>QGDZ01000027.1:0-493874 GCA_004367075.1 Fusarium incarnatum
GTTAGTTATAAAGTAAGTATTTTAAATATATATAAAATAGAATAAAAGATATATAAAAATAAAACTCTTAATTATATAATTATAATAAAAGCTATATAATATTAATAAAAGGTATATATAAGGTAAAGGATAGGTTTATATAAAGTAAAAGTTATTTATATAAGTACTATAGCATAAGTACTAAATTAAGTAAGATAAAGTACTTATAGAGAAATAAAAATAGTATTATATAAAAGATTAGAAGTATATAATTTTAAAAATATATTTATTAGGTTATATAAGGCTATTATAGGTATACATAGGTAAAGGAAAGTAAGGAATTCTTACCTTATAAAGTATATTAATTTTAGAGGAAGAAAATAAAGCTAAAGCTAGGATTACAAGGAAATATATATTACGTTATTATATAACCTTAAATAGCCTACTTTAGCTTACATAAGGGGCCTATAATAAATTAATTGAAAATTCGGATAGATATAAATGCAACCTAGGGTACCCTACGGGGGAGGGTTAGCCTACTACGAAAGGAGTTTTGGGCCAGTGCTCCCTACAGTCTTCCGTAGTTTATCGCTAAATCAGTAGCGGGAGAACCACATTTTGTTCCGGAACGGTCTAGTAAGGCTGAACAAGCGGCAGTTGTTCTCCATATATCCTTTCAGAATGGGAATTCCGAAATGCGGTTCAAGGATCGAAAAAGGCCCGATAGGTACACCGCAGAAAACACTACTCTTCATTTGACCCGTAAGGCTGTAACCCTCATTCCGGTTATGATCCTTCGGACCCAGTGATGGAGACTGTGATTCAAACCTGACATAAGCATTGAAAGTTCAACCTGACTTATGCAGCTGGGAGTCGTTATAAATTGGAAGCAATTTCTCTAGGAATGCTCAACATATTCCATCTTCATTCTACTATCATCTATTCCAACTATAACAAAATGAAGTTCTCACTCATCACTCTTGCCGCAGTCGTCCCGGCTCTTGCTGCCGCTGTTCCTGCTTCTGTCGATACGGCTGAAGGTATTTTCCCCTTCATATACAAGTTAGAAGCATTTGAAAACTAACCTATCTCTAGTTGACAAGCGCGCCAACTGCAAGCTGACCCTCCAGTGGCTCACCAACTGGAGCGAGGATGCCTTGAGAAGATACCGAGTCTGGCTTATTACTGAGCCTCGAAATGATGACCACATCCACAAATATTGCGATCTCTTAAAGGCTGATGCCATGGGCGCTCGCAACGTGCAGTGCTTCTGGACTGATGACGGAAAGTATGTCATTGACGATAGTGAGGGTGAAGGCTCTATTGGTCACGGGTAAGTACAAATCCATCCACATCAAGGTTACTATATCTAACCTGATGGCTTCTAAGTGAATACTTGAAGTACTTCAACAGCGCAGCCAAGTACTTTGAATGGGCTACTGGCTGTGACACTGTTCGTAACCTTTAGATGGCATATGTGAGCGTTATCACTTTGTCCTGGTAGCCATGCAGTGTCGGGATCTGAGAAAACTTGCAATTGAAGCTCTCATATTGGGAATTGGGCATACTGTACTTTGAAATTCGTTATATATAATATTCTATTCCGTCAATAATCCTTTTGTCAACACTTATGCTGAGAACTTGCTCTATGTGCAAAGATATACTAGTTTCCTTAAGAGCCTCCATTCATCCTCTGTCTCCTCCTATGTACTTATATCATTAATGTTCAAGACTTAAATTTTACTAAACTCAGCAAAGTCCGGACAAGCCTCCTCAGTACTAGATTCCTCTAGAACTGCTTAATCAACTTGCATTGGATGAGTCTCTCATGGCACTGGGAGCCCGCCCAGAGCCAGGAGAAACCAAGTTAGAGTCTAGCTCTGTGGACTCAATGAGACGACCAGACTCTAGCTGTCGCGTCATCACTTCACGTTCAAGAAGATTCATTCTGCCCTCGAATCTGGCCAGATTCTGTCGACCTTCCTCGATTTCATCACGTTGTCTTCTGACTTGACGACCCAGATATATCGAGACCGGGTTACTCTGTGTGGCAGTTGCATCGAGACCGTTTCGTGAGTCCCTGCGACTTTCATCCATATACTCGGTCATATTGTTCTGGTTATTGATCGTTCTTTCAAGACGCTCGATTTCACGTTCATGGATCCGTTGGAACCTCTGTAATCTCTCTTCGTATCGCTGAGATTCCTCTCGAGATCTCTCTTCGGATCTCTGAACTTCTTCTCGTGCCTTGTTCAACGCGTCCCTAAGCTCTCTGTTTTCTCTTTCTAGGCGTACAATGATTCTATAGTCGCCACCGGGAGAAAGGTCACTCAGAACAGGCACGCGTGGGCGGTGTGAAGGGGCTGTAGGCATAGTTAACCCTTGAGGTGTTGGGGAGATTTCCCGGTTGTAAACCTCAGGTTCGCTAAGCATACCGACATCCATATCACCAAGTCCCTCGAGTTGGGTTTCAGCATTAATCATGCCTCCACCCTCATCAGGTTCAGGGACAAAGGGAATTTCGCCATTGTCCATGGCTGGACCTTCAACTTCATAGCCTAGAGACTCAGAAGCATCATCCTCTTGTGAGGACTCGCTTTCATCCTGAAAGAAATCAGGTACTGAGAGAATGTCATCGTTCATGGTTAGAAGATCGTAATCGTCAATAGTTATATTCACATTGTCCTCTTCGGAGAAAGACGATGAGCCCTCAGAGTCAATATCCATCTCTTGCTCGTTCTGACCATGGATAGGAGACTCAGGAGGGTCCTCTTCACTTCCACTATCGGCAGTCTGAGATTCGAGTTGGAGTTTCCTCAATGAAACGATCTCGCGGAAGCTCTCCTTTGCAAAGGCCTCGTAGAGATCGGGGAGTTGACTCATGGTAGGTAGTTCTCGGCCGGATTTGAGTTTGTTCCATGCCTTGGATCCATCTTCCACCGAGTATGTATACTGCGTAGCAACAATTCCATTCATTGAGTCAATGGCTTTGACAACAATCTCAAGATCCCATAGTGTGAGGGGTAGAATTGGGATCCCCATAAAGCTCGTGAACTCTTCCAACACCGATGGACGCCCTGAAGGATGCTTGGCGGCTGTCTCACCGAGGTGGAAGAGGAAATCGGAATATGAGGAGCATTCGTAACCATCCCCGCGGGCCTTTTCTCTTGCATTGCGATGTATCTCGTGTAGAGCAGGTGGTTCAGGGTCGTTTTTCTGCTTTAGCATCTCTCGGTTTGTCAACTTGAGAGCTTCACACCCCTCTGCACTACTGGCTACCTTTTCCATTGCTGCATAATCGTTTGTGCGGCAGACGATAACATACTGCAATGCGCAAGTAAGGCGCCGCCAGGATCTACGCCACAAGGGATAAATCATCAGCCTCGACAAAGTTTCACAGAACGTTTGTGAAGGAATCTCGCGAGAACTGCGCTGGCTTTTTGAGGCTGGCTGGTACTGCATAAAGACTCTGAGATAAGTCAGGCCCAGCGGAGATCTCTGAAAGACACGGAAGGAGATCTTCCAAAGTTTCAGAAGAGAGGAATGAAGAGGGTTGGAGAAACTCCTTGTGCTCCTCTTCAAGTCCGACTCATCCCACATTGTGGTGACGAGTTGCTCGTCGACATCCGTCCAGCCATCAGGAACGGCCTTTTGGAAATCGACGACGATTTCGTCCGTACTTCGAGCGCCCTGGACAGGGTTCCTCTCGAGCAAGGAAGCCACTGCTTCGAGAGCCTCCTGACAAGGGTCGCCGTTGCTCATACCAGCACGCTTACGAGACCGCCCCGGTTGAGGAGCGCCTGTCGCGTTTCGCTTGCCTCGTCCACTCATTTCGTATATCGTGATTACTGTACTATTAAGAATAAGCTCATGAAGCAAAAGCACGGTTTTCCAAGACTTACAGACGTTGTGGTTGGAAGCGTTGCTTGTGAAGAGTTGTTGTAGAATGCAGGTTTGCGCAGCGGAAGGTGTGGAAAATTTACGCACCCAAGGCACGAAATTGGCCTTGAGCTACCACCATCACTACCGGCCTGAACAGCGCAGCACAGCAGAGCCATGTGACTATCTACCTGATTTAAACATACCGTTTCATTCTGATAGACTCGGATGACTTCAGCTGTTCAGTCTGTTCAGTTTGAACATTGTATCGCGATGTAAGAAATGTGTGCCCTGTCTGCCTATTCCAATTGTTCCCTTGTTTATTGGTGTATGCGAATTTCTTCACACTTCTGAACTCTTGAACCTATACCATCGAATGTTGTCCAGCTATAGAAGAAGCCTAGACCAAATGAGTGATGCTCAGTGGCCGCATGAAATTCATTCATTCAAACCGAAACTGAACAGTATTTTGCGATTTCAGCAGGGACGAAGGAATTGTCAGTTGCATATTTGATAATAGCCACAACGTTGAGATACGAGTTCAATGTTTAAAGACCCGTGTGGGGTGAATGATTGCTATTAAAGGAGATTACCATTTTATCATGTAGGCGTTGTTCATTCACTTGTCCTGTGCCTGGTGTTGCTTGAAATGTGCGAATTTGGTTGGTGTAAGTTTGTCTTGTTCAAAACGTGTGAGCTACTCAAGCCACCGTGTATCAAAGAACGCATTTCATAAGTCTATTTCCTCATATCTGACTCCGTCGCTCGCCTATTTTCAGTCTAATCCGGGCTTGATATTGTTTTATACAAAAAGAGGTCCATGTCTTTTCTCTAAAGTTGATCATACTATTGATTGAGCACAGTTGCTTTCAATTTCATATCGCTCGAGATCTCCAGGTCAAAGGGGTCGTATGAAACGCTGACGATGTAGTGGGCTTGAGTTTGTTCAAGCTTCGACACAACGTCCTGTTCACGAAATTACAAGCTGAGTCTTGAACATCGCCGTGTATCTAACACTACCGCGTATTAAAATGTTGCTTATAACAAAGTGGTATCATTTTACTAACCCTTCGAGGGTGACTTCTTCGTACACTCATGATTACTTAAGCAGGTATACAATATAAAAAACAAAAAGAAAGACCACAGCTTCCTCGTTATAAGCAAAGAAAACCATGCGCATCTTAACAGTAATATGATCGTTTATCCCTCTAGCGCAAACCAGAACGGACGCTGGTCAGCTAGCAAGATGCTAACAGCAACCACTCATCTGCCCCTGGGCTCTTAGCGAGCTAGTTCTGTGACCCGACAGACGGGATGCCACTCCACCTGGCAGTGCGAGGCAGCTGCAACGTTCATCCAGCTAATGGAAGTGGGCCCTTCGATCACTGTCTGCGAGAGATTGTTTCTGCCTTATCCTTCTCTTCTCTTGCTTTTAATTTTCTTTCTTTGTGGATCTTACCTGGTTCAACATCTCCTTCGATATCGATCAGCATCTCCGAGCCTTACGAGGAAGATTGAAACTCTGCTTTGCCGTCCCTACATCGCCAGGCACGCCAGAGGCCTCAAAACCCAAGAGGAATCTTTTGGTTTCTCGACAGGTACGTGTTCGCGAGTTCAGGACTCACTTTGCTAATGGCTGTGGGAGCATAGGTCAACATGAATCCCTTCCAACGTCTTCCAAACGAGATCCTCGACGCGATCTTCATCCATCTATCACCGGACGAGGTTTGGAAAACCCAGCAATGTAGCGCTTCTACTGAGCAGGCACTGGATCCTCATATGCGAACACGACGCTCCGCTGCCGATTACCTAATGTTATGGGCTTGTGATACTGGTAACAATCAAGCTGTTCGAAAGGCTATGTCCTTGGGAGCCGACGTCAGTGTTGTGAGGCCTTTACCAAACGATAGTTCTGATTCTGAACGTTCGACAATTTACTGTGCTTCGTGTTACCCAGACACGGTCCGTCTACTTTTAGATCTTGGCGCGCGCTTTGATCTAGATTTCAAGGGCGTTTCGGACAAAAGGCGGGAACATTTTCAGAGAAATCTCGGCCCCGAGGTCTACCGGCTGTTCTCGGACCGCGGCATGACTGACCAGTTTGTCGACTTCCAGGCATGTATTGATCACTGCCTTTATCTGCAGATTCACAATGGGTGGTCTGACACGAAGGATATTGCCGAGGCTTTGGAAAGAATCTCTATATTACTTGAATTGGGGGCCAGCTCCGTCACACTCATACTGGACGACGGGAACCCCGTAGGAACGACGCTCGCCTACCTGATTAGGTGTATATACGACTGGTGGGAATACCCGTCGGAATGGTGTCTTCCTACCCTCAAGCTTCTCTTATCCAAACGGCCAGATCTGAACGCCCCCTCTCTAGATACGACGCGAAGGTTCCTGGAGCGACGGTTGCTGGAAGAGCCTGATATACTTATATCATGGCAATCGTGGATTTGCCCCATTGCGATGGCCGTAGGCTGCTTGGTAGAACTGGGCACGACAGAGGTAATGGACATGTTGCTCGAAGCTGGAGCTCAGCTAAACCTCCCAACACACACTTGCTTTCAGCCTCTTGCTCTATACGCATACTTATCTGAGACCTATGATGGCCCAGGATACAAGTATCTAGAGAGCAACGGCGCAAGCTTTGAGCCTCTCTGGCACTCTGTGGAGGAGTCTGTGGATGATGGCGCTTCGATACCTATTTTCCAGCTCTGTCGAGATTTGAGGTACTTCAGCCCAATTTTCTATGACGCATCCTTACTTGTCGACGACAAACTATTCGGTGTGATGAAAGTCTTCATTGAACGGGGTGCTGCCAAAAACGTTGGAATCCGACTTATCGAGGATGTTCTTCGACCAATGGGCGACGCGCCTTACGATGCCAGTACACAGTCCACTATCATCGAGCGTTCTCACATCCTTTTGAAATTGACGTTGCAAGATGACAATCTCAACCCAAACAAGCCTGGAGAGATTTGTGGCCTTTTCTCAGACATCGTGGATCAATCAATCAACAACCCAGCGGGAGCGGAAAGGGTTAACATCATTGACCCAATTATTGTTGCTATGCTGTTGCAGAAAGGTGCAAGGCTCGAGACTCGCAGCCGCACGAAAGAAGCCAGAGACCACGTTATTTCACAGCTGCAGAGGGACCCCTACAATATCAGCTTCGATATCTGATAATAAGAGACGAAATAATTTGCCGGCTTTGTGCCAGTTTAGGTCGTCTCTTAGGCTCTTGTTTCTGGCAACCTAAACCTTGGAGGATGGCTTCTGCTTCATTGCTGACATCCAACTCACGTCATACAGTTGGATACCGGTTTGGAATCAACCTCGTGACTTTGTGTTTCACATTAGACCAAAGTCTATCTCCACATCCATGACACCGACGACGCGGAAGTCGCCCTCCAAGCCAGTCATGAATGCGTCATGAGACAACCATCATTAACTCACCCCGACCTTATTTCCGTGCAAATGCGGGGATCTGGGGTATATAAGTCATGAGAGACCCCGAGGAGATTTCGCAACTCTCAGTCACACACAACTACTTATCATTTTTCATCCTACCACAACATTTCATTCTCAAATTATCAACATGGCCTGCGACTGTGGATCGACTTGCAACTGCGGCGGAGCTAGCTCCTGCAACTGTGGCCAGAGCTGCACTTGCAAGAACTGTGGCGTAAGTGTTCCCATTCTGGTGAGACGATGAGATAACTGACCTGTAGCAGAAATAAGAAACAAGTCGGAGTGCATTCGTTTGCCAAAGTGCAGATTGATAGCTGGACAATATGCGGGGTAGCTCGAGAATTCAATAAAGTCAATACTCAACATCACTGAGTGTCGTCAGATATGATATGTCAGTGACCTGTGACATGAGAACAACATCAAATCAGTGCGAGATACGTACTCGCTAATAAGGCTCATCCCTACTCTGGGCACTGGGCAGCAACTTGTGGGGAATGCAAGGTCTCAAATGCACGTTTCAGCTGCCACCAACTACCATGCACTCCATAGCCCCCAATACCTCGTTGTACATCACTAATTGGGGAATATGAGGCGCTGGACATCAGCCGGTCACTAACCGAGTGAAACCTGGAATCAGTCGAAGGATCCTATGTCGCTCTATTTTTCCAGTTTGAGCGCAAGATGATCGCCCTTGATTGGAAGGAGTTATGCATGTCGATGCAATGCCCATTTCATTCCTTGACCACGCAGAAAACCTGTGTCTTGTCCAATCTCTGGCTCCAATCAACGACAAGACAGGGATGTCAAATCACAACCAACCTGTTTTTTGTTTTTCTTTTCTTTTTAGCCGGCTGTAATTCTAATGATCGGCGGAAACTTTACATATCTTGCAGCCCGTCGCGCCTCGCAAGGCGTTCTTACGCCCTGTATTAGAAGCGATAAAACGGTCTGCTGCTCTTTCTACATTCACATCACAATCATCGTGCAGCGATGATGGCTTCTCATGAAAGTCCTCACCGCGAAAGCGGACAGCATTCTGAAAACTCTCATATGAAACCAGAAGTCACCAATTTGATAAAACCCAAATCACAATCAGAAACACGAACAAAAAAGGGGAAGGTCCATCCTATACGTCATTGGGCTTGGGAGATCATATCAATCCTCTTCGCTCTCGTACTGCTGATTGCCATAATTGCCGCCCCCGCGCATTATAACGATAAGGTATTGAAGCAATGGCCGTACGATATCACCCTCAACACAATAATCGCTATTCTCAGCACCTTTATGCGAGCCGCTATGATGCTCGTTGTAGCTGAACTCGTCGGACAAATGGGATGGCAGAGCTTACGAAAGCCTCGACCTGTTTCCGACCTTCATCACTTTGACAACGCAAGCCGAGGAATCTTTGGAGCATTCAATCTACTATGGACGGTCCCCCCAAGACTTGTGAGCATTGTTGCGGCCATTGTTATCATCTTATCACCGGCTATCGCACCATTCTCACAACAAGCTGTCAAGACTATCCCTTGTTCACGAGACTCCCCAGGCTCAGCTTCCCTTCCCGTCGCTCATCATGCTCCCAGAGAAGGTATGAATTCGGCCATCTTTACTAGCTCGATTTCAGTTGGCATGAAGGCGACTATGATCAACGGTCTTGTCAATCCCAAAGGAGAAGATGCGGCTGTTCAAACAACATGCTCCAGTGGAAACTGCACGTTTACGAAAAACTCTAAAGGTGTCACTCATGCCTCAGTTGCCATGTGCAGTTCGTGTATCGACACAACCGAGTTCATCAAGGTGAACACAACGAAACCGAACCGTTACGATACTACCAATTACAATCACACCCTGCCAAACAAGCAGTGGCTGCAAGCTGTTACAGGCGACGGTATACTGAGTGCCTATACTGGAGACGTGGACTGGGCTCTTGGTGGTGTTGATTCTGAATTTGCTGAGTTGGCAAAGGCTGCCATCGCCAATTTAACGGTTTTGACAGCCTCGACGAAAGCTTGCAAGAACATGTCGCTAAACACTGCGGACTGTCCCCAAGACAGACTTACTGCGCATTTACCCGTACAAGCAAGGAGATTCAATCCAGTGGCGGTAACATGTGCTCTGTATCCTTGCGTGAAGGAGTACCACGCCCAGGTCAAGCAAGGAAGACTTATCGAAAAGGTGGTTGACGAAAACCCCTTCAGTGCAATTGACAATAGCAGTAGTTTTCAGAACGGCAGACGGAATGCTATTCAATCGCCCTGCCTGGTCAGCGACGAAGAATATACCTTGGACAACTTTTCTCGAGTAAATGAGCCACCGGAGGGCTGGATGTCGCTTGAGCTTGATAGAACCAACTACACAGTCCCGGAAGCATGCCTATATCATATCAGAATTGACTACCTGGATGCCCTGAGACAACACATGGAGGACACAGTCTTCAACGGCTACTGCATGAATCCCGCCTGGGCTGACCCGCTTTCAGGCTGTGGGAAAAGGTGGTGGTTAGGCCCCCTCTATAATGAGACCTACGATGATTTAAATAAAGCAATTGACGACTTCACCACCGCCATTAGCAACAGCATCCGCAGTGAATCAAGATCGTTTGATATAGACATAGTCACCGGAGTCGTCAACGAGATGGCCATCTGCACCGTTTTTGACTGGCGGTGGGTTCTTCTACCTGCCGTTTTGATGGCTGTTACCTTGGCTTTGTTGATATATGCTGTTGTTCACAGCTATACCCACAAAGAGATGCCTGTGTGGAAGACCTCGATTCTTCCACTGTTGTTTTATGGACCTAATGTTACGAATGATATGACGAGGGAGACGGACCTGGATGGATTACAAAGAGAGGCTAGGAGGATAAAGGTCGAATTTCAACATGATGATGGAATTAGATTGAGGAAGATCGATACCAGAGCTACGGAGAGTTAGATATACATAAGTTACGATTACGTACATATTTACATTCTTCTTGTATCAACCTGATTATCACGTCGAACTACATTGTAGGCTGGTTTTTGTTCAGGTTTTATCAACCTGTACGCCTTCATTCGAAATATCCCAGCATTCTATTTATGATGGAAAGTGTAGATCTTGTTTGAGTTCAAAGGGATGAATAGTGTTCAGTTGATTCAGCACACTATTCAGCTCTTTACTTATCTGCCAAATAATTTGGTAATGATAGTGAGGATAAGTTGGCTCTACTCTGATTCAGCTACTTGGCAGTGCCTATCACTGCCTGACAGTGCAAGACCTTTGGCTATTCTTCTGAGTATAGAATTTTCCTCGCCATAACTTATGCATTGGAAGAATTGGCCGCTAGAATCAGGCAGAAACTTATTCAGGTCACCTAAGCCAGAAGGTTTCTTTTGTTCTCCATCTACCATCCACCTCTACATCACCAGACGCATCAAGATCCTTCACCACACGAGACATTTCACCAACATGAATCCCTTTCAAAGGCTTCCAAACGAAATCATCGATGCAATATTCTTGAATATGCCCCCGACCGATGTCTGGCGATTTCAACAAGCGAGCAAGTCTTGTGAACGAGCACTAGACCCCCATCTTCAGACACGACGCTTTGCGCTCGATTCACTCATGTTGTTTGGATGCCGAGAAGGAAATCACCAAGTTATCCGAAAGGCTGTGAGCTTAGGAGCCAACGTCAGTACTATAAGACTTCAACGACACAGACAGTGGGAGTCTTGGACGATTTTCGCAGCTTCGCGACATTTAGACACTGTCGCTCTCCTTTTCGATTTGGGCGCACGCCTCGACATCAATCCCAACGAGATTCCCGATCAAGAGCGTCGCAAGATTCAGAGAGAAAGAACTCCCAAGTTCCTCAAATTATGCTCAGATCGCGGTGTGAGAGAGCAGTTTCTTGACTTCCAAGACTGTCTCGATCACGGTCTTGTCAAAAGCCTACCGGATCCTGGAGCGGCTATTCTACAGTATCCAGGACCGTTTCCCGACGGTGATACTCGCAGAATCTCTATCTTGATGGATTTGGGGGCCAATCCCACAGCGTGGACTGAAGCATATAGCCCCGGGACAGCACTATCGGATCTGATCGAGGACATGCAATACGAATATCCGGCGCCATGGGGTCTTCCCGCTCTTAAACTCCTCTTATCCAAGCAACCAGATCTCAACATCCAATGTCAGAGGTTGACACGAAATTTCTTGGAAAATCCGGAAATATTTCCCTTTCAGAGTTTCTGCCCAATTTCGACCGCCATAAGACACATGGCCTACACTGGGTCGACACATGTCATGGACATGCTACTTCATGCCGGAGCCAAGCTGGACCTACCAGTGCACGCGAACCTTCAGCCTCTCCTCGTGTACGCGGAAGCGGTTGAAAGTCCTGATAGCCCAGGGTTTGACTATCTTTGTCGTCGCGGCGCGAAGTTTGAGCAGTTGTGGCAACCCGAAGAACCTGTGGACGCCGGCCATTTAAGACCCATCTTCAGGCTATGCGAACGTTGGGAGCGACGACCCCTCATTCTCGAAGACGGAAAGTCTGGTGTGATAAAGCTATTCATCGAACGAGGTGGTATCAAGAAGGTTGCGATTCCATTTATTAGGGCTGAACTTCGACCCATGATGGGCTTGGATCACGGAGACGTGACATTATTTGCTATGATTGGGCGTTATCATTTTCTTTTGAAACTGGTCCTTCAAGATGGCAATCTCAACCCAGACTTGCCTCAGGAAATCGACGACCTTCTGTTGGACATCGTCTGGGAAGCGACTGTTGAGACGACGGAACTGGGGATGTCTCTCAACTTCAGCAACATCGTCGACCCGGTTACGGTAGCTCTGCTGTTGGAGAGGGGTGCCAAGCTGAACACGGCAGTTCACGGCTCGTGGACGACGCAGGATGTCAGGGATGATGTGGCCTCAAAGCTGAACAAACAGCCTTACTTTATCGTTTGTAATATTTAATTTGGGATGTTTCCGCAACTTTGTTATTCTCAGTGCTGGTTTTATCGGAGCGATGGGAAGCGTCAGATTTAGGGCCTCAATGGCTGGACTGTATGCCGTGATTTGACTTGTTTAATTAGGGTTTGGGCTTTGATGGTGTATATATATGTAAACAGACAGGTTAATAAGGAAACACTTATAAAGCTTTGTTCTAAGCCTACTTGCTTTTATTCTGTACGTTTATAGCTGAAGTTGAGCTCTCAATAAGCTGGTGATAATCCTTAACTCGGTGGTAAGCTGTCTCTGCATATTGTCGACTACGGGGATAGCCAGGAAGCGGGCAGCACGTCGACAGAGATGATGAAGGGAGATCCATTGCGGGACCGGCCGGTTGGGAGTTCTCGAGGTCCCATAAATGATACAGCACGCCCCATCGACCGATCAACAAGTTTGTGCAGGGATCATCAACACGTCCAATCAGAAAGCCTTGTTTGCCCCTTGGCTTGATAAGCATGATAGCTGAGATGAGCTGAAGCAAAATCAGGCTGTACCCGATCTAACAGAACACAGAAATACTCTCCGAGCGAATATGGATAGATAATTTCTGTCGACCCCTCAAATACGGATCGTGGGCATCTTTATCACCAGATGCGTCACAAGCAAACCCTGAGTAGCTGTTGACTTCCACTCTTCACAAGATGAAAAACGCTTTGCCTCGCCTCCTCCTTGGTCTTCTGTTCCTTAGCATCGGTGCATTCATCGGAATAATCCACGGTCTCCGACCTCTATCAAGCGTCATCAAACGCTTCCCCGGCGATGCCCATAGTGTTAAAACACGAGAGAAAGCGCTCGAATGCCATGCGGACGATCCAGACAGCTGGGGCTATACAGCCTGCAGCTCACTCATCAGATGTATTCTCGAAGGCCTCGATGACCTCGGCAAAAACGATCTGGCAATCGGTACAACAATTCTTGGTTTGATGCCGAGTATCTTGATTATTGCCGCCGCGCACCCCCAGGATATCGTCCGTCTTGCTCTTGTATCACCGCATAGGGCTCTGGCTGTGTCTATCTTTGGTATCGCTTTGTCTCCGAGTTTATTTTCAAGACCAACACCGTGGAAATCCGCCTTGAGAGAGAAGTCGGAGACCGTTTGGGATATTGAGTTATCTCGATTTACCAAAGGGCCATCCTGGAGGCATGCGACTTTGAAGGCATTGGCTGATCTCATCATCTTGAGCATGGCTTCAGTCGCGTTGTGGCAGTGTTGGGTTATCAACTCAGCTACAATGGTCCAGTGGCTATGCGAGTCGCCTTTGCTTCTTTTCACGTGGCCGCTTGCAAACATGACTTGGGTTATCTTTGCTATTCTGCTCCTCCACTCGATGGCCGAAAGCATAGAATTCAAACACCCCTCACTGGACATCTCTTACGCATGGTGGGAAGTCATTCTTCTACCCTACACGCTCGACTTTGAGAAGAGACTCACCTGGAAACCCCAATGGCTTCCCATCAGTGCACCCTCGATCGGCCAGGTGTTTGAACTCCCATATTATGGGCTGGCGTCAAGCGGTTCGGCAAAATCAAGTGACACTTATGTGATTCGGATCGTCGTCAAGATGTCCAACGATCCACACACTTTGAAGTGGCAGGCATACTTTTTCATAATCGAGTTCTGTGCGATCGGGATATACTTTTACGCGACCTTTGTTCTTCTCAGTTCTGTCTTTATCGGAGCGGTGGGAAGTGTTCGGTTCGGAGCCATGATGGCTGGGCTTTATGCAGCGATTCGATTTGTTCAATGTGTTTTCTAGTGTTCGATGGAAGTCTGGCTGCAAAGTCAGTTTAGTGCGAGATCATCACGAAAGCTTCTTACTGAACGTACCCTGTTTCATTCGGGACATTCTCATCTCATCCCAGACAGGTGACGATCATCACTCATCATCTCCGACGAGCTCCATACCCTCAAAGAGATCAAGCCAGTCCTCCAGCCTCTCTTTTATGAACCAATTCAAGTCCCATGGCTCATCCGAGAGTTTCTCCATATCCCCGTCCCAGACATACATTTCCGCCTCAACCTTGGAGCCATCCTCCATCACCGCTTCCACAGGTGTTATTTTGTATGCCCCTCCCTCAAAATCATCCAGCTTCTTGCGCTGGGAAGTGGTCTCCAGAACCAGGAGATACCCATCGACTTCACAGGACTCTTTCTCGACGACGGCTGGGTAGTCGCAGTGGTGAACAGAGAACCGTGCATAGCCATGGACTTGTGCTGGATGGGCGAACTCTTGAACGGTGTTTGTGTTGGATGCGTCGCCTGTTATTGCCCAGGCAAGCAGTGGGAGAGCGCGAAGAGTGCCGTAAACAAATAGAGGGCGTGGTGTAGACATCCTGAAGGCGTGCGTGTTGGCGTTTGTTTGTCTCGAGTGAAATGAGAAATTTGTGGGAGCCAAATCTTTTGATGCTTGAAGTCTTCAGGCAGCAACGCGAAAAATGAATTTTACACTTGGCAACACATGAGGTTTCTTTTTTCGCGTTTCATAAAGTATAACGACAGAGCGCAGAAGCTTGTTATGTGATTTGTGGTCACTTGTTTGTCGACAACGGTGGCTACCCTACACAGCTTTCGTGTCTATGTCAGCTTGTCGATTTGCACAAACTCATGTTCAGTTGCTCACATCACGAGTTCCAACTTTTATCCCAAGAACAAGCCAAAAGCAGATGTCAATCATAGATCAATCACACGAAATCACGAAAAGATCAGGTCCAAATTGTAAGAACTCAAAAGGTATATTCCAAATCACACGCTTGTATCTATGCTTTTATCTAACCCTCAATCTGCTCAGCCTTGGCCTTCTCATCCCTCAAATCAACACCATCGGCATTGTGTCTAAACTCCTCCTCCTGCAGTCTCAAATCCTCCATGACAATCCTGTTTGCCTTCCAGATAGGCTTGGTCTCAAACAGCTTGTCCATAGCCTCCAAAGGCACACCCTTGGTCTCGGGGATGCAGAAGAAGACGAAGAAAACAGACAAAACCATGAGAGAGGCAAAGAAGATGTACACGCCAAAGCCCCAGCCTCGGAACATTTGCTCGGTGAAGCGAGCGATGATAAAGTTCCAGAACCAGTTGTTGGCAGCTGCGTTGGCTTGGCCGAGGGAGCGAGTGTTTTGGTCAAACATCTCCGAGTTGAGAACCCAGGGTGTACCGTTCCACGAGGGTGTGTAGAAGGCGGTGTAGAGGTAGAAGAAGAAGACAGCTGCGATGCCACCGGATGAAAGAGAAACATCCTCTCCGCTGGCGAGCTTGGCCTCGGTGTTGGCAATCTTGATGTATGCACCGATAAAGTACATGCAGAAAGCACCTCCAGCAGCACCGATCATGAGAAGGTTTCGTCGACCCATCTGGTCAATAAGGACCATGAGCCAGACAAAGGTCAGAACAGTCTTGACGACACCAAAGATACCGGTGGTGAGGAAGCTGGTGTTGGTACCGGTAATGCCGATGGACTTGAAGACGGTAGGACTGTAGTAGTTGATGGCGTTGATACCGGAGCCTGTAAATGTTAGTCGTTGAAGGTGTTTTGAGATTGAGGTGCTTACCGTTCTGGAACACAAAGAGAAGACCACCGAGGAGGAAGCGCCACTGAACCTTGCGGTTTTTGAGAGCAGCAAAAGGCTTCCAGAAACCGGCACCAACAGCACTGTGGTAACGATCAATCTCGGCATCGATAAAGTTGATCTCCTCCACAATGTAGACATCGTCTTGGTCAAGATTTCGCATCCAGCAAAGATTCTTAATAGCCCTCTCGCGCTTACCCTTGGAGAACAACCATCGAGGCGACTCGGGAATAAAGATAGCACCAATCATGAGAAGACCAGCGGGAATAAGCTGAACAGCAAAGGGAATAAGCCAGACATTCTCGTTCTGGCCGGGAGAGAGAGGGAGATGCTGGTTAATTCCGTAGTTGATCCAGAAACCGACCAGACCACCAGCTT
This sequence comes from Fusarium incarnatum, assembly GCA_004367075.1. Taxonomy (NCBI): domain Eukaryota; kingdom Fungi; phylum Ascomycota; class Sordariomycetes; order Hypocreales; family Nectriaceae; genus Fusarium; species Fusarium incarnatum. Next base: position 16,267 of record QGDZ01000027.1, read on the forward strand.
GCCAGCCGAGTTCGTAAAGACCGACAAGACGACCACGAATAGCAGGTGGCGACAATTCGGAAATGTAAATTGGTGTCATGTTGGAGCATCCACCGACACCAATACCAGCCAGGACACGACCGCCGATAATAAGACCGAGACCGCGATCGCCATTGGCACCCAGCATCATACCGGCGCCAACCATGAACACAGCAGAAAACAGAATAAGCGACCATCTACGGCCGAGAAAGTAACTGCTGACATAGGCGAATAGAGAGCCAAAGAAGGCACCAGCTTGGTAAACCGACACAATGTTTTGCTTGGTGAGAGCCAGAGCGGCGGGATCATAACTCTCAAAGTTGAATTCTTGAACGAACGATGGCAAAGCAAGGGTCGTTCCGATAAAGGCAGAGTCGTAACCAATGGTACAAGCAGCCATTGATGCAATGGCGGCGCAAGCATAGACGCGCCAGTTGTAGACGGCTTTCGGCGTAGGCCGATCTTCCTTGAGAGTGAGGATACCCATGACTGCGAATTGTCGTGGAACTTTTGCAGCCGTTGATATTAAAGTTGAGAAGGATGATGAACTGGAGTGTTGAAGAGTGACTCGACCGGTGGGGGGCGAAGATTTATACCAAAAGACGACCCATATCTCAGAAGCCGCTAGTTTTGGACTCAATTGCCCACTCAATAAACTGCCAGATAATCATTCTCCAGACATGGAGAGTAGTCCGGGGTTTGCGGGGAAGAATCTGTGGGGGAAGAATCCCTTTCCGTGACGCATGAGATCTGAGATTATGGTTAATTCTGCTGTATGGAAACAGGGTGAAAGAGTCAAGAGACGCGTTTTGGGATAAAGGCTTATCCAAGAGAGTCTGCATTCTGGGGTCTCCGCATGTTACCATCCATGTGGTCTCGGGTCTAACCTTATTTCGCAAGTCAACGGGGATGATCTTTGGATGCTGAAAGTTTATCCTTGAGGTGTCCACGGCGAACTCGGCATATCCCCAAGGTTGATTGGTCGGAATTCGAATACACCGCTGGCATCGTGAAGTGGGTGGTGAAGTGGGTGTCAAAACACGGTGGCAGGGGCGTATTTCGGTCTGTTCTCACCCAGTCTGACCCAGACACGGTCCAAGACACGCGCGTGAGCCACAGATTGAGATTGTAATATTATTCTATTATCCCAGACGTAATCATCTTCCAAAGTCGCCCTGAAACATCTCTCCCAGATCGCATCCAGGCGCGAAACCTAAATTCGTCATGAATTGCGAATCGACATCGATACCATCTGCGCAGTCTATAGATCCAAGTTCATCCAAAATAGCATCGTAGTCCAGTAATTGACTCGCCATGTTTGAGTCAGGTGGCAGAGACCCTATTTGTCCGTTGACATGTGAAGTTTGTAAAGTGTGAAATGTGAGATTTGGTGTGAGTGTGTATAATGGTTGCGAAGCTGGACTCCGGTCGGAATATCGTTGCCTGTCAAATGACAATGCTTGTTGCTCTTTTTGCCTCTGCTGCATCCGACCCAACTCATGTTCCAGCTCCCCGGATGTGATGGGGGCTGGATGATGTCCTGGATGAGAGGTGGTTGATAGATCATCCATAAATAATGGGCTAACGCCTGGACGATTGGCAAGATCCACTGAACTGGGTGTGTTTTGGTTGTTTTTAGATGCGTCCATTCCACCTTTCGGGTTCCACGTGTCTGTGAGCGTTTGTATCGTTGTGTTCCACTTTGTTAGGTCTTGTTCTTGCATTCGCGTCGCATGTCCGTGTTGTTGAACTATTTCCATGAGAATGGTCACAATTGGTGGTGTTCCGCCAGGACCAAAGTTTTCCACGCACGACTCGACAACTTCTATAAAGTTGGACAATAGAGATGGTCGATGGCCGGGCACCAAGTCGAGGGTTATCGCCAGGAACATTCCTTGGAGTAGATATGCCGACGGCACTCTTGGCGTGGATCCACCAAAGATCAACGAATTGCAAAAGGAAAAGCGAGAGTCGAGGCTTTTGACGAGGTCGTCAGGGGTGATTTGCGCGTTGCCATGTAACCTCTGCTCCGCGCTGGCGCCCCAGAGTCTACAGAAAGCGAATAATTGCTGAAACGTTGGAAGTGGTGACGCGCAATCCGACGATTGTCCATCCTCAGATGCCTTTCCGAAGCCTGATATAGAAGTCCAGGGCTGGTTTAATTCCCGCTCTCCTGTTACAGAGGGGAGGGTATACCGGATGCCAGAAGTCGCTTGGGGTTGGCCGAGGCAAAGCGACGCCAGAGAATCCAGAATAAAGCTCGCTGATAGAACCTTGACTTCATTGTAATGTGAGGAAGCTTCAACGCCCGGTTTGACTGGGTACATGTGGGATGATGTGGTTTGGTGATATAGAGCGAGGCGCGATGCGCGGCCTATTAATATCCATGCTGGCATCGTTCTCTTTTGACCGAGCAGGATTAGCGACTGTAATAGCATGGAACTGACATGCGCGAGTTCAATTGATTCGTCGTCGGATGGTACAAGCCGTCGAGCGGTCGCCAGAATGTCGTCGGGGGATCTTTCGTATGAGGCATCTTGGTACGCAGACACTGCGAGAACAGCCCAAAGCTGAGCGTGAAGCGCCGACGCGGAACCTGCTTCGATAGTGATGCCGTCTGGAGGATAAGTGAGTGCTGTCCGTGTGATAACCGCGGGCTCAACAATTGGGAGCCAACAGTGAGTGTAAGAGACGTAAACATCGATGAGTCGTTTCCAATTGGTAGGCAGTATCAGCTTGGTAGGTTGCGATCTGTCAAAGGGCTGTGGTGGGAGCGTCGGTGCGACTTGAATCGGTACTCCTGGTGATGGTCTACCATCGAACAGGTTGAGACCAGGCGGGGTGTTGTCTTCCGACTCTGAATCATCGGCAGACGTTTCATTCTGTGGTGTCTTCTCGTCCGAAAGCAATCTCCCGATATCCTTGTGAACTCGACTCTTGTTCCAACGTCGATATAACCGATGATTGGCTTTATCTTTTGTCGCAAGGATACGAGTCCCTTCTGCGCCATCATCCTGTGTAAGAAGTTGATGAAGAGCTCCCTCACAACCAGGAACCTGTTCAAACAACCACGCAAGTGACAACTCAATTGTCCGGAGGTATCCCGTCTGAACACCTCTCTTCCGCGACGCAGGGGTATAAGAACATGGCCTGTTTTGTGCAGTACAAGTTCCACAATGAGGACGAACACCATCACATTTCTCTCTTGCGGTGCGACATGAATCACATGCCAATGAGACTCTCTGACGTTTGACAGGAGCTGTTGCGGGAGCGCTGGAGGTATCCGCATCGTTCTCTCGTTTCTTTGGCGGCATGCTTGAATGTTTAATAGACAAAGCTACCTGTGCCGTGAGGGCAACAGGAGCATGACGGGATACAGCTGTGCGAAGAAGTTTGGCGTTGTCCAATCAGTGAATCTCAGGTCAATACGTAATCTCTTCCATCAAGACCCATGACAATCTGAATCAACAAAGCGATAACTATGATGAGCGCGATGCGGGGAGAACCTAGAACCTGGGGAATATTCTGAGTTGAACTTTCCAGCCTCCAAGTGACAGTCCGAATCATCACCAATGTTATTGGACCGGAGGATGAAGTGGGTCGGATAAACACTTTCCCGACCAATTGTGACTTGCATGCCCCGGATTTGCTGGTGGGGGATCTGCCGAGCACCCTGCCGCCCACCTCGAGACAGATTCTATTCTTTGACAAGCACTCACTTCCTACTGATACTGACAGTATACGACGATTCACTGTTACTACACTCTACGATATTGTTATGGCGTCACTCTAGACACGGTCAACGCATACAAAATGGCTGGTGTCAAGAGGTCTATCGGGTCAATGCTTGGCCATGAGGATGCTTTGTTGCGACCAAACGGTCATGCCCGTCCAAGAAGTCATTATGATGGAATAACCCGTGATAACCTCGATCCCTCAACACCAAAGTCACAGTCCTTTAGACTAAGCGACGCGCTTCACTCACAAACCCCGTCACAAAACACATCACAACCCAATTCGAGAGCGGCCTCTCAATCCGTGGGTCCAAATGGAGACCAACAGGATGGCCTCACTCGTACACCGTCTCCCACCTTTCCTCCCTTGACCGGGCAGGTTCCCGACTTTAGTCCAGATGCGTCAATGATTCTTGTCGGTATGCGTGGTGCTGGAAAGTCGACATTGGCGGTTATGGCTTCGTCTGCTATGGAGAGAAAGGTTGTTGACATGGAACAAGCTTTCCAACGGGTTACCGGTTTATCCAGTGCTGCTTATAAGGCTGAGCATGGGTCTGCCGAATGTTATAAACAGCAAGCCAAGGTTTTTCAGGGTGCTTTGCAACGGCATTCTACCGGTTGTATCTTGGTTTGCTCATGGATGGAGAGTCGTGTTCAAAGTCTACTACGAGAGTTTGCATCAAATCACCCTGTCATTCACATTGTTCGAGACGCCGATGCGATTCAAAATCACTTGAGATTTCGCGATCCAACAAAAATTCGAAACCTTCTCGACGTCAGCAATGCCATCTTTAGGTCCTGCACAAACTTTGAGTTCTTCAACGTTTCCGAGAAAGCGAGCAAGTCGTCGCTCGCAAGAACATCAATGTCGGAGAGGTCACCAGCTCCATATCTGACACTCAAACATGTCGAGCGACACTTTCTCAAATTTCTGTCGCTTGTCTATCCTGCAGGAACAATACCTTTTGCCGACTCTGCCTTTCCACTATCGAGAATCCCTACCGAGGAACGCAACTTTACATACGCCACTTCGATACCTCTTACAGATATTCTTGGCGAAGGTGTGGAAGTTGAGGAGCATGTCAAGGGTGCAGATGTGGTACAGATTGTCGTACATGATCTGGCAGATCACGCTGAACATGGCACCTTGACATCTGAGACCAACGCAAAATTGCTTGCAGATATCACCAAAGGCATCGGGGTTGTGAGAAGAAGTACAATTCTTCCTATAATCCTTCATCTCTTCCTCCCTCATACAGCAACTGACGAGATTCTGCGTGTGTATCTCGATCTCGTCCACCACGCCGTTCGACTGGCGCCAGAAATGATGACTGTCGACCTCCGACTAGAGGACGTACACATCTCACGCATACTCTCAATTCGCAAGAGAACAAAAGTAATTGGCAACTGTTTCATCATCTCAGATCCACCAACCTGGGACTCGCCAATCTGGATGTCTTGGTACAAGAAAGCCAACAATTTGGGTTGCCATATTGCAAGATTAATACGACCAGCGACATCAATTGACGACAACTTCAGCATTAACCATCTAAAGACAGCAGTTGCCGCGCTTCAAGGACCCAAGATCCCTCTTATTGCTTACAACTCTGGGAACCTTGGCCGCAATTCACAAGCTCTTAATCGCATACTTACAGTCGTCCGACCAGACTCACTTGAACGAGTCAACCCCAAACCACCTATCACACCTACCATCACCGCAACTGGCGCGACAAAAGCTCTCTTCTCGTCTTTCATATATGACCAAATGAAACTTTACGTCTTTGGAGCAAATGTCAGCTACAGTCTGTCGCCAGCAATGCATACAGCCGCATTAAAGGCATGCGGACTACCACATACATACGAGCCAGTATCATGCTCGTCACTTCGAGGCATCAAGCATATAATTGAGGATCCCGAGTTTGGCGGTGCTTCAGTCGGACTCCCGTTCAAGGTCGAAATCATCACATTGACTCATTCGCTCAGTAACCATGCTAGGGCCATTGGTGCTGTCAACACTCTTATCCCCATTCGCTTCTTAAACGAAGACGGCACGATACCAACAGGCGCTGCCTTTCTCGATAGTGTCAATCGCGCAGGCCCAATTAAAGCTCTATACGGCGAGAACACTGACTGGATTGGCATTCGTGCTACTATTCGACGTGGTCTATCACCCGCTAATGCGGTAGTGTCCAGTACCTGTGGTCTTGTCATTGGAGCAGGCGGTATGGCTAGAGCTACAGTCTATGCCATGCTTCAAGTCGGTATCAAGAATATTGTTATATATAACCGCACACGCAAAAACGCCGAGAAGATGGTGTCGCATTTTACACAATTACTACAGAGAAAAGACTTGGGTGTTTTGAGTGCAGAGAGCGAACATTCACGTTTTCACGTTATTGGATCACTGGAAGATCCTTGGCCGGCAGAATTTCGTCTACCGACAGCCATCGTCTCCTGCATCCCTACACATCGCATCGGAAATGTTCCCACACCAGAACTCACACTACCCGACGAATGGCTAGAAAGTCGCACTGGTGGTGTCGCGATTGAGTGGGGATACAAGACACTAGACACGCCGTTTCTAACACAATTCCGAAAACAAGCACATCGAGGATGGGTCAGCATGGATGGTCTGGACATGTTGCCTGAACAAGGTTTTGCACAGTTTGAGTTGTTTACTGGGAGGAGAGCGCCGAGGAGGCTAATGAGAAGGATGGTGTTTGAGGCATATCCTGTTGAAGAGGGTAAATCGAATTTTGAAGAGTTGCAGCCGAGACTACGGTCGTTGGATGAACAGGAAACATAGCGATGAATTGACAATGCATTTGACGACACCTACGATTGAAACTTGACATCTGTCTCCAGTCTCACGTCGCATTCGCATACACATGTCTCGGCGACTGCTCAATTTGTTCTCAGGTAACTCTGGGGTTAACGTCAGCAATGATCTTGCGAAGCTTCTTACGGCAGCTATATCTAGACTCAACAGTGACAAGTTCATCAAAGCGCACCATCGATTGTCACACATAAGCACGACAATATCTCGTGACCTAGGAGTCAGATTTCCGGCTTAGCAACCTATATCACTGTTCCAAATGGTTGTAGATAGCCAATCGATCGCCCCGTTATCCGAGCAACTCATTGACCAGAGTAAGCTGACCTGAGCACTGTCTATATATACAACCATCCGTCTTCCACAGTGACAGCGACTCAGCACCAAATTCACAATGTCTTCTCTCAGATCCTCAATCGAACAAACCGCCAAAGCATTCTTCTCAGCCGTCGTTGAATGCGGCGAACAGAATGACCCAACCCTCGTGGCCCGAGACCTCGACGAATCCTGCAAACGTTTCTACCGTCCTATTTCTCTGTGCGAATTCCTCGGCGTTTCGCCTGATCAGTCGCTTGACAACAAGGCTCTCGAAGCAGGATTCGCGAATAGTCTGACTCAAGCAACTTTCAAGACCTGTGAAGTGGAAAACTTGACGATTGACGTTGAAGCGAGAAGGGCGGCTGCTATGACAAAGGCGGATATGGTGTTTAAGGATGGGGAGACTATTGTTATGGAACATGCGTGGATTTTGGACTTTAGTGAGGATGGAGGGAAGGTTGTGAGTGTTGTTGAGTTTTGTGATCAGTTGGCTACTAGGAAAATGGTTGCTAAGATTTATCCTGGGAGGTTTGGAGGCAGCGGTTCTTCATAAACAGCTGGACAGTCGTTATATATATTTCCAGAATGTACATCGTCTGAAATATCTCATTTTACATTTCGGCCTGTATCAGCTCTTCCAGGCATGATACTTCCGATAAATATCCTTCCTAAAAACATCCTTCAAATCCGTCGCCGTCTGCGTAACTTCTCCATCAAGAGGAATTCTCGCATTAACAGCTCCGATACCACAGAGATCATTCTTCCTATCCACAAACCACGTTATCGTGAGGCCTCCTCCCCAGCTCATGGTGTTGGCACCGTACCATCCTTCCACATCCTCCAGTGTTATAACTCCTCCCAGACCGTGACCAAGTTTTGCGTCTTCGATGCCGACTTTGAAGAATGAGCCCATGGGGCTGGAGAGCATGGCTTGATGTCCGGCTGTTGCTTCGGGTGTAAGATGGTGTTGGAACATATCCTCGACTGTCTCCTTCTTAAGAATCTTGCCATCGTTGGAGAGGAGGGAGTGTAGAATCTTAATGTAACTTGTAGCCGACATGGCCAAACCGTGGCCACCGAAACATCCTGCTGAACGACCGTTGATAAAGGCACCTTGACCCATGATCGCATAACCAAGACCTTCAGCATCGCCAGGGTTGAGATCAACAAGTCGTACTCTCAAATCCTCTCTCGTAACTGGATAAAACTGGGCATCGTTCTCACAACCAAGTGGTTTCAAAATCCGACCGTGGAGTCGTTTTTCCAAAGTCTCGCCTGTGACGCGCTCGACGATTCGACCCGCCCAGTCACAACCAGATCCATACATCCATCCCTCTCCAGGATGATGAGTGAGAGGATAGATGAAGGTATCTTCGACTGTTTTCCTGCCTTCATCATTTGGTTTGAATTTGGCACTCCACTTTCCAATCTTTGGATCAAGAAAATCATACGGCGTCCCAGCGCTATGCGTAAGAAGCATCTCCAAGGTGATCTTCCTCGCAGGTTGTTCGAAAACCGGTTCATCTTCCTCCCATCCTGTCAGAACCTTCTTCTCGGCCAACTCAGGAGCAATCTCTGATAAATCTCCGTCGAGAGTGAGAAGACCTTCTTCGACACATTGTAAAGCAGCGATGCTGGCAGGAAGTTTGGAGGCGGAAGCAAGAGTGAGAATATCATCTAGTTTCTGAGGAACCTTCTCGCCCGAGAGAAGGGTTCTTTGGCCGAGGACTTTGTTGTAGACGAAATCCCCCTTAGTGTTTGTTGCGCAGATGACGCCGCCGTTGATTTTGCCGGCGTCGATGGCTGCCTGGAAGGCTTCTTCTATGGTTGACATGTTGATAGAGTATGATCTGATTTGAGTGTGAGTATGTAATTTGAGGGATGAGCTGAGGATGCTAAATCGTGGTAGCATGATATGAAGAGTTATTTATGTCTCGTGGTTCATGTAAGACGATGTAATAATCCTCCGAGAAGAGGTGGGTCACGTGTGATGGGCGTCGCATTCTCAACCAGTCAGAAGGCTAGTTTTCCGAGCGGACAAATGAGATTCACAGGCGGTTGCTCGGCCGGTGAGTCAAGATACCGGATCTAAGATCCAGTAGATCAACCGACAGATCCGGACGAAGATCCTTTTAGTGATATTGAGGACCTTGCTGGACGCGGATTCTTGATCGAATCTCATCATGAGTATCCGGGTTGGTTGGTCCATTGAAACAGCTAATAGGTCGCTGACTCTTGTGAGCTTCATAAACATCAATAGCTTCAGGTAATATAAATTAGAAAATATCTATGTATATATCTATGAACTAGACTCATATCTACTCCTCCCTCTAATCCTCGCCCCATAAACATAAAAGCACCAAGGAATAGGTGCCATGATAAACGTACACCCCGCCAACAAAGTCGTAGCCCAACCAGCCCCCAGCTTCTCAAACATCTGCAACGCAAACAAAGGAAACGCAAAGCTGAGAGAATATCTACTCAACATCATAGCTCCAGACGCAGATGCTCCATACAAAGGTCCATAAGCATCCAACATGAACAAATTCACACCAGCGTAAATCAAAAGACATGCCAGCATTGTCATTCCTTGGAATATGATCGGAAGGATGTAGTGAAGTCGATATTCGGCTGTCCAGCCTGCTATGAGGAGACTTGCGGGGAGGAGGAAGGATCCCATCATTGAGGATATGAGACGGTTTTCGGGTGGTAGGGGCGTATCGTGAGTTTGATTCCAGCGGATGAGACGTTTCTGATAATACGAGAAATCGATGAGAACAAACGGTGCGCAGGCGAGAAGTGTACCAAGTGTAATCCCAAGATAAGAAAGTGACTCTCCCGTCTTGCCGAAACTGTAGTACTCTCTGAAAATCCAAGGAACAGATATGATGAAAGTATACAGCAATCCAAATATGAATCCATTGTACAAACTGACCAACGTAACAATCGGTTCCGTAAAAAGCATATGAAGCGGTCGGAGAATGAGAACGGTAAAGAAATGTCGAATGGTTTTCGAAACAGATGTTTGTTGGGAAGAACTGTCGCCCATGCCCATTCTGATAGCTCTTCTCTTCAGAACTACTTTCTTGTATGTTTCTTTTGTGAAGAGAACAGGGATGTAGAGTGCACAAGTGACGATTACAGCAATCCACTGTGTCCATCGCCATCCAAGGCCTCGTTCGACGAATCCTCCAACGAGAGGTCCGACAGCTGCTCCAAGTGAGGGAATGGAGTAGTATATTCCCAGCGCAGCACCTCGATATTGAGGAGCGCAGTAATCCATGATCGTCGCAGATGTATTATTCACATTCGGTGAAGCAAACATGCCTGCAAAGAAACGGCAGACACATAGAGCCGTGATATTCTTCGCGAAGCCCGAGCCGAGAAGGAACGCAAGGAAGATTGGTGTCGTGGCGACATACACAGTCTTCCTTCCATAGGTTTCCGATAAAGGTGCACCGACAAGCGGACCACACGCCATGCCGAGATTATACAGCGATAAAGGCAGAACAGACTCTATTCGTCCTTGGTGGAATTCTTGTCTAACGGAGGTTTGGGCGGGTGCGTATATCGCGCCTGCGAAACATGACGCCCATGCTAGGGATGTTATTGACGCGATACTGAGGACTTTGACGGTGGGTGAGAAGTTGCGTGGGTTGTCTGGATCGGAGGGACCTGTCCAGTCATATGTTGCGTTGATGCGTCTTATTACTTGTTGCGTTTCTGGAGAGTGGTTGGGGGTTGTTATTTGGGCCATTTCTGGTGGGTTTCCGGCAAAGGATGCCATGATTGATGTTGGTTTGGTGAAGATCGGAGAGTGACGTGCGATATATGTAGCGTAGTTGTTCGGCGAGTTGTTCTAGTTGCCGAGATGCTCAAAGCCAAGACCAATCTCGGAATGCCTTCAACATTCGTGAAACTCGTTGATCTCAAAATGCTAATCGTTTTTCTCATTCCAATTGTATTCATTTAAAGAGAATAATGGTAGATAGAAGGAGGGAGTAGTTCGGAGTGCCTCATCATGAACTTCAACACCGGTCGAAGGTAGATCTGTACACATATTAAACATGGCATTTTCTATCGCATCGCTCAATTGCTCATCGTTTATCCCAATTAGAGAGTTCAGCGGCAATTGAATCCCCGTGATGTAATGCGAAGGGCGTCGGCGAAATGGCTATGAAGCCGACGCTTACCAATGATCTGCATTGGAGAAACCATGCCGTCAATACCGTCAATCTTCGGGGGTGAGACGCAATATAGTGTTGTTAACTCTTATTCATATATATCTAAAAGCAATGCACGCTACCCAACCCAATGCGATTCCCCTACAACTTGCTCTCCGCCCGTTGAGCAACCTTCTCAGCAATAGCAACATTCACCTTCTCAACCGGCAACTCCTCCAAAGTCTTGCCCGTCCAGTACTTATCCTGTTCCAAACCCTGATATATCAACGCCTCAGTACCCAAGATAACATTCCATCCCTTATCCTCCGCTATAGCACCAAGTTTTGTAAACGGTGTGGGGTTGTAGCACATCTCCAGAATAGCGCCCTTCTCTGGCTTATCTAGGAACGCCTCTGTAACTGCGCGCGCTTGGATCTCTTCTTGTGTCTCGGGCTCAAAGTCTGGTACGCATGCGACGATGGCGCCTGGGGCGGGAAGAGATGAGGCTTGGCTTGTGGTCTTGACGTGTAGGAGACCGTCGCCGTAGCCGCGTGCTGCACAGTCTGCGATGACGGCTTGAACTTCTGATTCGTCGCGGTTGACGAGGTATATCGTTGTGGCCTGCATCTTCTTGCGAAGAGCATAAATGGCACTTCTCGCAGCACCTCCACCGCCAACGACAAGAGCAGGCTTGTTATGGAAGACAGCATCAGGGTCTGTGATGTTCTGGTAGAATGATTCACTGATACCGAGGACATCGGTGTTTGCGCCACAGAAGATTCTGCGACCATCCTTCTCACGGATATACAGCGTATTACAAGCGCCTACATCGCGGCATTCTTCTGTGAGCTCATCTAGGTAAGGAACGATGGCGACTTTGTTTGGCATAGTAACTGAGGCGCCTATATAACCCGTCAGCAACTCATAACTCATATTAACTGCAGCAATTGAAGAGAAACTTACCGTAAAAGTCGGGATGTTCGGCCAATTTTAAGAATGCAGGGATATCAGCTGAATCAAGTCGTACTTGACCCCAGTTGAGTCCCAAATCTTGATAAACAACATTATGAAGGAATGGTGAGAGTGACGCTGTGAGTTTTTTGCCGAATAGGTATCCGTGGCGTTCAAGTTGGGAGACTTGGTTTGACTGGAGGGAGTCTCCTGAAGGGTATGTTTGTTGTTGTTGGACAGACATTGTGAGATGTGAGGAGAGGTATGAGATGAGATGGCGAGATGAGATGAGGCGATATGGTGATCTGAGATGAATGCGGCTCACGTCTTCAAGTACTCACCCTCCAAAGAAAAGATAATCACCAAAATCCCGGTTGGAGGGTTTTTCCAGTGAATATCCACCCACTAACTCGTGCTACCGATCTCTTCATCCGGGGTGCGTGTACTAACGTCTTAGCAAGCAATGCCGAGTGTCTCCACCGGGTAAAAGCTTAACCATGGACCCCGGGTAATCGAAACACCAAGAAACATGATGTAAGTCTGGATGTAAGTACTGGAAATATTCTGGAAAAACGTATTGCAAGGGGAATAAACGGTTGCTACCGGCTGATGATGACGGGAACTCAACGGAAAAGATGCGCATCTCGATTAAACGGGGTTTCAGATTGGATGAATGATCTATCTATATAGCTTTTATCTCACATGGTATGGATATTTCCGATGTATATATCTCGATCGAATAGCCACAACGTCAGAGGCAGATTATACAGCTTCATATAGCAATTCATTTCACACCTGCAGCTTGTCTCATACCACCAAGCCATCACCTATCATACACCACATTTCACACCTACCACACTATCACCACACTCCATTCACATACTCATCATGCACAAATCATCTATATGCACAATGTCCTTAGGTCGCTCCTTTGCAGGCCACTCCCTCCCCACCAAACTCACAGCCGCTGCCCAAAACTCCTTCTCCGGCATAGAAGTCTTTTACGAAGACCTCGTTGACCTCTCAAAATCCCTTCCTGGCGGCGCCACCCACGCAAACCAACTCACAGCCGCCCGCACAATCCGCGACCTCTGCGAAGCCCGTAACCTAGAAATCATCTGTCTGCAGCCATTTATGCACTTTGGCGGTTTAGTAGACCGAGAAGCTCAAGAGAAACAATTCAGTGAACTGGAGCATTGGTTTGATCTTGTTAAAGCGCTAGGTACCGACTTGATATTGTTTCCTAGTAGTTTTCTCCCCGAGGAACAGACTTTTGAGGATGATACTGTTCTTGAGGGTGATCTTTTGAGGGCGGCGGAGATGGGGTTGATGCAAGAGCCGCCTGTGAGATTCGCTTTTGAAGCGCTTTGTTGGGGAACGAGGATTAATACTTGGGAACAAAGCTGGGATATGGTCCAAAGAGTTGATCGACCCAACTTTGGTATGTGCATCGACAGTTACAACATCCTCGGTCGAATCTATGCAGACCCAACGACACCCTCTGGCAAGACCACCGATTGCGAGAACGTTACGAAAGAGTCCATCAAGAGACTTCTAACAGTGGACGTCACCAAGGTCTTTCTGTTACAAGTGGCTGATGGCGAGAAACTCAATGCACCACTCGACACAAAGCATCCCTTTTATAACGCTGAGCAACCAGCGAGAATGAGTTGGTCTCGTAATGCGAGGTTGTTTTACGGAGAGACCGAGTATGGCGCTTATCTACCATGCAAGCAACTCCTACGCACTGTTGTGCAAGGACTCGGTTTTGATGGTTGGTTGAGTTTTGAAGTATTCAACAGACGGTTGACGGATACTGATGCTGTTGTACCGGAGGAGTCGGCGAAAAGAGCTGCTGCTTCGTTTGAGAAGATGAAGATTGAACTTGGATTGAGAACAGAGGAGACACCGAGATTGCAAGCGAATCTGTAATACCCATCTAGCATAATACCATATATCGCATTCATTTATAAATTCATTGATCCTTCTATCATCCATTGTATTCCTTTTTAACCCATCTGATACCTTGTATCAGAACCCAATGCCATTCAATTACAGCTTCGTCCTCAGCTTCAAATGCTTAACAGCATACTCAATAGCAGCAGTATACCCAAAAACACCCAACCCACAAATAACAGCCTCCGCCTTATCACACAGATAACTGTGATGTCTAAAAGCCTCCCTAGCATGAACATTCGTAATATGAACCTCCACGAACGGAATATCGACTCCAACGAGTGCATCTCTTATGGCGACGCTGGTATGTGTGTACGCGCCCGCGTTGATGATAATCGCATCGACATTGCCTCTCGCTTCGTGAATGCGGTCCACTATCGCGCCCTCCGAATTGGCCTGGAAGGATTGTAGTGTGGCAGACAGGTTTGATGCTTGTGCTTCTGCATCGTTTTCGACATCTTTGAGTGTTGTTGAGCCGTAGAGTTGAGGTTCTCTTGTACCCAAAAGATTGAGATTGGGACCGTTGATGAGGAGTAGACGACGAGACATGATTGATGGTTGCAGTATAATGTTTGCTGTACACCTCAATCACCATCCACCATCACCTCATACTTATGAACCACTCCGCAAAAGTCTAATTCCGTCATGTCTTGCATAATCGGCACCCACGAACCATACCCCAAGCATGCGCAAGCCACCCCGCAAGCCCGGTTAAAGCTTCATCCCCAGTCCCCGCCATCGATCTGCTTACCCCACGGCGCATCTGATCCCGTAGTGCGGAACAAATCTGGGGGACGGTTCAAGACGGCTTTCACTAAATAAAACAGATTCTGGATCTTCTGTTGACTTTATCCATCAGTATCTCCTAAATTTATCCAGGAAAAACGATTGCAAACATGGATAGCCAAGAGTTGACCGAGATTTATGCGTTCGCCGTGCAATTGGGCAAGGATGCGGGAGATATGCTCATGGCTGCAGCCCAGCGCCGCATTGACGGGAATGGAGCATCATCCAGTACGGTAGCATATGTTGAGAAGGAAAACTCGGTAGACCTGGTAACCAAGACTGATAACGGTTAGTGTTTTGTTTCTCTTTTGAACGTTGCTAAGTATTAGATGTCGAGAACTTTATTCGTACAACGGTCCTCAGTAAATATCCTGACCATGGGTAAGTGGTATCTGTTGTCGCAGTGACTCGTCGCACCGCTGACCTTTTAGTTTCCTTGGAGAAGAGTCATACTCGGCCGGCGCATCGCGAGATTACCTTGTCGAAGATAAACCAACATGGGTAGTCGATCCTCTCGATGGGACAGTCAACTTTACACATCTGTTCCCCATGTTCTGTGTGTCGATCGCTCTTGTTGTCAAGGGTGTTCCAGTCATTGGCGTCATCAACGCTCCGTTTCTCCGCCAATTCTTCTCATCATGCACAGGTCAAGGCGCATGGTTGAATGAGACCCAACGACTACCGCTCATCCGAAACCCGATCCCTCCTATGCCTGCCAACGCTCCGAGCGGATGTACATTCTCATGCGAGTGGGGCAAGGACCGAAGAGATATCCCAGATGGCAACCTATCACGAAAGGTTGAGTCGTTCGTCACTCTAGCTACAGAGAGGAGTGGACGAGGAGGTAAGGGTGGAATGGTTCATGGTGTGCGAAGCTTGGGAAGGTATGTCACCAAGTTCAATGTGCCGAGCGTTTCGCTGACTTAGTAGCGCAACCTTGGATCTGGCCTATACGGCTATGGGATCCTTCGATATTTGGTGGGAAGGTGGTTGCTGGGAATGGTACGTCGCATCGAATAGTGCTCTTGGTTCTCGGCAATACTAACTCCAACAGGGACGTCGCTGCTGGTTTCGCCATTCTTGAAGAAGCTGGTGGTCTTGTCACAACTGCCAATCCTCCCAACGATCCCGAAACTGCTGATATAACAAGAGCGCATCTCGGTGGTCGACTATACCTAGCTATACGGTAAGCAGTTCCTCAAGATACAAGACCCATGCTAACTTAGTCAGACCTGCAGGTCCATCAGAAACAGAAAACGGTCGCCAAACACAAGAACGAACAGTGAGAGAGGTTTGGAAGCGAGTTCTAGAATTAGATTACAAGCGACCGGGTGTATAATCCCGAATATCAATACAGTCAAACGTTCATCCGCACCATGCACCAACCTGTAGATCCCTCAGATATCATCCAGCTCGGACATACGAGAAACGAATTCCTCCTGCAATCGCCTCAAATACCCTGGGAGAGTCTCCTTGTTGCCTGACTCTTTGGCTTGCTTCAAGGCATCCTGAAGGTTCAGAATGAGCTTTCGTCTGGCAATTAGCCTCGATGACTCAGAGCTACGCTTGCTCGCTTCTCGCTTCGTTCGGATGTCATTCGCTATCTCTTCTGCTTTGTCAATAAAACTTTGAGGTAGTCCAATGGCCCTGGCCAGATTGATGCCGTAATGTTCTTCGCCTGTGATGGCACCTGAAGTGGCTTTGTAGAGCATCGTGATATGTGGTAGGCCCTCTTGTGTGGTAGAGCTGGTTGCCGCAAGGTGCAGATTGAGAACTCCAGGTCGATCCGACAGAACCTTTGTCAAGTCAATAAAGTGAGTCGCAAACCATACAGATGCTCGGCTTTGAATTAATGCTTCAGACATTGCAATTGCAATAGCCAGTCCATCGCGGTTGCTTGTAGCTCTTCCCAGCTCATCAATAATTGCTAGGCTCTTGTCGTCAATGTTTCTGAGTATGAAGGCCATCTCTCGCATCTCAACAGAGAAAGTGGAAAGGTTGCTCTCAATACTGTCGTCAAGAGAGACGCGAGCAAAAATGTTTTGGATGATAGGAAATGCAGCATACTCTGCAGGCACATAAGAGCCAATTTGGGCCATGATTTGAAGTAATGCGACCGCTCGGATGTAGGTACTCTTTCCACTCATGTTGCAGCCAGTAACAATATGGAAGCAATACTGCTGGGTGGAGTAATAGTCATTTGGTACAAAGTCGCCATTCATGTTCTGACAAGTTAGTAGATGTCAACAGTAACGACTTCAACTAACCTTGTCCAGAACAGGGTGTCGAGCCCCCTTCAATGCCAGTGTGCTGCTGATATCGGGCCTGACATAGTCCCTGGTGCTAGCTAGCTGTGCAAATGATGCTATCATGTCAACCAATGCAATCGACTCGCAGACTCGAAACAGGTGTGGTACATCGTCTTGCAGATCCTTCATGAGTTCCTGTATTACACAGTCACTTCGAAGGACAACCTCGCTGGACGTATCTTGAAGTCTGAGATTTAGCTTCACCAAGCCAAGAGTTTGGCATTCAATCTTGTCCTTCTTTTGTACCACGTTGATCAAGACATCTGGAAGTGGTTGGTCTTCATAGTCGGCGGCTTGTAAGCGCAACCAATACTTGCGACCGTTATCATATCGGAGAGTGGCACCAAGTTTCAAGTTTTCTGGCAACTGTTAGCCTCAGAATTGAAGATCAACATGCAGACCCACCATTCAGCTCGTCAAGATGCAAGTGAATTTCTTCCGTGAGCTCTTTGTATGTCTGACGCGCAACATCAAGCATTCCATTGATACCAGCTTTGACTGCAAAGGTCCTCTGATTGCGTAGGTCCAGTGCAGACTTCATATAAGTGACATCTGCTTCAATGGTTTCTCGAATCCTGATGAGGGTAAGGCTTGTACTTTCTGGACAACATCGTCCTCGAATCTTGACAAGTAGACTAGACATCGCAGGTCCCAGTGCAGTGTAGAGTTCTGGGATTGCTTCCAAGAAGCTCTTGATCATCAAAACTTGGTTGATTTGTTCTTCAACCTTTTGAACATTGGCATTTGTGGGTACAATGATCAACTGTTGCTTTTAGTATGGGTCAAGAGTGCGCTCACTAGCCATACCTTTGTCAAAACTTTCTCGATGTCAAGGAAAAGCTTGAGAGCTATCTGTGTCAGTGATATCCTTCCCGATCAGATAGACATACCCTTGCGAATCTCGAGAAACATCTCCTCATTGGTAGTCAACTCTTCGAGCGCATCATAGCGGGTGAGTATGAACTTGTGAGCGTTGGTCGGTGGTTGAAGAATATTGCTTCGAAGTAGTCTAGAGCCCATTGGAGTTGATGTGTGGTTCAACAACCCAAATAGCGAGTCTTTGGACTTTGAGTTGCGTAGATTCTGCATTATCTCGAGAGATTGGATTGCCGAGATATCGATCAAGATGGTGTCTTCGGAAGGTCGATATTGGATTCGTAGGGAATGTGGCACAAAGTTGATATTAAACTTCTGGTGGATGTACTTCATAGCCTAGACGCTGTCAGTTCCATTATGCATACCGAACGGATACACTTACTGCTGCAAACGAGCTGATGGCATAAAACTTGCCCTGTGTGGCCACTTTCAACGGCTCGATGTCACCTTTGAACGCTAGATTGTGAATATGTTCGATTCCCTCTGTCTCCGACCATGCAGAGCGCTCCATTGCATCGATTTGAGTATCAGAAACGAGTTGTTGTATCAGGGAAAACAGGGTACTTGGATTGTTTGGGGGACAAGCTGTTGACATGAAGAGTACACGAGAGGGGGAAGACAGCTGAATCTGATGAACCGTTTTCCTGTATGACTTGTTGTCACAAATCTGAGTAATGATAACTTCACCGATGGAAACATTGACGAATGCTATCCCCACTGAAGGGGCAACTCCTCGAGACTCACTAACAGCACAAACAACATCGTGTGCCTCACTTTGTCCCAAGATTGAGGATACTCCTGTATTGCGTGATCTTCTTCCAGAAGATGTTCCTGGCCTGGATGGGGGACGTGCAGTGGGAGGTCTCGAGACGGTCGTTACAGAAGGTGAATAGCCCGAATAACCACTGCTGATCTGTGGTCTTCTGCTACGATAGCCACTTGATGTCGCGGGGTTGCCAGGATAATCTAGGCTACTGTTCCCCTGGAAGTAGCTTGAAGAAGATCGACTGGAAGTTCGAGGTGGGATCGAGCGAGACATGTTGACATTCGTTCACTTCGATGAGCTGTAGGGTAGTGTTTGACACAAGTATAGCAAGACGATCATTCCGCCATTCCCAATCCAATTTGCATTGATGATTGTGGAAGAATAAAAATTTGAAGCATATCAGAGGCACTGAAGAGCTCCTTCCCAGGCTGCGATGGGTATGTCGGAGGCAGCCAGATCCTTCCTAAACACTGACCTCAAACTCATGCTGGGTGTGGCAAAGAAGGAACCCCCAACAGGCAAACCATGCCAGAAGCAGGCGCCAGACTGAAGCAGATGTTCCAGTACATGAATCATTGTGTGCAAGTCTCTAAGATGCAGAGTCAAAGTTTGAATTATGACACTTGGTCCCCTCACGGCATATTCAAGCTTTTGAATGTAACAAATCACCATTACTCTCACCACCACAAATCACAAGAATAAAATTTCTACACCAACCAAGTCGGTATAACGTTTTAGGGTATAAAAGTTTAAAGTCTCTGGTATTTAACGTTGAGAAAATTTTGTACCTGCAGACTACAAACGTTCTTCACTGACGATCACCAGTATGGAGGTTTAGAAGGTCAAACCGTGCACCGTTTCATCAACTTCCTTGATCATTCAAAGTCATCATTTCCTATCTTGGATTTCATTTCAGAGATCCATTACTTTTCACAGACTGCCTCGTCAAACTCATCATTCGCAGCTGCCTGCTTGTCACCAGCTGTGAGGTATCAGAAACAACCTGGAAAGTAAAAGTGACGAAATAATTCCGTCATTTTACGCTTGCTCAGATGAGCACTCTATTTTGGCAGTTCCACCCGCAGACATTTCCCAACTGGCAGATACAAGCCTGTCACTACCGATATTTAACCGCCAGACATCCTCACCTCCCCGCGATTACGCGGCTCACATCTGACACCGGTTGACTCCAAAATCCACACATCGTTGAGATCCGAACGCGTTGATCGCGTCGAACTCATATATATATCCAAATATATCATGTTCGGCATTCTTGAGGCAGTCACAGTACCCCATTCGGGGATCTTCAACAGCTATGAGGAACTTTTCAAGGAACTCAGTGACCGCATGGAAAAGGAGGGTTACAAAATTGTCAAAGCTAGATCCCACCGAGGAAAGGTGGGCGGTGCAGACATCCCAGGAAACGACATAGTACGATGCGATCTCGTTTGCGATCGAGGCGGCCGGCCGTATCGCTGTATGGCGACCAAACACAAGACAACTACCAAGAAGACTGACTGTCCTTGGAAAGCAAAGGCTGTTCATCGAAAGACTATGGGTGGATGGGTTCTTACCATCACCTGCGACCAACACAATCACGAACCAGGCACTCCCGAGCCACCGACTCCCGAACCCGAAAGCGAAGACGGAACCAATATTGTTGAAGATCTTGAAGCTGATCAAAACTTGGATGCGGATGGCACACCACTGTTGACTTGGGGAGATGATGCACCTCAGCCTGATGTCGAGACTTCAGCTGCTATAAGGGTTGCAGGTGTCTCCGAGGCAGTTCTTCGTCTGACTGGTGATACTTTTCATCAATTCAAGAGCGAATATCGAAAGATGGCACATCCAGATCGAGTTAGCATCTTGTCAAATCTTCAACTTCGCATCGCCGCCATTTATGCTGTCCAGAATGAGGATTTGCAGAGACAAAAGCGCCAAGAGGCTCAAGACAAGCGACATCGGCAGATCGAAGAGACCAAGCGACAAAATTCTGTTAAGCAACGAGCTAGGCAGCGTCGCCAACAGGTTGAGCAGAATCAGCAGAATCAGCAGCAGCAAATGCACCATATTCAGCAACAGCCTCTACCACAGACGCCTCAGGTTCAACCTCAAGTTCAGCCACAAGCTCAATCACAAGCCCAATCACAGGCTCAAGCGCAAGCCCATGCTCAAGCCCAGGCACAGGCTCAGGCACAAAACCAGATGATGCTGCAGTCACAACTGTATCTTCCGCAGAATTCGCAACCGACACCAATTCCTGTGCCTAATATGGATATGCCGCAGTTCCAGCATTACGTCGGTCCCCCTAAGAGGATGCGCGGACGACCATCACAGGGTGGCTAGGAGCAAATTGGATTTTCCCAATCTTCCCTAGAGAGGCCAGCCGACATCAGTGTCTACGCCAAATCAGGGAATGGATCTGTCACTGTACGCCGAATCGGAAAGGACACTAAAGGCAACGGGGCTACATAAGATTACAATGTATCTTATGCGGATGCGCGGAGGACTATCACAGGGTTATCAGGGGCCAGAGACTCTCAACTTACCTGTACCCGTCTTTTCTGTTATTGACTGATGAGTCAGAGGTTTCGCAAACTGAAAAAGAAGAATAGGGAGTATGGAGTATGGACGAAGAACATGGTAAATATTGCTACTCTGAGGATGGCATGGCGTTATAAGGAAATGGCGCTAGGAATTGTATTTTAGGTGTTTCGAGTTCAACATGACTCTAACGGAAACAAGGGTATGGAACAGTCTGTTATCAAGATAGAATGTCAAGCATTAAGAGACCTGTGCAAAAGTATAGCAATTCAAGCTGCAGAGCCAGGTGACAGAAATTGTCCTCGGTGGCTTGGGCTGTCAAAAAAACGTAGCCCAAGTGCTGGGCGAAGCTCATGTACTATGACCCAACCATTTCGTCTCATGCTTTCAGCAGCCAATTCTTCTGACGAAAGACTCCATTATTTTGTCAACGCCACCCAATTCTGCTGCTCCAAGATAAGATTTGGCTGCAGCTTCTCACCGCCAAAATTTTCTAGATTTTGCCAATTGCCCCACTATCCCGCTCTGAATTTCCACTGCGAAAGTACAGCAAGACAATATTCACGATGGCGACAATTGTACCTCCCCCGTCCAAGCGACAGAAGAGAGAGGATCTCGAGAGAACGTCGACTCAGCAGGATGTTACGACCTTCGCTACCGGGCCTGCTGGCTCCTTCAAGGCGAGGTTCCTTGATGGGGATGGAAAGCAGATGGCAGATGTGATTGAAGTTCCTCTTGCAGATGCTTCTGAGAAGAATTTGTCGCTGTTATTGAATACACTGCTTGCGAGGGTATGTCGAGAATAAATTGATTGTGTATTATTGCTAATGTCTTGCAGGAAAAGGAGGAGTTTTTGCCGTATCGATTCCGAATCCATATTCCCGATAGCGAAATCATTGTGGACCAATATCCTACCGATCTTCTTCAGCTTCTTCGTAACCATGGTATCGAGAACCCCTTCGAAACGACCGTTACTCTTAGCGCTGAGCCACAGGCTGTTTTCAAGGTCCAGCCCGTGACGCGCATGTCCCACAAGATTCCTGGCCATGGTGAAGCTATCCTCGCAGCACAGTTCAATCCTAGAAACAGCAACAGACTCGCAACTGGATCTGGTGATAAGACGGCGCGCATATGGGATACTGAGACTGGTACTCCTAAATACACTCTTTCTGGTCACTCTGGTTGGGTTCTGGCTGTTGCTTGGTCCCCCGATGGTATGCGCCTTGCTACTGGAAGTTATGACAAGACTGTTCGTCTTTGGAACCCTGATACTGGAAAGGCTGTCGGAAACCCTTTGACAGGACACTCAAAATGGATCACAAATATGGTTTGGGAACCTTATCATCTTTGGAGAGACGGCACACCTCGACTTGCCAGTGCTAGCAAGGACGCCACTATTCGCATATGGATCGTCAACTCTGGCAAGACGGAGCATGTTTTGTCTGGACACAAGAGCAGTGTTAGTTGTGTTCGCTGGGGAGGAGAGGGTCTTATTTACAGTGGAAGTCACGATAAGACAGTCAGAGTGTGGAACGCCGAGAAGGGAACCATGGTGCACACTTTGTCAGCTCACGTCCACTGGGTGAACCATCTTGCTCTGTCCACAGACTTTGTTCTGAGAACAGGATTCTACGATCATACTCCTGTACCTGAGACGGAAGAAGGAAAGCGAGAAAAGGCCAAGGCGCGATTCGAAAAGGCTGCCAGATTCCAGGGTAGAATTGCTGAGCGTTTGGTTACTTGCAGTGACGACTTTACCATGTATCTCTGGGATCCTGCGCAAAGCACAAAGCCAGTTAACCGTATGCTGGGTCACCAAAAGCAAGTCAACCACGTCACATTCTCTCCCGACGGAACTCTCATTGCCAGCGCAGGCTGGGACAATCACACCAAGCTCTGGAACGCCAGGTAAGATACCAACTCATACTCTTTTGAACTTCTCATACTAACATCTCCAGGGACGGCAAATTCATCAACACCCTCCGCGGTCACGTCGCTCCTGTATACCAGTGCGCTTTCTCAGCAGACTCACGACTTCTCGTTACAGCATCAAAGGATACAACACTCAAGGTGTGGTCAATGGCTACTCACAAACTCTCCAATGATCTGCCGGGTCATGCGGATGAGGTTTACGCGGTGGATTGGGCGCCGGACGGTAAGAGAGTCGGCAGTGGTGGAAAGGACAAGGCTGTCCGGGTTTGGCAAAATTAGAATTTTAAAATGGTGTTGTTTGGTCAAGTCAAGATACCCTACACTGCGCGTTTTTCTTATTGTGACTGGTTCCATGTTCGGGTGTTCAATGAAAGTCATCTGGGGGCGTAGTAAGTGTGCTTATCTGAGAATGCCATGGTGGAATACGCGGCATGGAGGAATGCTTCACGGGATACTTCCGAAACTCAGGCAATGCAAGTAGCACACTCTTCTCTGTCTGGCAGATCATGCATGCACGGGAGTTGGCTCTAGACCTGGCTGTGATCCAACCTGCATCTGTCTCCACCTACAACCACAATGGGACATTACGCTGATAGGTTCGCTTTTACAAGGGAGGGGCACGGGCAAGGAAGACGGTAGAAGAGATGAAGCTCACGATACGTTGGAAATGTCTAGAAAGTGGTGTTGTGGGGTAAAGTCGCGCCGAGTGTCGAAGTGTCTGGAAATATCTTTACGACTGGATGTATACACAATTCGAGTCATTCCTTTACAGTCTACATACATGTTGTCCGGACCGGCATTACTTGAAGTATTCTAGAAACTGCCCACGAGGTTACCCCGCTGATCGTGAGTGGATGATACGATTTACAACCCCGGGAAGCGTCGGGCTGAAGATATGCCCAAGCCTGCGGGGAATAGATTCAGGTCTGTATCAGGCCAAGCTCTAGAGATTGTATCAGATTGAGTTATTAAAAAAAGTCAGTCCTCATCTAGCCAAGAAGAGAATGCTTTTGAATCGCCGAACATGTCCTCTTTTAGAATGATACGTCCGGTTCCGTATGGGCCCCGGTCCTCCGGCCGGCTGTGGACTCAGGTGAAAGCCGAAGAATGGAACCCTGTTGCTGGGGATGTTGTGTGACGGGTTTGGAAAGTTGGAGAAACATTGGAGATGAGACAATCAATCACGGCATTATTAGTGAATAGCTACTATTCACATGTGATAATTCTGATGTTACTTACTGCCTGAGTCACTGACGGTGACGCGACTGTACGTTTTGAGTGTTCCTTGCGCAATTTCAATGTGACACGGACCGGATATGTTCTTTTACCCCAAACTCAAGATCCTAGCTCATCAGGCACGATTCCTATTCCATGCTCGTTGCCCGAGGCACAGTAAATTCTTTGCGCCTGAATTTTAATGTCAAAATGATCCACCACGGTGAGAACCTGCGGGGTGCGTCTAAGTCGATGAGAGCGTCAAGTGTACCTGATGATCATTTCTGGTAAGAGAATTAAACAAACTTTCTGCTTTGATCAACGGTTTTGTCGTTAGTAGCTACATGTTTGAAAGAATGCCGTTGAACAGAGGTACATCATGCTCGTGTACAATGCATGCACAATACACCGGCTATCGTCATGCCGCTTCCAATCGCGTGGTTCATGCGGCTTTTGTTCAAAGCATCAAAGCACGGAAAGTAGAAACGGCCCGTGTAAGACGGCGTGGTAATGGTAGACGGGCCGGTGCATCCAGGTAATGACAAGGGGGGGAGTCGAGAATGAGGTATCAAGTTGCTTTTGTATCACTTCGCGTAGACGAGTTGATGATATCTTAGCAGGATCAAGAGAAGAGGGTGTGCTTGGGCTGTTATCACACTCTTGCTCCAAGAATAGCGACGTTTATGGTACAGTAGAACATGAACAGAAGATGGGAGACTTGTGGTATTTTGTACTTGTATGCACGGACTGGAGGAAATGTCCCGGATGTTCTGATCAAGGTTGTATCTCATCAGGTTGAAAGTGCATGATCGACAAAACAGGGCGTGTCGATTTGAGAGGCCTCTTCAGGTAATTGGGTGCTGTACTGCCTAGCTTCTGTCAATGTTTGGGGTAACTCTGCATTGGAGAGTGACTCTCGACGGGCTATCAACCGGAGGCATTTATTCCCCTCAGATGTAAATCTCCTTCCCCATTGATCAGCGTCTACTCCAAATGCCGGTTGACAATTTCTTCTGCATCGTGATCTATCAGAGACTGTGTATGTAGATGCATGTTGTGCCTTGGTGGTAGATTGCCAATGCTCCATCTCTCATCATCCATACATCATCCTTGTTTTCTGTCCATTTTCTTCTATTCTGGGGCCAGTGTTTAGCCTACCCGCCTGACAGGCTAGGTATCGTGGGCCTGAAACTCCACTAACAGTTACTGAATCGGTCCATGCTTCGATTTCGATTTCTTTTTGACAAGAATGATTAGAAAATAAAGACAGAGATAATGAAGAATAGACTGGAAATAAGAATAAGGTTCTGTTCCAATTAACCGAGGATCCTCTGTATATGTTTCTCTATGTTTCTACACCATCCCAATTGTATTGGAAGTTGTTCAATCTCGTATACCTACAGCTTGTATTCTTGACTGACCTACTGGGTCACCACGGACCAAACTCTCCTGTCTCTTGATCCTCAACAAGTGATCCCGATTTCTTTTCTCCTAAACTACGTCACGTCTGATCTCGTGTATGTATATTTTTTCTGTTGACTTCTTGTTTCTGCAATAGACCACTCATCGGCCCTTTATCAGACCAATTGTTCTTCTCTCCACTTGACTCTACTTCTATTTTATCAGGTACCAACCGTTGAGGCTCAAACTAAACTGCCCTTGTCTCTCTGTCTATCATTTCAGCACGTTCAAACAAGCATTACGTCAGTGTGAGTGCTTTGCTTGTTCCTCCACTTCCATACATTTATCCATTATCCATCCCATACATATAATCACGGCCCAGACTCTGACAGGCCTCTTTTATAGGTTCCAGGTTTGCATCCATTTTCGGAAAATACCTCTCTCTTTTTTTTTGTCAATTGCAGACAAAAAAAAACATTTAATTGCCCGGGTCCCCATAAGAGAGCTTGAATCTCGGAGCTATCCAAGCTTTAAACTCAAACCACCTGACGAATCTCACGACTCGGAGATTTTCTCGTTGCAATTATTTATCCTCGAGTGTTTTCCCTGCAAAAACATCTTGTCGCTTCTGCGCGCAATCTTCCCTTTGCGGTACTATTCGCCACTTTCGTCGAACATCTGAGCGCATCTGCGACAAAGAGGCGTTTTGCCTGCGACAAGCTACTTCTCTCAACAAAAACCGACGCCTTTCCGTTATTTGATCCTCTCATTTTCAGCTTTACATCCACATGAAGTCGTCATACGAGATTACTCAATAGTATCATCAATCCAGCTCGTTGAACTCGAGTTTCAATACGATCGAAATCAATCGACGACATACAAACTAACACATAAAATACTCGACAAATTACCGCCAAAATGACAGTCTTTGTGTGCTCACTGTATGTTAATTTCTTGAGCATTTTCTCGACTCCCCCGCTTGCCCCTCCATGCCCACCTTAGCGAGAATGACGAAGCTAACATGACGATAGCTTCCTCCCAAAAACCATACATTTTACCCTCCCCGGTACTCCTCCTCCAGGCGTCGACCCTGCCCGAACTTCATTGTCTGGTTCCTCAAACATTAACCTTGGAGGCGACACTCGAGCTTCATTGTCTGGATCTTCAGCTCCCAAGACTGCTCCTCTCCCTCCCAAGCCTGCTGCTCCCGCTGGTGGACGACCTGCGCCTCTTAACCGCCAACCGAGTCTTTTCCAGAAAGAGGACATCACACCTCCCCGAACACCGACCGAAGAGGTTGACCAAACTCTATTCGCGAACGAAGATGGAATCAGAATACCTCAAGGAAGACCCGGCTCTAATGCTGGCGGTGGAAAGCCTTGGGGTAGCCGAGCCAACCAGCCCAAATCGCGAGCCAGCTCTCCTCCTCCTCCCGCCTCATTGTCCGAGAACAACCGTACTATGCAAAAGGCCCGAGAACTAGGACGTCAGGGTGTTTTGCAGCCTAGATCTCTTGTTCGAAGCGACAGCCATGACCGAGTCTTTGCTTCTGCTGGATGGATGGTTGTGAATGCTGATCAGGGTAACGGTGGTCTTCGCAATGCTGCTGACGCCGCTGCTCGCGATGGCAAGATTGATGAGATTACATGGGTTGGTACTCTTGGCATGCCTACTGATGCTCTTGAGGGTACCGCGCAAAAGCAGGATATTGAGGATGTTCTGGCTACTGAACACAACATGTTGACAGTCTTTTGCTCCGACAAGGATTTCGATGGACACTACGCCCACTTTTGCAAGCACATTCTCTGGCCCGTCTTCCACTACCAGATCCCCGACAACCCCAAGAGCAAGGCGTACGAAGACCACTCTTGGAAGTACTACGTCAACGTCAACCAGGCCTTTGCCGATCAAATTGTCAAGAACTGGAAGCGAGGTGATGTTGTCTGGATTCACGATTACCATCTGCTTCTTGTCCCTGGAATGGTTCGCAAGAAGATTCCCGAGGCCAAGATTGGTTTCTTCCTTCACGTCGCTTTCCCTTCTTCCGAGGTCTTCCGATGCCTGGCTGTCCGCAAGGAGCTTTTGGAGGGTATGCTCGGTGCTAACCTCGTCGGTTTCCAAATTCACGAGTACGGACGACATTTCCTTCAGACTTGCAGTCGCATTTTGAACGCCGAAGCTACACCGGATGGTCTCCAGCTTGAAGACCGATTTGTTGATGTTATCCATCTGGCTATTGGTATTGACCCTGTCAGTCTTCGTGAGCACCTTGATGCTCCTGAAGTTGCCAAGTGGTTGCAAGTTATGCAGGATCGCTACAAGGGCAAGAGGCTCATTGTTGCTCGTGATAAGCTTGACCACGTTCGTGGTGTTCGTCAGAAGCTGCTGTCTTATGAGTTGTTCTTGAACAAGAACCCTCAGTGGCGTGAGAATACTGTTCTCATCCAAGTTGCTCTTTCGTCCAGTGAAAAGAGTGATCTCGAGGCCACCGTTAGCGACATTGTGACCCGAGTTAACTCTTCGTGGGCCAATCTTGCATACCAGCCGGTCGTTTACCTCAAGCAGGATATTGACTACGCTCAGTACCTTGCTCTGTTGACCATTGCTGATGCGCTCATGATCACTAGCCAGCGTGAGGGTATGAACTTGACTTCTCACGAGTACCTCTTCTGCCAGGATGGAAAGCTGTTGCCTGAGAAGAAGCATGGTTCTTTGATTCTCTCCGAGTTTACTGGTACTTCGTCTCTATTTGCTAAGAACGAGCTTGCTGTCAACCCCTGGGATTACCGTGCTTGTGCCGATGCTATCAAGCAGGCCTTGGAGATGGGCGACGAAGAAAAGGACCAGCGATGGAACAACCTTTACGGCCGTGTTATCAAGCACACTGGAGCTCACTGGTTTACTCAGTTCCTTGGCCGTCTTGATATTGTCTACGAGGAGCAGCACAAGCGTGATCAAACTTCAGTTCCTCGTCTGTCTGTCCCTGCTCTTTCTAACAAGTACGTCAATGCTCAGCGTCGTCTGTTCATCATCGACTACGAGGGTACGCTTGTTGCCTGGGGTCCCGTCAACCAGATTATCCCCATCAGCCCTCAGCGAACACTCGACGTTCTCAACGATCTTCTTCTCGACGAGCGCAACACTGTCTACGTCATGTCTGGTCGCCGACCTGAAGAACTTGACCGTGTCTTCCGTCGCGTTCCCAACCTTGGTCTCATTGCCGAGAACGGATGCTTCCTCAAGGCTCATGGAGATGATTCATGGACTGAGATGGCTGATCTCGCGCATGTCAAGGACTGGAAGGAGTCTGTGCGACCCATCATGACATACTACCTCGAGCGAACTCCCGGAGCCGAGATTGAAGAGCGCCGCTGCAGTTTGATCTTCCACTACAAGAGTGCGGAGGATTACGAGACCGCCACACGACAAGCT
Organism: Fusarium incarnatum; assembly: GCA_004367075.1. Taxonomy (NCBI): domain Eukaryota; kingdom Fungi; phylum Ascomycota; class Sordariomycetes; order Hypocreales; family Nectriaceae; genus Fusarium; species Fusarium incarnatum. Next base: position 45,504 of record QGDZ01000027.1, read on the forward strand.
TCAGACTGCGCCAGCCATGTCAACGATGCCTGTGAATCTCAGCGCGTGCATGCTATCGCTCTTGATGGATGTATCGCTGTTGAACCTATCGACTGGACCAAGCGCACTGCCGCCCGAAAGGTCTTTGAGACTCTCAAGGAGGAAATGAGCTCTACCCAAGAACACAAGCAAGCCGTTGACTTTTTGATGGTCATCGGTGATGGACGAGAGGATGAAAAGGTATTCAAGTGGGCCAACAGACTGCAAGACGACGGTTCTGTACAGAATGTCGTGACAGTTAGTCTTGGTAACCGTAATACCGAAGCAACAGCCACCCTTACGCAGGGTGTCAGTGGTATGTGCCCCTTACTCCCAGATTAATAATAGTATACTAACATTTTAGGCGTCCTCTCTTGTCTTCAGCGTCTTGCCTCACTTGAATGAGTGGTCAAGTGTTGTGGAATTATTGTTATTGCATTGCATTTTGTGCCGTTGGCGTTGGGTCAGCGGGCGCAGGGGTAAATAAGGAAAGGTCACGTCAGAAACGACATCAAAAGAGTAGTTCCATATGAGTTTTGTTTGTTATTTTAGAAAAGCCGGTTTCAATAAGAGTTTTTGATCTCTACTCAACCGTATGTGTTTATACGATGATAAGCGTCTATCGATCGATTCATCACCAATTGTCCGGTTGATATCTCATTCCGTATGCCGTGATTATACAGCTCTTTCCAATGCTTACAATCAGCTATCCAATCATGACATCACAGCTGAATCCTTGACAACGAATGACATGCAAAGAACCCCGCGGTCAATTGCGACATCGGCGGGTCCAGAGTCAGCGGGGTCCATAAACTATTACATCCCATCCGACTCACTACGCGATCTATAAGTTGACGGATGTCGCATACAAACAATTGCGGAATCATCAATTGACTACAGCAAAATGTCCAACTTTCCTCCTCCCCCTGTCAACACAATCGATTGGTCAAACGTCGGCTTCAAAGTCCGCGAAGGTAAGCAGCAATTGCCCTTCAGATAGCAGGTGTACTGACAATCCAGTCAACGGCCATGTCGAAGCAACTTACTCCAGAAGCACCGGAAAATGGACACCCCTTCGCTTCGTCGCAGATCCCTTCATGCGCATCCACGGCATGGCTCCCGCTTTAAACTACGGCCAACAAGCCTACGAAGGCCTCAAAGCATTCCGCACCCCCAACGATGCAGGAATCACCATCTTCCGACCCGATCGTAACGCGAAACGTCTTCAGCATTCTGCAGAGGTAGTTTCGATGCCGCCCGTTCCAGAAGATCTGTTTCTTCAGGCTGTTAAAGCTGCTGTTGCGCTGAACGCGGAATATGTTCCTCCCCACGAGACTGGCGCGGCGCTGTATATCCGTCCTCAGCTTTACGGATCTAGCGCACAGCTTGGCCTTTCGCCGCCGGATGAGTATATCTTTGCGGTGTTTGTCATTCCTACGGGTGTGTATCACGGTGCGCACCCTGTGAAGGCTCTTATTTTGGAAGATTTCGATCGTGCGGCGCCGAACGGTACAGGAAACGCCAAGGTGGGTGGAAACTATGCTCCTGTGCTGCGATGGAGTGATAAGGCGCGTGATGAGGGTTATGGTATCACGCTGCACTTGGATAGTGTGCGTCACGAGGAGATTGACGAGTTCAGCACGAGTGGATTCATCGGTGTTAAAGTCAATGGTGGTGAGACCACCTTGTCTGTGCCGGATAGCAAGAATGTTATCGACAGTGTGACAAGCGACAGTATCCAAGAACTCGGACGCAGTTATGGATGGAAGGTTGAGAAGCGCGCAATCAAGCACTCTGAACTCTCTGAGTTCAGTGAAGTTTTCGCAGCGGGTACTGCGGCTGCGCTTGTGCCTATTCGATCTATTACGAGACGGGTCGGTGGTAAGGAGGAGGTTGCGTCGTATATTCAGGATGGGAATGAAGAGCCTGGTCCGTTGTTTGAGAAGTTGCTTAAGCATTTGAAGGATATCCAGCTTGGAAGGGCAGAGGACGCTTTTGGATGGAGGGTTGATGTGGGAGCCGGGGATAGGGATATTGAGGGGAAGCCTGTTGGGGGGTATGGGGATGCTACGCCGCCTGTTGATCAGATGGATTGAATTGAGTAAAGGATTGTGGTAATTATGGAATAAAAGTTGTTTTTGCTGTGATGGTATGGCCTAAGATACTGGAACCGAGCTCTTGTACTCCTCAACCTTCAACCTTGTGATAGAGTAAGCTCAGTATGGATATCTTCCAACATATAATTCTGGTTTCGACTGGATGATATAACACTCTTGTAGTCACTAGACATAGCATATCATCCATCGCTATGCCCTATACTTGGAGACGTTGGCATCACCATGTCGTCCACCCAAGCACCTCCTCAGCATCCGAAACCTCCAAAGCCTGCGACGCCCAATAATCCCGACATCTGTCATACTTCCAGGAGATATACCATAACTCAGGATCCTGTTTGACCCGAATAGGTTCATCGAATGGATCCCACCTTTTGACCTCACCCTCTTCAAGTTCCACGGGTACAGGGTCAAACTCGACAACGCTTAGATTGAGAGCTTGGTCGTTGTGGTTAGGAGGTGCAGGGCCCCATTTGACCTCGTCATCTGTACACATGAAGAAGTATTGACGATAGCCTTGGTCTTCGTCCTTTTTCAGCCATGGTAGACCAGGAAGATTTTGCTCGTTGGGTATGGCAGGCTGGGGCTCTTCGTCTTCTTCATCAAAGAATGATCCGGTAGATGAGGCGGAACCACCAGAGCTATAATCGGTGAGAACTTCATTCCCGTTGAAGTCGATGTCTGGATCTGCCTCTCTCATCTTCTCTTGCTCCTCTTTCATAGCCTTCCTTTCTCTTATATTATTCATCCTCCTTTCTTTTCGGATATCCTTGGTAGCCTCCCTCACCTGACGAATCTGACGCCAGACGGTACCTCTCGAGGCAATCTCCTTCTTATAATGTGCGACGCACTCTTCTGGTGTGGCGTTGGGTAGAAAGAAGAACTCGAATCTGAAACTTTGGCCAAGATAAGGGCAGCTATCATGGTCAAAGGTGTCCTGGAATTTCTCGACGTCAAAGTCTTGCGGGATTTGGGAGTTGACCATGTAGATCACCCAGACAGAGAGAGTTGGTAGACGTTGAGTCTTTAGACCGTGCCATGACATGATGGCTGGGTCGCCGGCATGGTCTTTAAAGGTGGTCTGGTGATATGTATATTTCGATTCAACTTTTCTGCGCACCATTGTTGAGATTTGAAGTGTTGTAGAAATGAAAAGTCAGAAGTTGATGTGAGGTTGGAGAAAGAAAGACAGTTAGAATTGTCGCGATTCATGGTTAATATAGATGCTGTGCTATGACCATGTTGGTCTAGGCAGCCATCCCATATACCCACTCTTCAACACCATCATGATAGCGACCACATAATTCTACTCGGTTATTCTAATCATATAACTGGAAGTAGTGATGAGTTACTTGAGAAAGGCCTACTAAATAGCAGACTCTCATCAACCATCACCAGTATTCAATGCACCAATTGACATGGTGTCTTCAGAGTGACAGTTTCTTCAGCTTCTCAGACTATCACAAACAGTGTACACAAATTGTGTTATCTTCCATGTGTTAGTCGCACTCGCGATACTCACCCGTCTCGTCTATCTCGAAGAACCCAAGACCATGTTTGCCCCTCCCGCGAAACCCCCGTAGCTTGGTTGACGGCTCGTTGCATACAAATGGTACGACAGCTCAAGGCAAACATTATACCCTTTGGGGGTTGCGGATCCGGGGGTGTCACAGACAATTCTCATATATAGGACCCTGATGAAGATTCTTCAGAGGCTCCCGCGATAAAAGATGTTAGTCTTGTCTCAGTTGACGCCCTCACCTCAACACCATATCATTATCACCACTCAGAATGTGCACATACTCCTTCCAACGCATGGTATGCTGCTGCGCCAAAGGCCCCGAATGTCCCCAAATGACCCGCGGCCGCGCCATAATCGGCGGCGAAGCCTTCCACTACATCGACATGTTTTACGCCGTCGACGATCTCGGTTCAGCATGCGATTATCAACGTCGACTCTTTGGACGCAACGCCGGTCCTACGATGCATTGCCCTAGATATGCGTTTGATGATAAGAGGATTATTAAGGGGAGTTTCAGGAAGAGTGAACTTGCTTGTGTCAAGTGTGCTGAGACTTGTGCTCCGCCGAGTTGTACTTGGCAGGCTCCTAGGGCTGAGAAGGAGGAGGGGAAACAATAAATGAATTGGGATGGGAAGGTAATCTGTGTGAAAACTGGTGGTTTGGTGTTGGTGATGACGTTTATGGCTGTTTGTATTGGAGGATGTTTCTGTATGATGGGTGAAGTTCTAAATGCTTGTATGACGGGGGGTCTTGAAAACAGTCCGAAATACCAGCTGCTTAATGGGTTCTAGTCCCGTGATTGCTGTTTCCCTCCAATGTTGAATTGCAGACTTCTATCAGAGCCCCATTCCTAGACCAGTTTGCCATAAGACGATAGCCAGCTGGTTGTCACTGGCAAGCACAGTTCACCTGCCTCGATTATCAGGTTTGCTCCACCTACTCAGCTTCTTCCCTCGATCTCATTGCTTCATCCTCAGTCCTCCAACACAACAAAAGCCATCGCATTTAACACCATCCATTCTTTGCTATCTACTATATCTATACCATCAACGAAATGAGTGAAGGTCTTGACCCATTGTCAGGTATGTTGTTATACCTCTTGAACAATATACCTACTCACCTGATGACTGACTACCTGTCCCAGCCACATTCGAGCTGCTATTCAAAGAAGCTTGGAGACTCTGGAGAGCAGGTGAAAACGATGCGGCGGAGACCATGGCCAAGGAACTTCTCCTAGAGCCTCGCCTTGGAAGATTTCACAGGGCTGGTATGCACACGCTTCTCTCTACATCCTCCAACAACTACGTCGAGCACGGCCTTGAGGCTGTACGTCTGTACACTGAAATCTCCGACCGAAACGATCTCACAGAAGACGAGCGAAAGGACATTACTGTATACCTTGACGATGCGAACAAACTTCTGGACAAGGCTCGTCAGGATCAAGCCAAAATCGATCAGCAGATCCAAGAGAAACTGTAAGAGTGGCTGGCAAAAGAAAAACATATAAGCGCTGGCTAACGCATGTAATAGTGCTGGAGGAATGACCATGGAGGAGCTCCACGATGCCCAAATCGAAGAGATGAACAGGCGCCTCGATGCTGTGGAAGCTGGCATCAGCGGACATGGTCCTGATAGTCAGTCCTCGGTCCCTGATGAGATGATCGGAGAGTCACACCTTTCTTCTCAACCTGCTTTACCCCTGCAACCCGAATCCCATCGAACCGACAATACCGGGAACACAGACACTTTTATGGGAATGGAAGTTGATTTTGATGACAACGAGCCACTTCCTGACATTGTCAGGTACAAGGTTGGCTCTGGATTGAAGAAAGACGAAGACCAGGCTAACGAGTGATACTCCTCTCAATTAAGTATGACTCTAAGTTATAATAAAGTGACTAAACTATTTCATCTCTTATGATCATGTCGGTTAATCTTTCTAATATCCTGATACCTGCTGCGAGATAGAAACACGTCAACCGCCACTGAACAAAGAGGGAACAAACCTAGAAGAATTGGTAGGTGATTCGGCTGTGCTAACGAACGTTTGATGTAAGTAGAGCAAGGGCATGAAATAGAAATGGCTTGATGAATACATCGTGTTTGCATTAAGATACTTTGCTAGCTAACCATATTAAAACTGATTCCCAATCTCCCACTTAATGTCCATTCGATCCGTTCGTTCCATTACTTCCATTCGTCTCCAATCTCGAATGGCATCCCTTAGCCGGCGCTCCATTCCTAGCAGTAGCACTCTTCCCCTTATTCGCAATAATATCATTCGCAAGCTTCATCTCTCCATTCATAGCATTATGGCATCCATTAAACTTCATATCCTTAATTCCATCGTATCCCTTGATACCAACCGACTTCTCAAGTCGTTCAGCGATCTCGGGATCGACTTCACGGAAGATGGCGATTTGGCGCTTGAGGGGCTCCTCTTGCTTGCAGAGCTTCATCTTGCCTGTGACATTGTTGATGAAGCGCTCGCGGGCGGCGTCGTCGAAGACGTTTTGCCATAGGGCGCGGGGAGCATTGAAGTCCTCTGGGCGGATTGCGGTGAGGAATGTGATTGCTTCGCCGGTGAAGTGGCCGTGTGTCTTGTCCATGTCGACTGTTCGAGTGCGGAACTTGATGGGGTCGATAGAGGAAAGATAGTTGGGTCGAGCGCCTTGGTTGTAGAAGGCCATCTGGCCATCACGCTGGAAGTTACCAAACTTGTATCCAGTTCTGGTCGCGTTGACAGGAAGTTGCTGGTAGTTTGCTCCGATACGGTGACGGTGAGTATCAGGGTAGGAGAAGAGTCTGGATTGGAGAACAGGATCGGCAGAAGGCTCAATACCAGGAACCAAGTGAGCAGGGTTAAAAGCAATCTGCTCAACCTCGGCAAAGTAGTTGATAGCGTTCTCGTTGAGGGTGAACTCTCCGACCTTGCGACGAGGGAACTGCTTCTGAGGCCAGACGTGAGTCAAGTCGAAAATGTTGATCTTCTGCTTCTCCCAGAGCTCTTCAGCCTCCTTGGGAGTCATTGTCTGAACCTCAAAAGTCCACTTGGGATAATCTCCATTCTGGATCGCCTCGTAAAGATCCTTTTGGGAGAAGTCGGGTGAGTAGTCTGCTGAATCTTCCTGGGTGACGAAATCGGTTCCTTGCATGGACTTCATATGGATCTGCGTGTATACCCAATCACCGTTCTTGTTGACAAGCTTAAAGGTATGTCCACTGTATCCATGCATGAAGCGATATCCCTATTTTCTTATTAGTTTCGTGGTGTTGCAATTCGATAGGGTACACTCACCTTGGGAATACCACGGTCGCCCATCAGAATCATTACTTGATGGATTGACTCCGGGTTCTGAGAAAGGTAGTCCCAGAAGGCAAAAGAGTCATCGGCATGAGTAAGATGAGTGCCTTTGTTGTCAGTAATCGCGATATCTTGTAGTGTTGTGGTGTCGACTCACTGGGATCGCGTTTTTGAGTGTGAATGAAGTGAGGAAACTTCGCAGGATCTCTCAAAAAGAATACAGGGGTATTATTGAAGACCCAATCAAGATTCTGATCGCTTTATTAACATCATTTTCATGGTGTTTTGATGTTGTGGTGATGAGTTTTGGTGTTGAGGTCATCACCACCCAAAGTGTGGACTTACACCCTCCTCAGTGCGCATCTTCACAGAGAACCCACGAGGGTCTCTGGCCATATCATGTGATCCAGATTCTCCTCCAACAGTCGAGAATCTCATTGAAACAGGACATTTCTTGCCCTTGGTACCAAAGATATCCGCAAGACACAGATCATCCATGGGATCAGTACACTCAAAGAAACCATGAGCGCCACTACCCTTGGCATGAACAACACGCTCAGGAATACGCTCGCGATCGAAATGAGACAAAAGATCAATTAAATGAAAGTCTTGCAAAAGAAGAGGTCCGTTTTCGCCGCATCGCTGGGTCTCGTAGGGATGAGGCATGGGAACGCCATTGCTGGTGGTATAGAGAGATTCTTTGGAACTCGCTTGGCGATCTTCTTCGTAGGATTGGAATTGGGAGGCTACGTGAGCCGCGAAGGATGTGTCTGTAGCTGATGGTGCCATTTTGCTGTATTTTCAAGTTGTCGTGCTTAACGTGGCACTCAGATAGCTTGACCAGACTGTCGTCCTTTTATACGAATCCATCATGCATTTCCTTGGCCGGATTTAACTGGCCGGGGTGTTTCTATGACGCGGTGAACAGTGAACCGACTGCTCTCAGGCAAGATGTGCCCGATCATGCTCGGTGATCAGCGATGACTATTACAACTTCGATGATTGGTTTATCGAGAATGTCTAATCTTCGATGGATGATGCTGCCTTTGTTATCTTCTGAATGAGGTTAGTTTCATGACATCACGACTAGTGAACCGGGAGAGGCTTGGTTGAGAGTGGTTGACGATGGGAGGCTGGAGGTTGGGTCTAGACTACGATAGACCCTGGAATGGTGGATCGTCAACGAAGAATTGTAAGCATTTGCCAAGGATATGCGAGATCCTAGCGTGGTATGGGGCAGAGACTGCCGGTGAATATCACTTTTTCATCATCAACACCGTGTCTATTCATCAATTATCCATCGCCAACTCGAAACAATGCGATGATAATTGTACTCTAAGAGCCTAAGAGATGAGATAAAACAGCCTAATACCTGACCTTAGATATCATAAGCTGATCAAATAACTTGGTCTCTCGTAATTTTGAAGCGCAGAGGTGGATATGGATACCCTGGAGACAATCAAGTCTGGACATTTCTATCAATTGGTGAATCTCCTTGATACGCCGGTAATCTGAAGGCTAATAGACGAAAGTATATCCTTAATTCCTTCAAGCTGTACTAAGAAATCTAAGTATTTATGATTACATGATGAGGGAGGGCAGGATATGCACGACCGGGGTGTTAAGAAGACACCGATACCCTGGAGGCAGTCAAGTTGGAACATTTTCATCAATTGGTGAAGACTCAGATGAGCAATAGAAGACTCATTCTCTAAGGCTTAGACTTCCATATTAATAATCCTAAGTGCTAGTCTTAGTTGACATAAAGTGACAGTCCCTTACGCTCTTGGGGCCATTTGTTCTTGTACCCTGCGGTCTGAATACATTCATCAATCAATAAACACAGGAAGAGACAAAGGGCTGAAATAAACGCTGATTGTTTGAGAGAGATATCATCTAGCCAACATGTTGCAAACGCTGCCTTATTAACGCTGCCTGCTGTAAAATTGATGCCACCTGCGTCCCTGCTCTAGTCGCCGTTGCCCTTCTTGAATGCGTCCCATGATGCGCTCCTCCCCAAGATCCTCGACAGTCAAGATCCTTTCCATCCTATAATCAATCGGTCAGCAAGGATCCTAGACTCTCAGACTGAACGAACTCACGATTCTCGCAGCAATTCACCAACCACTACTATCTCGCAGGCAAGTCTGTTGAGTCTCTCCTGCAGTGTGAGATAGTCCTCGAGTAGTTGCCTTCGTGTCTCGCCGGGTAAGTACTGGTGGTTCAGGCGGGACGAGATTTCCCGCATGTGACTTGCAGTCTCGTTACGTTCTCGAAGAAGCCTCGCTATGATCCTGGGCAGGTTTTCATGTACAGGACGAAGAGTGATTCCCAATAGCTAATCGGGGGCGGAGGAAGAATCGGCTGAAATATCGACAGATGGGATGCCATTAGGCTCGGCTGAGATGTGTTAGATGAGTACGAGGAGACTGTGCGAATGCTTACATTGATTTTGATCTTGGCTCATTGTAGAATAACGAGTGTAGACTAACAGTGGAATTGTGAGATGTATATGACAAGTTCTGAGAAGCAGGCAGGCAGGCACAGAAGGAGTAAGAAGGCATCCGATCCGGTCTCCAGGCATCAACTGGCAGGAACTGGGATGTTTACCTAAGTCTTAGGTTACTACAATAAAGTGATCTAAGTGCTGGTCTAAGATAACATAAAACGACTATATTGTTTTGTCTCTTGTGCTTTTAGAGGCTAATTCTTCTCGGGTGTATCATTCCAAGTTTGTGGTGTCTTTGCGCTGTCTTCATGTCTTTTCTCATGAACGCGAAGACTATGTTGCCGGTCATTTCGAGGCTCATTTGAGACTTCTGATTCTCCAGATGGGAGGCTTCATCACCAGATACAGGGCCGATTAGATCGGGGCAAGGTCGGAGCAAGGCTCATTACAGCTGATTGTACTCCGTCCCCTCCTTGGGAGTGCTTTCAGCTTCGGGTTGGTGTTCGCTTACATCGAGCGTCGTCTGATGATTTGAGTAGGACAAGCTGTCTTCGAAGTGAAGAAATAGATGAAATTCTGATAGCGTCCAGTAGGGATGTCATAGTTTGGCGGACAAAGGGTGCCAACTTGACCCAGAACGCATCCTGCCTGTCGGTGTGCAAGTCAGGTATTTGAGGGTGCCATATTGGCGACAGAGTTCCAATAGTGTCGAAATCGTTAAGGGAAAACTGAGAATCTAGAGTGATTAGCGACGAAATGGAGAAGGGTTGGCAGACGTACAGTGATAAACTCTTCGGTCCCATCCTTAAGGGAGACAGAAATATGTCCCCTCTTGTTTGAATACTCTCTTTGGAGTGATGATGACTTTTGTACACCACAAAGCCCAAGGTTCGACGCTGTTGCCAAAATAGATTGTCCAAGCCGGAGGTAATTAACGCACGCAGCGCTCGCCCAGATTGACTTGCGTGTTTGTTTCTCTCGACCAGACGGTGTTGAACTCTTTGATCTTTCTGACTTGGTCCTGTGCAATGCCGATTTTGTTCTGCCACAATCATTTATCCTTGACGGTGGTGGTGTTCCGAGCATTCTTCCATCACCAATCTATAGCAATGGGTATAGTATCAGATATAACGTTTGGGATAGGTGGATTGAATGATAGTGTGGAGATGACTGCACTGGTAGCAGTCAACTCAGTCTCTGCAGTAGGCCAAGTTCTTACGTGCTGCCCCCTTGCAAACACTCGAACGTATTTGAACTTTTCGGCATAAGTCAGTCTCGTCAAAGAAGGGCCGCCTGGCTAAGGTCGACGGTTTCGACTGTTTTAGCATCACGCGTATGTTCTCAATGACCATTTCGCCAGCATTGATGACGAGTTTCCATTGATCATCCGCGTAAACACCATCGGCACGGCGCCCGGTAGTAATGATTTCGAAGGCTTGGTCAGCAAGATAACCGCTCAATCAGTTAAGATCAGTTGGTGTACGTATCAACGTCTCAGTCACTCAAGACCAGTTGGTTGCTCAAGTCTGTACGACTGCTGCAAGCTCTTTAAACCATTGGCCAGTTTATCCCTAGTGAATTCGGTGGGAGATAGCAGAGTCGGCATTTTGTTTGGGAGTAGAAACTTGTCCTCTGCAGCGAAGATGTTATGTTGTGAAATGATAAAAGCGCTCATTCTATTTTGCTTGGACGGAGTAGGGTTATGTATATGAATGTCACTCAGCCACGTCCAGTCTGTTCAGCGCGGCGACCAAACTCTCCATTTAACGCATCGAGTGTCAAGCTTCTGAACAGCAGGGAATGACGTGCGTCATATTGAAGGTACTTCGTGCGATCGTAGACCCCGCCGATAGAGGTGGCAGGCTTCGATCTGGGTTGATAGACGGCGCGGGTAAGAGTCTAATCCATCCGGACTCCGTCCATAGCTCGTTCGAACTGCTGTACGCGGCGTTGGAAGGTAAAATTGAGGATAAGCGTTGTAGAGCCGGCTTGTAGGGCGTATCAATGACGTCGCTGCTCGCTTCGAGATACAGAGCGAGCGCCACGCACGACGCAGGGCTGGATTAAGGGCGAATAAGTTCGAATCCTATTCGCATTTGCATCGACTCTTGCTACAGACTTGGCAAGGTTGCTTTTTGTCGGGTGTCAGAATAGGGGTGGGTGCGATGAGTGGTGCGTTTAGCAACTGTATAGGCCTTGGGGGTTATTAATGAACAGCTGGAGGGGCGTTGGCAGCTGCATACAGGCTTTCAGCCATAGTTTCAGCCATGGAATCGATAGGAGCATCGATGGTCTCACCTGGAGGAATAGAATCCACCATGGGAGCTTCTGGGGCATTGGCCTGTTCTGCTTCCCGCTGTCTTGGCAGCAAGCTTGTTTGTAGATCTGATCCGTCACTTCGCTTCGCTTGTAGTATTTCGCAGCGCTGTATCCCAGATTGCAATGGCCGGTCAATTGTAGATAAGACGGGGTGCAGACTTCTCCGTCTCCAAAGCCTTCCTGTAGCCCTGGGGACCTTCCTGACCAAAGGGGATCCTCTGAGACTGGATTTGAGATAGATGATAGAAATACGCTGTAGGGGTAGGCGAACGAGGTAGACGAGGCACATCTGAATGGCGGAACGTGGACTCTTAGCAGGATCGAAGGTGCTTTATGAGTGCGCCTCCGCGCATTCTTTTCGCTCCTTGTCCTTCGCAGCTTCAACTTCCGTATGCATGGATGGCACATCTTACTCATTGAATTGGTGGGCTTTTTGCATATAATGCAGATCTTGTTTCCTTCACCGCCCACTTATGGGGAGCTACCAGGGATGGCATGTATCTCGGTGATAGCGCACAGCTAAGGCAAATCCTCCTCGAGATGCTCCGAAGCCATCGTTGTTGGTAAGAAATATGATGATGCAGATACCAGGAAAGCACGCGCGGCGAGGGATAAAATCTGTGTCGACGGCCTTGTCCACAAACGTTGGTGGTATGATTAAATGTGACAATGGCGTCGTTCGTATTAATGGCACTGACACCAGCTCCGTCTGTGTGGGCACGCAAACTGTCGTTATCTTGTCGCTAGATCCTTTTCCCGTTGGTATGGTGGGCAGGGTCGTCTTATGAGATCAGTGAGTCTTTCCTTTTTCCAGCGGTCACCACACCGGACGTGGGAAAAACATGCGCCATCTCTCGAAGTCGCGGCGTAAGGGATAATATGGGCCATGTCTGGACAACGCCGTAAATGGGAATACGTGCGCCATGTCCTGACGTTACACAGAATTGTGTCAAACGCCTTGGGATAGCTGATATTCTCAAGGAGTTCAGTCAACTCTTGTATAAGAGTGACATCGAAGAAATGGAAAGACATGAGCCATTTCCGGGTATGCTGTGCGGCTGACGATACATGCGTCGCCGTTTCGTTGTGTGGCCTTCGGTGGCATGGCCAAGGTGACTTGCTCTTCTTGGTCAAAGTTTGTCAGAAACGCTGTAGTCGCATCGGGAGGGACCACGGTTGATCCCTTTGGTCTAGCCATGACGGGTATGTGGAAGGTGTCTTTGTTGAAGTAGAACGAACCTTTCGTTTCTTGACAATATCTGCCAAGGTAAAGGTAAAGGAAGTCGTGGGGGAGTCCACGGGTGGGAAGAGAACCGACGGGTGTTTGCCAAGTTCACTGTGATCCATACCAGCACACTCCAAGCGCATAGGGGTAGAGTTAGGACAATGAAAACAACGGGTAGGCGAAAATAAGTACCTCCAAAGCTAGCTGTGTCGCATAGCTATAATCTCTTCTAAAAGCTCAACCATACTTTCTTGCTCTGCATGGCGATATTCAAAACATAAGCGCTTGGTCCTCCTTCATACTCTTGACGGTGTCCTGAAGAGCAGAGAACTGGGAGATGGTCTACCTGTAGAGGAAGTCTCCCTTGACGCGCAAGATACATCATATGGGGGTCACCAGTCCCAGATTCACAACTTCATCGCCGGTCCAGAGCGCTCCTGCCCCTCGAATTTACTCAGTTTGCGGAGAGACGTAGGTAATCGAGCTTGGAAGAGATGGTAGAAGACGATGCGAAATAGCTGGTGATGTAAATTTTGACTGGAGAGATAGATACCATGCCGGGGGTCGAGACGGCCTGGGAGATCCTCGTATTGGGCCTGAAGAGGGTAGGTAGAAGTGTCAGGGTCATCCTCCTGTTGCCAAAGAGCTTCTATCGACACTCGACGTAGCGTATTATTATATATAACAGATTCTTCAGAAGTGTCGTCAGAAGAGAACCGTGTCAGGTGTCTGACATGATATCGGGACATGGCCTGATCGGCAGGTAGTTGCCGACACGCTGCTGTCGGTTTGTCTGACCAAGACAACACGTCCTACAGCCATGAATGTGCTTCTTGATTCGGTACGTGAGGTTGTTGATGCAGATGTGAGATCAGTCCCTTTCTATTCGGTCTGAGCCGAGGTCGTTGCGGGTTATTGTGTACCATCGGCAGTACAATCTCCACCAATGTATCTGGAATGCAGTGTCTTGTCGGAACATGCTGCTTGACCAGGTAGATAACATCTGAGGTAGCTCCTGCGATGTGTCTTCGATTCTGGCCCTACTCCGATCATTGTGAACATCTCCACGAATGAACCAGGTCACTGAGAAAAACGATCGATTACTCGTAGGCGTACGAAGGTGATGGTTGAGAAGAGCGTAAGTTTATCTTTCATTGCGCACGCCAACATATGGATAGCCCCGATGCATCGCTGACCTTTGCGATATTAGAGTGAACCGTCGTACGATAAGCTCCCTGTTATCCTTGCAAAGCAGAAACGGATTGTTTAGCTTCTTTACCACGACTTTCCGATATTGACTGTGGTAAATGGACTGAGGCCAAGTCTCCCGATATCCGGCGATGCCCTGAAAACATTGGTTGAATGTCTCAAAGAAAGACACTCGCATCTCTCGAGAAAGGTCATCAAGGAGGTAGTCGTTTCTTCTACAGTGTTCTCAAGCTGGGCAAACTCTTTCTTGCAGAAGTGACACTTTTCCGGTACAGCAAGATGTCGATGTGTTCCATCCTGGCATTTCTTGTTGTGCTGCCTGCAGTACTCGCATGGTTTGTTGTAGTTCTGGCGATCACCAAGGTATCCATGTCCATCGTCTTCACATGTCTCGACTAAGATGCACATGTTCCAATAGTATGTGATCTCCGAAATCTGAAGGCTTGACAAAGTGATAGTCGTAGCGGTTGTCGATAGTTCGTTGAACTGGGATCCGCTCACTACTTCTAAAAGAGGCTGAGGCTTCGGAGCGGGTAGAAGATGTCTGGGTCTAGTTATGTTGATAGTTTAAGGCACCCTAGTCAGGCTTGGCATGCGCGACGTTGTTTCTGTCCCTTTCGGCTAGGATAGTTTACATTCGTAATCTGGCGGAAATGGATGTTTCCGCCATTGCCTTGCGACTAAAGTAGCCTTCTGACAGTAGAGGTGTGAACGCATCGACGAGAAAGTTAAGGGCTTTTGCAGCTTTGTCAAGCACCACACATGTACCCAGTAGGATAAACATGTTGCAGTGGCTTGCGATACCCAGGTTGTCCTCGATGAGAGTATATGTATGTGGCTATCAGGGAGGTATAAATCTGATACCCTAGTGACGTTCGTATGTAGTAGGGTATGTCAGAGTATAATATTCGGAAGTCACCACTCAAGCAGGCGCCGTCCAAGCCTGTTAGCAATAGGATAACAAAATATCTCCCACTCCTCCACTTCACCAGGACATCGTGGTGATGCACGAAGCAGACACGATGTTGATCGCAGCGGTGTCACAACCTGAGCTTTTGGAGCTACCATACGGAGCAAATGGTATACAGGATTTCATTTGGATGTCCGCCGCATGGTCATTAGCCTCTTGGCTATCAGGATCCTCAATGGCGGTGTTTGGCTCATCGGTGTGGGTGTCAGGCATGTCGTTGTTGCTCAAAGTGATAGAAGACGAGTCGCTGAACTCATCATCGACGAGGCCCTCTGCATCGACTAGCTCCTCAGCGTCGACCGGTAACTTGAGGGCCAATTCTGGAAGTTTTGGTAGCGAAGCGACCAGAATGAACAAACATTTAGTGGTAAGAGTTTTCGTGTTCGACTCAATTGTCTCTGAGCCACATCGAGGGAAAAGAATGGAGATGGTGCGACTGAGGTTGAGGTTGAGGATATTCACTGTGAGATCAATCACAGTATCACCAGAACATGCCTCATCCAGAGCTCTCCTCGAACCGCCCTCTCTCCCCAAACCAGCCTGACATCCGTAGTCCGATGAGCCGTCATCATTCCGATTGTGCGTCGAGAGACGGTGATACTGTTTTCCCTTTGCACTTCGTTGGTGCCTTCGTGAAGATCCGGTCATTTGGATTAGACGCAAGAGACTCTGTGGCAGGCTTCCTCTTCGCCGTTCCAGGGACTGATACATGCCGAACGCATGAAGTAGTTGTTCGGCACACCGGATATGTGTCCACGTTCTGCACTGTTGCCACAAAGCCCAGCTGGGTAGTACGCTGCAATGTGACTTGTCCACTACTCGGACTCGAGAACAAGTGGTCAGCCCTTGAACGGTTCAGGCGAAAGTCGAGGGCTCATCATCAAGCTGAAGGGCATCCACTTGATGTCAGGCCCTGCTCCTTAAAAGCAGGAGGCGGGCCGTAGACGAATTCGCGAATGGGTTGGGCTGGCCTCTGGGCATACTACTTCCTGGCTGGGGGGTGGTGCTCTTTTGAGGCGGGGGCATGGGCTGGGCTGGTGATTCAGGTTGCTTGTCTGGCGTCTACCGGTTTGTGAGGAACTTCAATTCCCTGTGAAGGTAAAGCAATTCGCCGATTCCTATTTAAAGTTAGCGAAGAAGTTCGAAACTACAAAGCGAATTACTTACCCTGTTGCTGGCAGAAGACGCAACGTGATATCCATCGCCAGTAGGGGTCTTAGCCACGAAGAACTACAAAGTTTGAATGAGCAAGACGCACAGAGTTGGGGTGAGAAACACTTACATGACGAGCGGGGCGAGTTGACACCTGGGACGTGGCATATAGTGGAATTTTAGTCTGGTGAACATAGTCCAGGAAGAACAAGGCCACGAAGTACTGCAGACTTCAGATTAGCAAAGTTGATGGAAGTTGAATTAGGAAGCACTTACATGCCGCTCTGGGCGGATAGGTAGCTGGGCAGTCTGGCAGCCAGTGAAACTTAATGGTGATTTTCCAACAGCCGACCCGCCATATAGAGTATAATATATAAAAGAAGTGATGAACTTCTAGATGTTTGTGAATATTTCTCCGACGGCTTACCAAGCTGCTCGAGTGCATCGAAAGTCTGCATGATCTGCTGCCAACCAGGCAGAGCGCGACGGTTGTGGCCTATAGATCGAGGCTGGGATCGAGAACGCCTGGTGTGTATAGTATAATATGTAAAAGGAAAAAGTAATGGACTTGTTCACCCAGATGAGTTCGTTTCTCCGATGGTTTACAGAGCGGCTCAAATGCTTCGCATTCTAGTCTGTTGACAATCAGGCAGAGAGCGTGGTGATTACGTCCGATTAGCTCGTGGCCAAGAAGGGGAAGCTGAAGATCAGAGGAGGTCGAAACAGAAGCTCTGGGGAATAGCTTGTGTCCAGAGGTGACTAGGTATCGATCAGTGAGGGTCTTTGCGCTGCTACTGGGGTCGGACTTACTGTTGGTACATGTAGTGGTTTTCCTCTTTTCTGGTTGTATGCTTAAGAGCCGACCTTTGGATCGTAGACTACTGCCGAGACAGCAACAGAGAGATTATGCAGTGTCTCTAGTTGAGATACGTCTCACGCATCGGAGACCTGGAATTAGGATGTCCAACATGCGAGGTTCCGGCCAAGGTGGCCCTTGGGAGGCACTCCTAATGGCCTGCAATAAGGCAGCAGCGTCGTCGTTATTGAGAATCCCAATCTCGTTTTTGATAGCGCCGTCAGTATCATCGTGCCCGATACTGAACGTGGCTCGTCATAGCCGAGGGCGAAAGTTTTCTCCTTCACTTCGGTTCCTCTGGCCTTACTGACCAACGGACGAACCACCACGCAGGAGTTGTGGCCAGAAGTTGTGGCCAGAAGGTGCCGCCCACCAACAGGGCCATGGTATTGAACAGGGGGAGGTTCCTATCAACATACTGGCTCGAAGTGGCCTAGAATGGTCAACGTGTGCCGAGACTGTCTCGACTGCCGAAGAGTAACAGCCTTCCACGTACACGCGTAGTAACTCGTTCCATCGTGCCACGTGAGGTTTCGTCCACGCCCGGGCGATGAACATCACCCTCCATGGGCGCTGGGGTGGGCGGACCCCGTCCGGGCGTGGTCGTCGGGACGTTCACCGGGCCCTTGACAGTACGCGCAATGGTACACGCCGCGAAGGCTTTCATCAATCCATTGGTATTTGTGAAGGCAGCGGTTGAATACTTGAAAGAATCGAAGCAAAGCCATCTGACACTGTCGATGGCTGATTCAGGGAAAGTCTCTCTCATTGAGTCCCGGGAAAGGAAGAAAGCCCACTGAAGACCCTTGGTTGGGTCTTTAACGGCGACCCTGTTCATTTCTGCGGTGCCTGCAGCTGCCCCAGGTCGCTGGCGACGCTGAAAAGCTTCGCCAAAGGAATGGGACCTGAGGAAGTTTAGGGTTGCCAATAATTGCAGTCTTTTTTGCAGCAGGGACAGATAGTACAGCTTTAGCTTCGTTAGCCTTTGTTCCAGTCTGGGTTGGAAGTTTCATACCTCGTATGTGGGCTTGTTTCTCAGCCGTCACCTTCCTGGGATCATAATGTGAATCTCCCGCCCAATATAACTGCATCATCGCTCTGGCCTGCGAGACTGGAACTTGCATAGCGTGATGTTTGATGAGGTGGTCCGAGAGAAGCACCTCTTCAAGACCACAAGCGATGATGTGTTCCTTCACAATGGTCGTCGACAAAAGGTAGATACAGGGATACAAAAAGACGTGATACAGTGTTTCGCGGGTTTGGCTGCCGATCGATCGTGAAACCAGGAAGATACTGTACAATGTCTGAGTATGTTGAGGAGCAAGACATATTGGTACCACCATGGAGCTTGAGAGGGGTTCGCAAGTAAATTCCAGTACACTCTACCTCAGAATTCTCATCGGTACTGCTGATGTAGAGCTTGGCTAGGGCCTTTGGGGATAGCTAGGCCGGCTTGGTGGTTATCGCTTTGATGATATCTGCCTCTGTGTGCTTGCAAATGAAGAGATGGGGCGTTTAGTGGTACGAAGTCTTTCGTTGTAGAACTTGCGATCTATGCTGCAGATTGTCTAGGCGGTTATTAGTGAGAAAGATTTAGATACCTGAGCTGTAAGACTTACGTTGGGGTTTGTATGGTGGCACATTTTCACTTGATGTATATAGTGGGAATAGAGACTAGGTAATGTGCAAGGGAGAAAGGTTCCAAGTTGCGACTGAGAGTCGGAATATAGTAAATAGTTGTGTTGCATTAGCATGTACTTGCAAATGTCTTGAGTTCTGTTACGGATGGGCGGTGGTAAATGATGTCTTGCTTTTGCATAAGCATACTTGGTAGGAACTTCATCTAAAATAACAAGTCAGTATGATAACTTCGTCAGAGGGTTCCGAAGATATGGATTCTTGACATAACTTACCTCGGAGTTTTTCCCATATCGTCGTCAGATAAGCAGTGACAAAGTCCTTCGAGACAGACTGAGCATAACACCCGTGGATCTGTAAAGCGGAACGGGGGGATAATAAAGGATTTTCGAGAAAGACGACCAGGGTAATACAGAACGTTTAGGCTTGAGGGGAAGCGATACCGGCAGTGTCGCCTTCGCGAGGCGGGACGGGTGGGAATTCATTGTGGTGTCTTCCATGCAGATGAGGCACTGAACTTGTTCTGTCGTGTCAGGCGTGTGGGGGCTCGGTGTTGATGACGATGGCCTCTTGGGTCGGAGGCCAGTAATCTGGTGAAGAAGACATGTTTGGGAAACCAGCGCAGAGAGGTGGCCCGGACTCATAACCACGATCGATCCCCAGCCTCACAGCCTGAGAGGTGATTGGCATGGGGAAGGTTGTTGATTCAAGGATCGCCTTGACATTTGTCAGCGTGGTGCAAACTGGCATCCACTGGATCATGACGGTAGCGTAGTACCTGCTATTCTGTTCGTCGCTAGAGAGGGATTTGAGAGCCATAATGCCGTTGTCGAGAAGAGTGTGGGCGTATGGGTTGAGAGCGAACACGTTCTAGTTGTCTTCGAAGCTCGCCAGCTTCCTCGCACAGTCGCGCCAGTTCATGTAGAAACGGCGACTCATCAATGTCTTCATGATGAGAAAACATTCACGGCCCTTGATTGCACAAAGGGCCGGCGATGAGGCGGTAGCCGACGAGTCTCCGAGCTGTCTCACAGCCGTGGTTTATGTGCCCTCCAAAGACGACACCCCTTAGAGTCGACGACCGTAACTTGGAGGAGATTTCCGGCGGATTCCGTGTCTGTAAAGTAGACATCTCTTTGCTCCTTCAGCTCAGTAAGAGATTCAGTCTCCTCGATGGTCATCCCATCGTAGTGTGTGACATGCCGAGCATTCCTTGTGCCATTCGATGCAACTAGTGATCGGGTATGGCACCGCAAAGTTGGCCGGATAGCGCAAATTGCAGCACCGTAAGCTCAAAAGCCACGATAGCCGTCACGACAACGCTGATGACATATTAGCCAATCTAGTTTGAACGTAGCAATTGAAAGGGTACTTGCCATGGAAAAGTCAAAAAGATATAACCGAGCACCCGTGGTTCAGGCCAGAGAGTTGCTATCGAACCAACGTCGAGGCAGCCAGGAAAGCCGTCTCAAATATACTTGATATTAATCCGAACACGACCTGCTCACTATTAGTCAGTCCACCAAAGCCTACAATCAGACACTGAGCTCTGGTGAGCTTTTCAAGTACAGAGACCATCAAGGTGGGCTGATGGCGGTTGCTTGACGTAGAGGTATTATTCACATCGAATATCATGCCCGCGATACAAGATAAGTAAAGCGAGTGCCAAAGTATCTCGTGTGCTACCCATGATTAGCGAACAAGCTTCAAACAATAAAAGGAACTGCTTACATGGAAAAGCCAGAGCCATCAGGATTGTACCGTGTTTGCTAGCTTTGACAGCAAACGACTGAGCCTTCAAGGTCTTGTTGGAACTATCCCTTTTGATATGGAGCTTCACGAGGTTGTCCTGACGACCAATGTACTGAGTCAAGGTTTCGTCCAGAACAGATAGTGGCATATGGGAGTTCCACGATGTTGCCTCTGGGATGGGTAATGATCATGGACCAAAAGCCATGTGGGATGTCATGATTGACGGAAGGGATGCAGTGGCCTCGGAACGGAAACTTGCGGACGGTGTTGCACGGATTAGGCCCAGTTGATCAGTGACTGAGATGGAAACTGAGATTGAAACTGAAAAACCAACTGCCCTGGCGAGTGGTCAAGGAGCTAAGCCGAAGGTCCTTGGCGTCTGTATTGTATGTTTCATACATATGATGTGAAAACAAAAGAATACTGCTGGCTTGATTCCATTCCGGTATTTGGAGATGTAATCGTCACTGTGCACTTGGCAGATCTCGTCAGCGATGCCCTTCCACATCTTGATCAATCATCTTCTTGATGGGCTTCAGTGAGTACTTGGTTCTTGCAAGGAACCTCACCATTAAAGTGTAGTCCTCTGCATCCCAGAAGGTCCCCAGAAGCTCATATGGCCACATAGTTTGTACTGTCCATCGATTCTTTCCATGATGGTCTTGACATCGTAAGGGGAAAGCCATCGTGTATTCAAGGATGCTTCTTCCTCATATGGAATGCGATGTAGAGAGGGGTAAAAGTTGGAATGTGTTTGTTGTCGCAGGAAGAGACGACGCTCAGTAGGGAAGAGGATGAGGATCCAATGATCTTCCATTTTTTTTATGCAAATGCGCCATTCTGTTTGCTGTCTTATTCCTTTGCGCCCACCGTTTTGCGCTTTCCGGTACTGTTGTCATTTAGAGCACAGATCCGTCCTTCTTGTGTTGAGAGACTCATGTCCATGATATAAATCATTGTAAAGGAAACCGAAAAGGGGGGATAAAGGAGCAGCTGGCTTGCCAGTAGAGGGCTTCTCTCCCATCCGGGTTATCTCGTTTGTCGTTCATTCCCCAGCGACTCCAGATGGTATCGAGGAAGTGCTCAACTGAACCCGAGTCTACCCCCTTGTTCTTGAGACATGTAGAGAAGCAGCAGCGTGTTGCGTATCTGGAGTCCCAGATGGCTATTCGCAAAGTTAGAACAAGGTGCTTGACAGCAAAGTAAAGTGCGACTTACATATCCTGGTCGGCGGTTTTGAGTGTCACGTCACCTGTGCCAGGGCGTCGCACAATCGTGTTGTCCCGCTTTTCAATCTTGAACTCAAGGAAGTGGTGATATGCGCCGAGCTCTTGTTGTGCGAATGGCTCCCTTCGGCAGAACGACTTCACCCTGGGCCGCCAACTCCCAGATAAACTCCTGGATATACTATACCCAGACGTTGCATCTATATGTTGCCTCATGGGATGCGGGCATTCTGTTGGTATTAGTTAATGTATAGCGTGGTTTCAGAGAAGACTTACCATTGGTGCTGTTTGTAGTACACTTTCCACACTTTCCGTTACAGGAAAAACCACCATCCTATCTCGTCACTTCAAGTTTGAGCCTGGTATGTTAGCGTAGAGCATTAATTCATGGACCCAGTACTTACGTATTCCTTCCAAGCGCCCCTTCTGTAGCCGAGAAGGTTCATCATCTGGCTCAGGGCCGGGATGCGGCGGTTAGTTGTCTATTTTGTCATCCTTCGATACTCGATGACGGGGTCATCCAACATGAGAAGAGTTTGTGACCAACTCCAAGGTCGTGCTCCATTGAGAGATGTGGTGTCTTTTGTGCAATGTCTCCTGTAATTGCCGATGCATCAGACGTGAAAGAGGAAATGAGGATCAGGATCGATGCCTCATCCATAGTTGCTGCCTCCTCAATGACGATAGGGTCTTATGAGTGTCTTCGAGGACCTGTGTGCCTCTACCTCAGAGGTATCGAAGTTGTGATAGATCATTCGCATGTCGCTTCAGAAGAGAGAAGAATGTAAGGATACTCTTGACTCATCTTGGTCGACAGCGAAGCGAACAGGGGGGATGAGATATCGGAGACCGGGGCAGCAGTAAGACGATCTCCTGGCCATCATCTCACCAGGATCTCGGACCGTTCGAGATAGCACCCCTACTGGGGGAGACCCATATTGGATGCCGGGCTGCAGAGTAGGAGATGACTGGGAGATATTGGAGGAGAAGGGTATCTAGGTGTATCCAACACCTCATGCCATGGTACTTTGTTCTTGACCAGAGAAAAGGGCATTGAAAGCGTGGAAGTCCCCGGGTAGACGATTCCAGTTGAATTGAGCGTACATAAGCCCGGAGCTGAATGATGCAGATTGAGGCTCATAATCGAGATCGATGAGTATCTTCCCCGTATGTTCGGTCTGGATTTGTGACGTTGTCGCGGTTGCACAGACCCGGAGACCAAACGAACAGTTAAAAAGTTGTGTGGTGAGGACCGGCAACACAGAGCCAGGCGAAACGTCTGCTACTTGCGAACGGTTATGGCACGAGTTGAAACCCGTTCCATGGTCCCACTGCGCTGGACTTTGCCTACGCCCGGGCGATGAACACCACCTTCCATTGGCGCTGGGGTAGGCGGATCCCGTCAGTGCTGCAGATTTGGGCTTGTGCTGGATGCTAGTGCCGTGCTTGCCCGGCGAAAGAAGCTCCAGATGTATCGTCTGCCTGATGGGTGAGGTAGAGGCAAGTAAAAGCTCAGAGAAGGGGATCCTCGCCACTCCGGGGATACCGGAAGACGGGGAACTCTTGACGGAGTGGAAGGTGGGAGGCCCCCGTTGCAAGCTTCGTATAGTATGGAGGCGACCAGGCAGATTCATGGCTCATGATGGTTCGACCTGCCGTTGTAAAACAGGTCGTTCACTGGAAACGCGACACTTCCGTGGGCTCGCATGTTCACCACCAGTGTGGAGTGTTGTGCACCACTCTCAACAACACGGTGAAGAAGCGAAGTCTGTTTCTGTGCTGCAAAAGGGTTTGAAGATACCTTTCTGGGGGGGCCAAGGTTGTGTTCCATCTCGCGATCTAGGTCTTCAAGTCTTGCACCGTTGGAACTGCCCGAAGAGATCAGCACGCGGTTGACATGCGGCCAAAACGTCTTCTCTGCCTGATAGATAACAGAGAGACGGTGGAGGGGACCGTGAGAGGGATAGTATAATATAAGTAAGATGGCTGCGGGACGAAGACCGGGATAGAGTCGAAATCTTGGCTTTTCGACAGGTGTTGAGGGGGCACGAAGCCATCAACAAGTATATAATATAGACTAATGATGTTGGGAGAGGAAAGAAGGATGGAGAGGGAGAGCTGGGATGAAGGGGATTTATTGGCGTCTTGGGTAGCAGCTGCCTTGGGACATCATCACATTAGCCTATCCAATACCTTACGCGTCATCCATTGCAACAAATAGAAACGTTAAGGAAACAAGCATAATTAAAACATTCACCGCAACTTCACAATATCCGCAATTAATTTATATGATAGGTATATCTTGATTTGTGTTACCATATTGCCAATCCTGCGGCAAACAACTTACCAAAGCACCCACCTTTCTGCTTGTATCCGACAGCCAGCTGTCAACAAACATCAATCCGTCCACTTATCTCTCACAATCATACATCCGCTTTCAAAAGCAGCTCGTCATCTAAATGAGCAATAGTCACTCCCCGAGCAAACATTGCCCGTTGTGCCTCCCAATCTGGGATCCTCTCGCCCAAACCGATCTTCTGCAGCAAAACCTTCCAAGCTTCATCCCCAGCCTCGTGGTTTACACCAATGATCATCTCGGCAAGGGATTTGTACTCACCTTCGTCTGCTTGTGCAAGGGATACAATTCGGGCAACTACCTCGACCCAATTGCGGACGGTTACGTGGTCGAATGTCATCTGCGAATACCGGAATTCGAAAGTGGAGGATGTACCTTCAAAGTCGTTATCAAAGTAGCTTGGTCGGTCGCCGTTGTGTTTGCGGAGGCAAATGGCAAAGCCGCAGCGGGTTATTTTCCGAATACGAAGACTGCGGGAGAGTGTCTTGAGGTCTGCGGCGGACCAGATGATCTGAAGCATCTTGAAGAAGCTCTGAGGATCTTCGCGGTTCCAGGTACCGGGGAGAAAGGTTGACTCTTCAGGGACATGCTTCTCAAAAGCACTGAATGCTGCGCTCGGAATACCATCAAGGTAAGCAGCGGCGGATTCTTTAGAGACTGGCTGGGCATAGGTTCCTGCAGCTCTGTAGCGCGGAACAAGAGGAAGAAGGAGAGAATTCTCAAGAAGGACGACAAGAGTAGATACCTTCTTTGCAAACTGAAGATCCATACCGTAGGTGACACCGACGTGAACATGAAGTCCACAAGACTGATCTGCGGAAATGTCAATACCTGAGTTCCGCAAAGTCTTGAAGGCAGTCTTCATAGTCGGAAGACCAGATTCCAACTCACCCACCTTGAAAACAGGGGTACACATCTCGACACCAGGCCAAAGCCGCTCCTGGTTGATCTTGTTTCTCAGAAAGAGATGCTCCTGCTTGAATAGGAAACACTCGGTCATAAGACCAGGGTTGATGTAACCTGTACCTTTGATAACCTTGTTCTTAGGGAGTTCGAAGCACACGGTACAGTGCTCGTCGTTGGCGTGGCTGCAATCAACGGCTGTTGGGAGGGATGTGCGGTCTGCGAAGACCTTGGCTATGTGGTAGCGTGCTGCTGCTGCGGGGGATGCTGTTGATGAGAGGTAGTGCTGGGGAACGGGAGTCATGAACTCGAGTTCAGCTCCGAAGGTGATGTTTTTCCACTTGGGAGACATGTTGCTGACTTACCTTGTGAGGCTGCAGTTGTTAGTTGTGTGAAGTTGGTATAGCAATGTCTCGAATGAGAAGAGATGTTATTATCCAGCAGGATGGTGAGTTGGTAGAAATTGAGGCATATGGACAAATATTTATACACATATTTGGTGATGTTCTTTGGTGTTCTTGGCTATCTTGTTCCATCATCATGTTCCCCATCATTCTGATGCTCAAATTCCTCTTATTGAGGAACATGCTGCACAAACCTGCGTCCAGAATAATACAGCTTCTAGAACAACAAGACAGAACAAAGCCTTAGTTGAACAGATCTACCAACACACCATACCCTAGAACAACTCCTCCTTTCAACCGAACAAAAGACTCTCACCAATTCATCTCAACTATACCAAACTATCGATTGATCAACAACACCAAGACCAGACTAGATACCCATGTTCACCTCGCAGCAACAACAAATCACATGAAACCCAACACCAAGGAACCGACCCCGGATCTTCACTCACAATGAAGATCATCACAATCCTGGAAATATTTTACACAATGGAAATAACAACGAGTCATTGCATACCTTGACACATCAACTTTATTTTGCGCGTCTCTCTTAGCTTCAGGACAATCCTTTACTTGACACCTCGTTAATTCCTCCCCTAGCTGAAAGATCTTCTCAACTTCTGAACTTAAGCACCTGCTCAAACAAAATGATCGTCTTCAGCCGATGTCAAAGCGCAAAGCTAAAAGCGGAAAGAATGCGCGGATCATTGACTAACGGAAATCTCCTGGCGGATCGTAAACTAAATAACTCTAGCAAAGAATGAGTATTTCCGCAGACGTGGTTTCCGGCCGGTCATCGGCTGGATAATCATTCAGCTCTTTGAAAACTTTAATAGCAAGACAGAGTTTGAGCGTTGGAAGTTCCCCTGAGCGATTCATTTGCATTCCTTTCTAGTAACTGTTGCGTCGATCTACGCCACAAAGATTTTAATCAAATGCCATGCAACCACACCAACATGCTGTCAGCACACGAAACAAAATATCGAGGCTGTCTGAGACATTATTGCTTGTTTAAAGGGTCTCGAATCATGGCTCGCATAACACGGGATGGAGAAATGAGACATTCAAGGATTGTGCTCTTTACTTACCCTATGTAACATCGATCCCTGTACTGAAGACCGTCCCAATATTACGGCACTGAAGATGAGAAGTGGATTTTACCACAGCGGGGACAAGTGCCGGTACCGGGGAAATCTCGATCCTAGTTTAATATGGAGGATTTGGAATAGTGGTTATTTGATATGGATAACGCCTTGTGGCGATCGGTCATTACCGGTTACCATTCCTCTACTCTCGGTCACAGAGTTATTCCAAAATCCTTCTTGATCGTCAGGGATAACAACTCATTCTCCTTGTCAAGTTGTCACCATCCCTCACAACTTATCCATCCCATTTGTCTCTTCCCAAAAAGCCACAATCCCATCACCTGAAGGCTCAGTCCTCGTCCTCCCGCTCAGAAATATCCACCTAACCAGATCTACACTACGATCGCCGTTAACGTCCCCACATAGTCCAAACCTTATAGCATCTCTCCAGCCCTATTCGTAGGATGCACTTATGGGAACCTGACTCGCCCATATGATTTGACAGCGTTCCGATTTGTTGAAGGTCTTAGACTCTGCGGCCAGGTACGTGGTGCAGCCGTTGTGATGCATTACGTAGCGGTCAAGACTAGGATACATGCTGGCGACTTAGTTTACATGGAAATCTCGGATGCTAGTCTATTACGAGAAATACAACTGTACATATGCACTAGAAAGGCTTGTTCAAAAGAGCTGCACCTCCCGTTCACCATGTTCTATTCTATCTCTACTCACCAAGTCACTCCTTCAAAATGTCGACCAAACCAGCCAAGTTGGGCTTCGGATCAGGCCTCGATGGCATATCCCAGATGACCATAACAGTCGTCCTGGTCTTCTTATCAATATCAGTCTACAACGTCATCGAATTAACATTTATCATCTTCGGCACCTTTAAACGTCACTCCGGTCTATACTTCTGGTCTTTCCTAATTGCAACATGGGGAATCTTTGTTTACTGCGGCGGTTTCCTGATCAAATACTATGCGTCAGATGCAGTCGGCTATGTAGCTGCTACATTCATCTCGTTTGGTTGGGTTGCTATGGTTTCGGGTCAAAGTCTTGTGCTTTGGTCAAGACTACATCTTGTTCTCAGGAACAGGTTTAGACTACGGTGTGTGCTGTACATGATTATTGTCAATGGCGTTCTCATGCATGGTACCGTTATACCCATGATCTACGGCTCTTTCTCCGAAAACACAGCCCTCTGGAAGAAACCTTACGGCATCATGGAAAAGATCCAAGTTTCAATCTTCTTTGTCCAAGAAATCATCATCTCAGGATTCTACATCAGCGAAACAGTCAAACTCATGCGTCTAGAACGAACAATGGGCAACAAACGCGGCAGTCGACGTCTGATGAACCATCTCATCTATGTCAACATCCTCATCATCCTTCTCGACGTCACAATTCTGGGACTGGAATACGCCGATCAATATCAGTATCAAACTTCCTACAAAGCTTTTGTCTACAGCACGAAACTCAAGCTTGAATTCACAATTCTGAATCGTCTTGTTGAGATGACAACTGGCAACAAGGATGCTAGTTCAGGACCGAGGAGTAACACCGCTGGTACATCAACAGGGAGAACGGGTATTGCACTGGACAACTTCATCAGCAATAACAGCGATAAGCCGCCGGGGGATGTATCGTATAGAGCATATGTTCGAGGTGGTGATGAGGCCGAGGCACAACGTGCGCCGAGGGATGATGAGGTTGTCATGACTACCGAAGTTATTGTTCATCGGGAAGATAGAGACGATGATGGGATGAGTATAGGAGCCAGGTCATCGGCTGAGTCTACTATTGGGGGGACTTCCAAGGGTCATCATTATGAGCATGAGGAGAACATGTCCAAGACTTCATCAGAGGTTAACCTGGCGTCGCGTGGCTTTTAGAGAGAATGTTTCGGGGTGGACAGTAATTATTATACCCAGTGTTATACTACACTTACATATTTCCTTATCAAGTATATACAAATCATCATCTGTATGGTGGTAACTTAAATTCCGGATAGACTCAGGGTTTCTCTTCATCGCGTGCAAACTCTACTCGTGAGGCCTCATGTCTTTAGAGTTCCAGTTTTCAGTATAAATTGCAGAACTTGTCGCACCAAATCCTTTCTTTCTCACTCTTTTTTTTTCTTCGTACGATTTTCGTGCGTTCCTCCAGATGTAGTATACTTTCCAATTTTTGAACCCGACCTATGATGAACACGGCAAAGAGAGTATCAGAGAGCTTCTGGAAAGAATACTTGATGAGTGAACTGAGGTCCTATCTTTCATCTGTATATTTTACCATAGCATCCTGCACAATCTTCTCTTCTTCCCCCTCAACTTGCACCACAATCTTTCCCAAACTCTTATACCCCAGCGATAAATACAACAACTTCCCCATTGGTGTAGCACACAATGTTAGATGTCGATTAGTGTCGACAGCTTGTTGTATTCCCCATTTGCAGATCATAGTCCCTGCACCGCGACGTCGAAAGTCGGGATGGGTGTATAGGGCCCAGAGAGGAACTTGTCCTCTACCGACGGGTATGAAATAGCGCTTGAATTCGCTCTGAAGGGTGGAGGTGTAAGCTTTCATGTGCTTGGGGTTTGCGTCGCGTCGTTCGTTTATTCCATGATCTTAATCGTCAGTTTTGTTCCTTAGAGTAAGATGGGACGTACCACTGGGAGCAAAGTCGCTGGTAACAATAAGATCCCATACTCCGACTGCTATAGGTTGTTGCACAACTTCTCCATCATCTTCCACGGGCGCTGTGACTAGCATCACATAGAATTTATCTGGCCGCTCGAAATATTCTGCGTATTCTTCTTTGGTCCATTTCTGGAAATCATCGGGGTACTTGTCGCGGTAGGGAAATCTGTAGTCTGTACCTGGATCATCGGGGAGACTGTTTGTAACGATCCAGGTAATGTCGTCCAAATCATCTATTGTTGCCCGACGGAGCGTGAGAGGTTCGTTCGAGACGACTTTTGCCGAAGGAGTAAGAGGTCCGCCACCCATGATGAAGCAAGTTGAGGCAGTAGCTGTTTATTCTCCGGTCAGTCGTCCTGTATGAAGTGAATAGCGACTCAAGGCATTATTATATATTTGATTCGAGCAGTCGGGTCAATTCAATTACTCGGTCCCGAGATCGAAGCAACGCCATATTAATGACGTGATATGTCGTTTGTTCCTTATCAATCGCATTTAACTGGCTTCCATCAGGTTTGGTGTGCCTCTCTTGTGCATAAGGCTGAAGTCATGATGCAGACCGACAAGGTTGTTGTGTCAATTAAAGCTTCCTGAGAAGCGTCAGCCAAACAGTATGTACAAACTGTGATCCTCGCTCCTCTCACTTGTCAAGTTCCGAAAGCCAACCCGAATATGCACCGGCACAATCGTACTCTCATAGCGACGGTGCTATGAAAAGTTTGTTTTGAGTAGTCTTCTTCCTACCTTCGAGATGGCGGAAACCACGAGTTTTCGGTCTTTGATCAGGGGCGTTGGCTGCTGAACGGAGGG
The DNA here is from genome assembly GCA_004367075.1 of Fusarium incarnatum. Taxonomy (NCBI): domain Eukaryota; kingdom Fungi; phylum Ascomycota; class Sordariomycetes; order Hypocreales; family Nectriaceae; genus Fusarium; species Fusarium incarnatum. Next base: position 75,516 of record QGDZ01000027.1, read on the forward strand.
CTTCTCCTCCTGAAGCCTTGCAGCGTCTCGGTCACAAACCACGGAGATGGAATCGGTACTTCTACCAGCATGGATGAAGAGCGGCATGTTTGTTAAACTTGCGTCAAAGATTGAATACCTCGGCCTTGAGTGAAAGATATCGAGGTCTGCTGCTATCAGTGTACAGCAATGCGAGCTTTGAGACCAACCCCAGCTACCGGGGTATCCGCTGAAGTACAGCATCACCTGATGCAGGGACTCGGAGTAATCGAGGCATCACTTGATGCTCTCACAACTTCGCAATCTGAAAAATTGTAACTAATCATTCTTTTTCCCCTGATCGAAGGTTGAACCCTATCCCAGTGTCTTGGTGTTTGAGATGCAGATTCTCAAAAGCGCATTGAACGGCTATCTCAGTACAAGCCTAGCATCGAGTGGCAACCAGTTTCTTGCAGCACATTCGTATTGCCTAAGGTCGAGCAAGCGATCTCCCAGAGCTTCACCGCGGAGCGACGACACATGCCCCCATCGACAGGTATGGAATCGGTAATGGAGGTACTTGTTCACAGAATGGGGCCAGATGTAGCTATCGTTGCATCACACGCTGCTCCTCCGCTGAAGAACACCAAAAGTAACGGGATGAAAGTGAGAAAGAAGGGGGGCGTCCGCTCCGAGGCTCTCACACTCTCTGGACTCGAGTTGACAAGCCTTTTCCTTTTTCTTTGGAGCACATGGCTCTACGGTTTGATGTGAAAAGACCTGGGCGCCGTTCGAGCTTTCTGCGATAACTAGTGTCTTGCATTTGGCAGGTTTGCCCATGTTGCAGCCTAAGGTGGCCCCTGAGCTTCACCACAACAGAAGGAAAAGCGACGACCGAATCTATCATTCGTCATCCATCTGCCTAAAGCTTTGGAAGTAGGCAATGATACTTAGCCTACCTAAGATAACTAAACACTCGCCCAAACAGGGTCAGTGATGACACGCAATTTACAGTTAATCCTCTCAAGGTAGCTGGCATTCCAATGTTGAGAACAAAATTCTGAGACCCCTTGCTTTTTTTATCATGTAAGAATCACTATCTCTTTTTTTATGGCTTTTGGGACCATGGTGAGCCAAAACTCTCGTCTTTCTTGTAATCACGTCTGCCGTGCGGAATACTGGCTGTCCTGCAGATTTTGCTGTCATCGCGATAGTGTCACTGGCACCCTAGAAACACCTGCCTAACAAACCCGAATGGCCCAACTGGTAAGGCGATAAGAAACGAACAAACTATCTCAGTTGCAATCGCTGAAACCTCAACGTTCGAGATTGTATGATGAGGATGTGAAATACTATGGACGTGCATGGCATATCCGACATTGTGTTTTTGGAGGTCATGACTGTAACGTGCGTGACGACAGCACGTTTTGGATTTCGAGGCTTCATGTTTTCAAACTCTGCTCTAGGGGTTGGTTCAAATTGACTAGTTACCGGTGGATAGAGGCTCTTAGGGACTGTTCTGTATCCCTCTGACTTTCTGATATACTATGGTAAGAGACACTTGTTATTCCATTTATACAATATCCTTCAGTTCACCCGAGTTCAGTGGTCGCAAACCTTTAATCCCTTTTGTATTCCATAAAATTTGTTACTTGCTAGGTACTTAAAGGAGAGTGCCTCTGAATCATGTACCCCTCGCTATACCTTTTGTCTTAGATATTGCCCTTTAAGCCATATCATCATCCTTCAACTTATCCTTAGCCCTCTCATTCTCCATGGCCTGATCCATAACAGCATTAGGATCCTTATCACCAACATCCAACACCTCAAAGTGACCAGTCTCAGTAGCATCACCAGTTCTATAACCACTGTGCGCACCGAAGACGTACCACACGTAGCAGGTGATACTAGCAGCAGCGACGAGGAATCCGAAAACAGTCCAGTTACCCATAGAGTACATGGGTGATGTGGTGGCCGGGAACAGGAAAGGGGCTGTGATGCCGCCGGTGTTGGAGATGGCGATCATTCCTCCTGTTGCGAGAGCGGTGGCTGTTGAACCTCGGACGGTGGCAGTACGGTGCTGTGAGTTGTCAGTATTAGATCAACAAGAGGATAAGGAGGAACTTACAGCAACGAATGGAAGAACAGCAGCGTTCGTGCAAGCAATGAGACAAACAGCGAAATATCTCACACCCCAATGTCTAACCAGCGCAAGAAGCAAGTATCCAATACCCACAAAAGTCAGGCCTCCAAGAACATGCTTCGAACGTTCCTTGGTCTTATCACTGTGCAAACAATTGCCAACAATGATAAACACAGCAAAGACGTTAGGAGGGACAGTCATCAACTGCGCATGAGCACCCTCAAAGCCAAGCGATGCAACAATAGTAGGCGCGAAGTATCCAAAGGCGTTGAGCGAGTTGGCCATGAAAAAGTATGCAATGGCAAACAGCCAGAAGAAATAATCGGAGACGGTTTCCTTGGCGACTTTGCTGTCCCAGTGTTTGTCGTTCATGGAGGGCGCGTAGGGGCCGAGACGTTTGACGGCAAAGGCTCGTTCTTCGGGGGAGAGCCAGGAGACGGTTTGGGGGTCTGTCATGTGTGAGTGGGAGGTTATGCTGTGGGTTGAGGGACTTACAATCGGGGAGGAAGAACCAGACACACATTCCGACGATGACAGCGGGAATACCCTCGAGTACAAAGAGCCTGTTCATGTTAGAGTTGTAATTGGCATCGGGTTGAGGACTTACCATTGCCATCCAGATAGACCAGCCTTTCCGTTGAGGTATGAGATACCTGTGGCTAGAATACCACCAAAGGCGCCAGCAACAGCAACACTCGAAGCAAAGATAGCCATTCTCGTAGCTCTCTCTTCAGGTTTATACCAAAAGCAGAGATACATCATGATACTACAACAGTTAGCCACATCCCTACCCAACTTCTGCTTCTGCTCACTCACCCAGGAAAGAAACCGGCCTCAGCAAGACCCAAGAAGATCCTCACAATCAACAACCCAGCATAAGTCGAAACAGCAGCCGTACAAATAGTAACAATTCCCCAAGAAACCATAATCCTAGCAATCCATTTACTGGGCGAAAAGTACTTGAGGAGAATGTTACTCGGAAACTCCATGAGGACGTATGGCACGAAGAACAGGGCTACTGCGATGTTGTATCTTTGGCCTGTGAGGTTGAGTTGGGTGACGATGTTGTGTTCCGGTGTGTCGTTGTTCAACGTGCGGGCGTTACCCAGGTTGACTCTGTCGAGGTAGTCTTGACATCCATGTTAGAGATGTTCGTGAGAGTGATGGGGGAACTTACTGAGGAGGTAGGTTATACAAACCCATGGCATGATTCTAAGATCTTGCTTTCGAACGATTCTCCTTTCCATTTCTTTATCGTTCAGATCAACCGTCTCTAGAGCGGGGACGTCTAGAGACGGTTTCGGAGACATGAATTTATTCCAGTTGAACATGATGACAATGTACAGATGGACACCTACTGAACAAACATAGCATGAACGGGGAACACCAGTCTATTTAAATACCTACATATCCTACATACAGCTGCATCTACCTGAATCGGCCTCTCTTATCACATACACATTGAATTTTAAGTTCAACAGGGATTGTATCCCTCGCGATAACGGCACTTGGAAACGCCCGCACAATCATTACCCCAGATTTGTCCATCTCAAAGCAGTAACGAACTGCATATCACTTACATGCCCAGAATATCCACCCAGATAACGGTGAACGGACGGTACCAAATCGGCAAAAATGCCCGAAGGTAACTACTCCAGATCTGGTGTTTTACGTGTCGTCTTGACTCACGTTCTCTGTCAACTCGGTTAAGAACCGACACTAAATAATGCAGCCGAGTACAATTATTCGTATATCTTACCTATATTCATCCAGGATTCAGTCACGGGTCGAGTTTAGTTGGTTTCACGCCGGGAATATTGATTCAATACTGCTCTCGGTGTTGAAGCGCCGAGATAATTGAGAGACCTTTCTCCGCGGCCGATCTCGGGATGAAGATTTTCGTGGTGCGATTTTTATGAGGCTTTTGTTCTCATCTTGATAGAGGCGATGATAAGAACAAGATAAGATTCACTCAATTTATTTATTTAATTGTCACTACTACTCTGGGATTAAAGAGGGATTAAGATGGATGCGGATAAATATTTTACATATTCCCTCTTCTCGGTGACAATGCCGTCGTTAAAAGAATTAGCCGCCAAGACTTTCAATATGAGGCAACCCAGATACTTATATGAGTTCAGATCAGCATTTCATTTTGGCGCTCTGAGCCTTGGAAAACATTTCATCTGTTACCCAGCAGGTAGATATCCTACATATATCCCTCCCAGTGACGATGCCCAGCCCAAATGTTCAAGTATAACCGAGGATCTTTTCAACAAAGATCATCTCTATTGAGCTTATTGGCTGCTCATTCTCAAAGGATCTGATGTCTCTCACCTAACCTGATGCATAAGTGAGATATGATCAACCTGTCAATAAACACCAATTACTCCTCATTCAACTTACTCCTCAAATCTTACACCTTCCATAGCTGGCTGGCGGCCAGATATTGATACCATCGCAAAAGACCTCATTGTCATTGTGTCCAAGAAAAATGTCTCCATTCCGTCAGACTAACATTAACATGGATCACCCATTGATCAAGCCGGCCCCTCCGAATTCTTACACTCATGACTAGTTACACAAATTTTCACCTCAAAAAATATCATCAATAATTGAACCTCAAAAGTCGTTATTCAGGGTTATCACAATGGCTACCCTCACTTCTCTACCTCCAGAAATCCTTCTGCAAATCATAGATTCCTGCATAACTAGCCACGCCCTATCCTCACTAGCCCAAGCCTCACCAGCGCTGTCAATCTTTGTTACACCACTGCTTTACAAGCGTCAGCTCGACAATGATGATCATCATGTAACTTTCCACGCCGCAAAGCATAACAATCTGAATGCTTTAAAGAACTGTTATAAGTACTTGACGCTTAATGTGTACAAGTGCAGTAAAGGAAACTACGACACTGGATCTTTTGGAGCTGAGAAACAGAGACGGAATGGTTGGTTCTGGACGCCCCTTCATGAAGCTGTCAAAAGTGGAAATTTCGAGATTGTGAAATGGATGCTGGATCATGGCGTTGATATAAACGCTGCTTCATTAAAATTTCATGATGGGATGGGAATTACAGAGGGGAGATATCATATCGATTTTGGCGACAGGTTGAGTTTTCACATGTTACCGCTGGTAACTTTCTCACCACTCATAACATCGATATATCACCATCATCAAGATATCACAAAACTTCTTTTGGAGAGAGGCGCTTCGATACATATCAACGATGTACGGAAATTACAACCCTGTGGTACGACAGCACTTCATGTGGCTGTTATAAATGCGAATGTCGAGGCGATTAGGTTGCTTGTTGAGGGAGGACATGCTGGACCGAATGATTTGGACGCTGCTGGTTTTCCACCGTTGGTATGGGCTGCTCTCAATGTATGCAATGACCCGCGAGTTCGTGAGTCGATGAAAGTTCTTGTTGAGTTGGGAGCGGATCTAAATCATGTCATGCCGTGCGATCCATGGTTAGGATCGAATCACAATATGGTCACTTTTCTCACAAAAAGAGGAAAACCAGATGCAGCACAGGAACTCATCAACTTGGGTGCACTAGCATGAATAAAACCTTCACTATCAGATTAATCTAACCCTCGCGCTCCTTGGATCCAACAGTTGATCTAGAAGATGAACTCCTCAAAACCTTTCCTCCTTCAGGTCCAGACTCGGGAGTATCATTCGCACTACTCTCCCTGGCCAAAGGTGAAGAAAAGTCGGGCGTGCCAGAACGTGAATCATTACCAGGTCGTTTCGGCTTGGAACTTGTAGACAATCTCTTTCGTCCCTTGGAAATTGAACCACTGCTGGATCGTCGGATACCCTCTTCTTCAACATTGGGAGTAGGACTTCTGGTTGAGCTTGTGGACGCGCGACGGACACTACTACCCCGACGTCTACGTTCTCGTTCAACAGTAAGGTGTCGTGGGGGATGAGCCTTTTCTTCGTGTCGTCGAGGTTGGCGGCCAGGGAACCACCAAGTCCAAGGATACTGCGCTCGCACAAGCTGATAATCCCGTTCCTTGACTTTCTGTCTCAACAACGCACGACGCTCATTCTCCTTCTCCCAATACTCCGTCCGATACAATTCCCAATTCTCCCTAAACGTAGCAGAGAAAGGTTTGGCCAGAAGAAGCAGCTTGACGTAGTCACCACCAGGCGCCAGATCCTCCTCGTGACCGCCTTTCTCCTCATCTTCGTGGGGCAGCACCAGCGTGGGATGGTTGTCGCTCGTGATCTGGAGTTCCTTCTCCACCTCGCGCATAAGGCTCGGCTCGACGTACCGGTAGGATGAACTAGCCGTGTGGGAGAATAAACCGTACGTCAAAAAGAATCCGATTGTAGACAGAGCTTCGGCCCACCACGTCCGTCGTATTATGATCAGTTTGCAGTTGAAGCCGCGCAGTCCTCTGTTCGAAATGACAAACCAGCGTCGCGGCCAACGAATGCCGCGCTCCCAGATTCCAGTCGCCCATACGAGAATCGCGGTGATGATACCGCCCATGAAGCATACTTTTTCAGCACCTTCTACAGCCCAGTAGATAGAACCTCCAACACCTCTTCCGTCTTCACGTGGAGCTAGGAAGAGAGCATATCCAAAACCAGCAATCCACAGAGACAGAAGAGTAAGGAAGAAAGTATGGTGTCGTTTTCTTGCTCGGAGTTCGAGGAATTGCGCGCGGAGGGAAGCTTCGAGGATCAACAGGTTGAGATAGATCATGGACGGTGAACTCGGAGTGTGATGAAGAGGATCGCCCTGCTTGGCGGTTGTAGGCAGGATTGGACTCGCGCCGGCGACATCTTTGGCGCCTTGCGTTGGAGCAGAAGCGCCTTTGACGATGGAATCGACATCGTCGGACATTTCGATATGAAGGGGGCTGAGGGGCAGCCTGCAGCCTGTCAAGGAGATCTCGAGGCCATGCACTACTATCAAGGGATGGTGTATGTAGTTGGGCGTTCTAGTGCCCAGTTGAAGCGCAAAAAGGAGTCAGTTGGAATGTTAGCGTTGAACGTGGTCAGAACGTGTGATCGGATGTGATGCTGGGGAGTGGTTCGGTTTGCTTGTGCTTGACCGGGCCCGCTCCAGGTGGTCAATCGTCATCACAAGCCAAAAATTAGAGAAAGGTCCGTCCCCTGTAGTGGAGAGTTGAGAGAGAGCTTCAGTCGGCATTCGGTTCGTTCTTTAGCGGTCCAAGCGCCAATTGTAGTGGGTTTCCCCAACACGTTTGACACAACGATGATGGGGCAGAAGTTACATAAACCGATATATTCCGGAGCATTTCTTTGTATCATATGGGGATCATTTCCTTGGAACAATTCTCGCATTACCTATCACTGTCCCTATCATCTTTACGTCTTTTGTTCTCTACTCAGCCTCTTTTTTGACAGTTTCACACCGCAATCTTACTACCTCGCGGACTTTTCCACGGATTTCATCTCACCAAATTCCCCCGATTCCGTGCAAAACCCGATAACCACTGCCTTAACTCCGGACTCAGCCCTGCAAAAGAGGCGTCATCAATTTTAAACTGTTTTTTTCATGCGAACGATATAACCCCCTCTAGTCCCCCCGCGGAATGCTTAGGCTTCAACCTTCTTCTGCGGTACTACCTCTATCGCGACTTTCTACAATTGCCACTTGTTCAAGAATAAGAACTATGTCTACAGACGGGACCGTCAGTCCTAATGCGCCTCCAGAGGTTAAGCATCAGGCGGAATTGAAACCTTCGCATGCTTTCTTGTTTCCGTTGGGTTATAAAGATGCTGCGTACCAATGGGTAAGATATACAGCGCTTGCGCAGTGACAAAACTAACGGTTCGTTTAGTGGGCGAGTCTTGCTCCTCAAGCCGTTGAGCGCAATCTTCTGAGTCTCATGCCTCACATTCGAGAAGCGAACGATAGCATCACAAACATCGATACGCCCGAACGTCCGGATCCTTTTGGCACGAGAGTATGGCGACGAACAATGGTTCAGCTCTCTGGCAAAAACCGCGCTTTAAATGAAGTCACGGTCGAACGAGTTGGCGAAAAGACTGAGGATGCTCTGGTTATGATTCATGGATATGGAGCTGGTCTTGGTTTCTTCTACAAGAACTTTGAGCCTATTTCTCGTATGCGAGGACTCAAACTCTATGCGCTGGATATGCTAGGATGTGGAAATTCTTCACGTCCTGCGTTTAAGATCCATGCGAAGAAGAAGGAGGATCAAGTTATCGAGGCGGAGAGTTGGTTTGTCGATGCGCTGGAAGAGTGGCGAAAGGAGAGAAAGCTGGACCAGTTTACTCTTCTTGGCCACTCTCTTGGTGGCTATCTCGCAGTGTCATACGCCATCAAGTATCCCGGCCGTCTCAAGAAGCTCATTCTTGCTTCACCAGTCGGGATTCCCGCTGATCCCTACGCCGTCAACGCCGACATGCCGGAACCAAACACATCCACGATCCAAGCCGAGATGATGCAGGACCAACAAAGCACAACCGACAAGACCGGCACTCTGTCCAAACACAAGCCCGCTTCCAACGTTCTTCGAAGACCTCTGCCGGGCTGGTTCGTCTGGCTCTGGGATCAAAACATCTCCCCCTTCAGCATCGTCCGAATGAGCGGACCACTCGGTCCACGATTCGTTTCAGGCTGGAGTTTCCGCCGTTTCAACCATCTCCCACCCGCCGAATCGCAAGCTTTACACGACTACTCGTTCTCCATCTTTAAGCAAAAAGGCAGTGGCGAATATGCTCTAGCCTACATCCTCGCCCCCGGCGCATACGCCCGACGACCCGTGATCAACCGTATCCAAGAAGTCGGTCGTCAAACAATCACCCAAGAAGACGGCACCAAGCTGAAAGAGATGGGTATCCCCGTAGTCTTCATGTACGGAGAAAACGACTGGATGGACGTAGCCGGCGGTATCTCTTCAGAGGAGAAACTCAACGCCGCCAAGCAAAAGGCTCTCGAGAACGCAACAGAGGAAGAACGAAAGCGAGAAAACGGTAGCGCAAAGGTCCTTCTTGTTCCCAAGGCCGGCCACCATCTCTACCTCGACAACCCAGAAGTGTTCAACGACATGATCACCAAAGAGCTTGAAGAGACAAGAAGATCTGAGAAGAGATTAAAATAGACGGATATGTTTTATGAGTGAAAGAGATATGGAAGATACATGGTTGGCGTTTCATGGGTTGTGAACATTTACTTCACTGATGTGATCCAGATATAGAGGATCATATCGACATTTGGAAAGGCGTTGTTTTTATTATTTGCTTCTAGATTTGCATATACCTATTTACCGCCTGCTTGGCATGGCGCTTTCATAGTAGATTGTACAACAAAGATACTCCATTCAGATTCATCTTCAATGTTCAGTCAGTACACCCGATCGGCATGTCAGCCTCTGCCATGAGAACATAAAATGAATCAGTCATGTATTCTAATTTCTAATCTACATATGCTACCCACCAGTACGCCATGCATAAAACAACGCTTATAAGTTGATCAAGTCGACCTCTGAGAAATCAGGAGGCGCTCTGCCATAAACCACACGTACTTTACTATCGAGAGCTGTACCCTCGTTACTGATCCAGATGTGATCACTGTATGCCTGAGTGCGACGAATTTCATCATCGCTGATACCAAGATCGTCCCTGGGAATCCAAACTGTAGGACGTCGTGCCCGAAGAGCCTCGTGCTGGAATGCATGCCTAGTGAGAGCATCTCGTTCATCGGGCGTGAGATCCTCGATTTCGTCGTGGAAACCTCCAAACAGTGCTTCTCCTATCGCGCGCTGAGCTTCGATATCCTTTCGTCGGTGTTGCTCTCGGTACAGTGACGCTCTCTTGTTCTTGTCTGATGCCTTGTTCACAACACCAATCTTGCGCAGTTGCTGACCACCCCCCTTTGCCCATGTGCCAACTTTATTCATGGGTCGACGCACAGAGCCAAATCTTCGCATTTCGATGGCATTACCATTTTCTCCATTCTTCTCTGGCTGTTTGATGTCTTCCTCCTCTTCCTCTTGTAGCTCATCACCGTCAATGAGACCAAGGCGTTGATCCTGTGCTCTTTGGAAGGCTTGATCACGCAATACTGCCTCATCTTCGAATGTTATCGGCAGGTAACGGAACAATGGCCCGAATGCGTAGTTCAGCAGTACTTGGTAAAGAGCCGTGAGGAGGAAAACAACAATCATGACAGCACCATGAGCTGTACACTCGTTTGTGCCATCCGGAGCCTCGGCAATGAAGAACAAACCTGCCATGCAAAGCTCCATAAAGTAGATACCAGTAAATGTCTGGTTGATAGCTCTGGGGTACAAAACACCACCGGTATCATGCTCGAATCGGTTTACGTAGAGCATGACGTATCTCTGAGCCATCCATAACAATCCGAAAGTGATAATTGCGAATATGGAAATGAGTGGCGCGATAACGCAGTATACCAGACCGATGCAGGCGAAGTTGGTGTAGATAGGGAACAACCGACCCCAGGTGACCTGATTGAGTTTGGTGTTTCGAGACCACTTGTTACGTGCAGTACTATCAAGAATCTTGGCAATGATATACCACATAACCAAAGCTCCGACTTGTGCGAGCGTGGCAGAGCTTGTAGACAGAGCTTGTAGAATCATGTAAGAGAAGAAATAGTTTGCAGCAGTCGGGAGATTCGTTGCAAGAAGATCCAGAACCTTTTCAACTGTATTGAGTTCTTTGATGTTTCCCACCAGGGCATCAATAGAGGCCGCGAAGAACGACGCAATGGAGACAATCAAGAAGACTTGAATGAACAAGAAGACAAAGTAGTAGCGCTGCACGAATTCAGTCTTTTGAGAGCCTGTTTTGACACCCTTGAAATCGGCAAAGAAGCCCAAGATGACGGGGACCAAGAACAAGAGAAGAGCAAGCACAATGGCAGGCAAGACACCCGCTATAGACTTGGCCATCTTGTGTACAGTCGGATCGTCCTTGAGGAAAGATAACCATTCGTTGTTTCGGATCAAGTTGTCAAGTTGACTCAGCGCGGCTGTCCAAGCAACAGGGATAGCCCAGAGGAAAATCATAGCAACAACGGCTGCAAAGACTATTCCTGATCGAAGCCACTCCTGCCACCAGCTGAAGGCCATGTTGTCCCAATTGACATCTTTAGGTGAGATTTCGTTCATTCTCGGGGCCATCTGCTGGGGTATATGGTGGATAACGCTCTGACAAGCCATGTGGGCGGCGACTTGGTGGTTGAATTGGATGAAAGCAGAGTTCATGAGTGGGTAGCGCTCGGGATGGCTCTGGTCCTCCTCAATCTCCACGTTCAATCGAGCCAGCTGTTCGCGGCACCAGTAGATTGTGTCGACCTTCTTCGTGACTAGAGGGATAGGGAACAGCCATTTCTTTCCGAACAAGGGGAGGCGATGGGTTGGGCGATCCTTCTTCTTAAGATATTTCTCCCATTCCGCAGGCTCGGCATCTTCTTTGTAGTCGGGGTTGAATGCTGTGGCATATTCGATCGGACCCTCCTCTATTTCGGGGCTGATAAAGGGCAGCGCATACTTGATTCTCTGCCACAAAGGCTTACTTTGTGCGTCCTTGCGCTCTCGGTAAGCTGCTGCGACATCTCCCTGCGGGACAGGAGAAGCATAAGCACCAGGGGGAGGCTTCCAAAATTCCCACCACTTCGAGTCTTCTTTGACGTAGATCTCGTCGATGTTGCCGATTCTTCGAACTGTGTTTCCTGGTTTGTGTATAGCAGCGGTGCTTTCCCCCGAGTGTCTATCCGTATTACGTGACTGGTTCAGCACTCGAAGAGTGTCCGACGGCGAATTAAGCTCATCTTCGTCTGTAGAAGGCCGAATACGATACCTGTCAGAGCCGCGAGAGGGCGCGCGCTTCTCGTCCTGCTGCAAGCCCATGAAGCCGTTGGTTGTTTCGAGAGTATTGTCCACATTTTTCTCTGCTTTGGAGACAACGCCCAAGATGCCTTGGCCGACCTTGGAGAAAGGGTCCAGTACGTTGAATCCCTTTGACTTATCCTTGTCAGTGTGGTGTCCCTCTACCTGATCCATGTCGTGTTCTGATTCGCGAACACCTTGGTCAACAGAATGAGGAACTTCGTGCTTATCGCCGGCGGCTTGGCCTCCAGCACTATTTGCCATTTGTTGAGCTTCGGCATCTAGTTGAGCATCTCTTTCAGCTCTTTCTTTCTTGGTGACTGCCTTGAGCTTTCTCTCCTTGCGTTCCTTCTTTTCGGCTGCCTTTGTTTGCTTGAGCTGAGCCTTCTTTGCTGACTTGATGAGGTCGGTCTCGGCAGACTCCAGTTGCTGATGGATATCGTTGCGTTCCTTTACTTTTTCAAGCAGCGGCGATAAATCTCTGTTCAGCCAGATGTTTCGAATTCCGCCAGGGAAAACATCAAACAATCCTGTCAAGGCTTCCTCACTGAGCCACTTAGCAGGAATGGAGTTTACCAGGACGGTAGTAGCCGAAGCCTTGAGGCGGTGCTCCGCGCTGGTAAGGTAATCTTGGCGAACCTTGACATAGATTTTGAGTTCGATAAAGAAAACCCAGCAAACCCAGATGACGACGAGGATACCCATCAGGAGATGAGCTCCGTATCTGTCGAGATTCTTGTTGCTAACGTTTCCCCATGCGAGTGTGTCCAGACCGGTAGGCCTTTCGTTTTTCTCTTCTTCTTTGCGAGTGTCGTCGTCCACGTTGACTTCTTTACCAATACCTCCAATATAGTTGATGGGAATCAGGATTGGCATAACAATGCAGCAAATGGGAATGAAGATGATGAGAAGCGTTTTCAAATAGCGGAGGAAGAAGTAGGCATCAAGACCACACTTGTTGATGATTTCACGGTCATTGTAGTGCCATAATGTCTTGAACATGCCAAAAAGAGTCGTCGGAGGGGATTCGGTTCGTTCTCGTTCGGGGACAAGGTAGGTTTTCGGTTTGCTGTAAATGTTAGCGATTGACTTTGCGGTTGGATAACAACATACAAGATACGGGCGAGTTTGTTTCTCAGTAACAGAAATGCAAACACCTGTACTGAAAAGACGATAACGGCTACTACCAAAGAAGTGAAGAAAGTGGCGATGCCAACACCTCGTTCACTAGTCGCAGGACTGGAGGTCTGTGCCTGGTAGCCTCCCGAAGATGTCTTTGAAGGGCCATCAGAGGATGTTGAGGCGGGGGTCCCAGTTATGGAAGCGGATATCGCAGAAGATATTAAGGAACTGACGATAGAGCTGGTGATTGATGCTGTATCTGTGGCAGTTTCGGCTGTGCCTGTCCCTGAAGGATCGGCTGAAGACATGTTGGAGTATTATGTTTGCCCCAAAAGGGGGAAATGATATGAAGACCTATTCTCAAAGAATTATGATGAGAAAACGAACGTAATGTGTGAAGAAGAAGTCATGGAGATGATTTTCTTAGGTAGGAAAGAGGATCTAGGTATGGGAGTAATTAACAAAAAGAAGGTTTGGTTCCAAGATATCGAGGTACTTGCCTATGGGCATTCGTAGCGCGTCATGGCAAGTAACCCCCTGTCAACAAAGGCAGTAGCACTAACCCAACCCACCTAAGAGTGCAGCAGAAACTTGAGCCAAAGGGTCAAGGTGACGAAAATAAGTTACCCAACAAAGGGTTTACGCTCGGCTAAACTATTATGTCGCCGATCAATGACCAGTGAGTCGCTGTGGCACCGCTGTGGCACCATACTAGTTAGGGAAGTTGTTCAAGTGTGATTGGATACGACGTATTTGAAAGGGCAAGTGAAGCGAACAAGGGGACCACTGAAAGGGTGCTCAACTGAGTGGAGAGGAGGTACAAAAACTGGATAATCCCAGCATCATCAACACACTGCAGATGGGGTCTAGACCAATGACATCAGTGGCTTGAAACAGTCCCCTGAATGGGTGTTTGACCTTTGTTGGGCGGCTACAGATTCGTTGGCTTTGGTTTCTTTGTTTTTGGCGCCTACAAAGATACAAGACACTAGAAATAGATGCAGCCGCGCGCTACAAAGACATGAACTATAAAGACGTTATATGTCAAAGACGTTTCTTTTTATGGCTGCATATTCTGGCCTTGGAGGTAGATCGTGTCTGGGGTTTGAGAATACTCGTTGGTTCCCCGAGGGAGGGGATCAACGAGTACTCTGTCATGTATCAGATCGATAGGCCAAGAACTGTCCAGGTTACAGTACGAGATGAGATTCAGTGTAACCCTGAGCAAGCCAAATCGCCAAGGATGCCAAAAATGATAGCATAAGAAGCTTATTTGAGTAGCCGCATTATTCTGTCACTTGGTTACAGTTCATGGCAATTGGTACAGGTGAGCAACAGTGTACCATAGTACAGACGAAAAAGAATTCGATTTATTACGTTATGATATCGAAATTAGGTTGTATTCGGTGCAATTAAAAGTTAACCTTTGGGAATGGAGATTGGAATTCCGCGTATTGGGGACAATTTCGCTTCAATATTCGCAACCCCATACGAGAAACTTGGCGTTCATGTCACTGCTTGGCCCCCAGCAACTGTTGGGACTGGTCACGTTTCTGGAATCATATCCCCTTTTCTTGATTAGCCATACCATAGTAACTTCAGGGTAATTTTACCGGTCAGAGGTGATGTCAACAATGGTGTGATGAGTTGCTCACCCAGTCTTATGGTTACCCTATAACCGAATATCTCCAATGAGTTTGAATGGATAATGATAACAGTCACAATTCAAGGGATGGAAACAGTAATATTTAAAATATACAATGTGCAATTCTATTCAGATACAAACTGGTTGCATGTTAAAGTAACATGCGGCAGATAACTCAAAGATCAAAGGTCAAATCAAACTCGGACTGTACTCTAGGAAATACCACTAGCCTCTTTTCCGCCATCCTGCCCGCTCCCACCTGTTAGACTCATGTCTGTATAGAACATCAATCAAGTCTCGTTAGGGTTGATGATGAGGTGGAAAAGCTGGCGGACTACGTCTCCAATGTTGTGACGGCCAATCAATTCGAAATGATAGATACTGATGATGCCCTCAGCCTGAGAGCATTCTACCCGAATGCAATCCCTCTCAGGGCGCCAGGAAAACACATCAAAAACCTTCATGTACAAATTGAGAGCGTTGTCGATCTTGTCGCGCAGCTCATGATGAATCCTATCGCGCCGGAGATACTGAGAATCGATAGTAGTTCGCTCGACAAAGCCTGCAACATAAAGTCGCGCCTTAGGAATGCCCTTGAGATTGAGCCGAGTGATTTTCCAACCTTCATTGTCTCTCTTGCATGAGATTGTCACCTTTTGGCTCAGAAGATCTGGAACGAGGACTTCAAGAACAGGCGGAAGCCTCTGTGCTGTCTTGGCAATGCTAACCATAAAGCATGGAAGGCAGGTAGTAGGCAGTTTCAATACTGCGTCGAGGACTTCCAGCATTCTCTCACGCTTGTCCTGGGAGAGACTGAGAAGAACGCCCTTGTTGTGACCTGCTGGTATACCCTTGCCCCAGCAACTCGAGCAAGAAAGCACAAATCGGCAAGTTGGACATTTGTGCTGTTTCTGATGCTCTTCATCATGATCCAGAAGAGCTTCAGCACATGAAAGACCGAAGATGTGTCCACAGGGGAGGACAAACGCCGCATGGGGGATCTTCTCAATCTTTGCATAATACGGGA
Organism: Fusarium incarnatum; assembly: GCA_004367075.1. Lineage (NCBI taxonomy): Eukaryota > Fungi > Ascomycota > Sordariomycetes > Hypocreales > Nectriaceae > Fusarium > Fusarium incarnatum. Next base: position 91,284 of record QGDZ01000027.1, read on the forward strand.
TCAGGTTAAGGTTGGGTACGTCTTCGCCCACAGTCATTGGCTCTGTGCAAATTCCGCAGATCGGGTTTACACGTTTCGCAGCTGAAGGATCAGCCTGGACGATCTCCATGAGGGAGGGGAGGTACGATTCCGGAAAGGAACTCATGTTTGCTGATTTGTTGATAGATGCGATACTTACTTTGAGAAAGTGTGATGAATAGTGATGAGTAGTGATAAGTGTGGTGAGTAGTGATAAGTGTGGTGAGTAGTGATGAAAGTGATGAATGGTGAGATTGACCTTTTCGAAAATTCGGTTGAAGGCCAGATACTTATACTAATCTGACTTCAGATGTTCTCGATATCTACTTGGTTGTTTAAGAAAGAGACTCGCATGTCCCTATGAATAGGCCACTGTTAACGTATCACAGAGAAACAGCAGAGTGTTCCTATGTGACATACAAGTGAGCTCGGTATACTCCATGGACAAGAGAGGCTGTTCCTTGGTTCGTAAGGGTTTGTAGGGATCTGCGCACAGCAACAGACCTTAGATATCATGAATACTTAGAACAAATGCTGCTGAGGCGTAAGTATGGCAGTTTCTTCCTTGACCAGTTCGATACAGCCAGCCTTCGTAGTAGTCCACCAAAGAGTCAAGACAAGCTAAGCCAGTCCCTGCCCTTTGCTTCTCGCCTTGTATTCTGAACTCGATAATTGGATGAGCATAGTGTACCAGAGCGAACAGAACACTGCTTACCCAGTATAGATGAATGGGAGAGGTGGCATTGCTTTTAAGAATATGTATACAGCGTAATGTTCTTATTGCTTTGTCCCATAGGACTGACCGACTGTAGCTCCAACGCTGATCAAGGCCCTTACTGCTCAGTCTGGAAGTAGTCGAGGAGGATGGATAGCTCCTGGGACTCCTTACCCCAGTTCTTGCCAACGACGCAGGCAACAGCGAAAGCTTTCCTCTACTATCTGTAGCGGCGGCATAAGAGAGAACCAGGTACTAGGCTCGTAGGTAACAACAGAACTGTCCTTCAAGACCCAGGGGCGTTAAAGTGAAGTAGCATAAGTGCTAGTCTAAGCTAACATAAAGTGATTAGGTTATTCGCAATTATCTCAAGACAGGAAAGAGAAAACGCACACGGAGAGTTTTCTGCTACCTGTACAGCAGAAGTCGTACGAGCTTCTCGATTTATGACATCCTTAGAACTACTGCACCTGCCCAGGACATCTACTCATACGTCTACCCCTATCTCATCTGAGAGGTCATCACATATCAGACTGAGATTCACGAATATGATTGCCTATGCCTTGCATACATGCAGACGACACATACCTACTCGACACGCAACACATCAGCTACAGAGAGATATTTTCGATTCACCGGCGACGGCAGAAGCGGCGACGTCGAAAGCTTTTCCGTTGCCCATCCGGGCGGTGCCATCAAGAGCTTTCCTCTACTATCCCGGCACCGACACCAGAGAGAGTCTCTTCACTAACTTCTTGCCGGTATGGGCCAGTCTTCCAAAGCTTCCAGGCCACAGGTAGATCAATAACCCCCTACTTGTCGAGCTCCACAACGCTACCGCTCACGAGTCTGATGGAACTGACTCACAGTCGTTATGGACTTTACCACAATGACATTGTGAATCACCTACATAAGCCAAGAGACGACATGTTCAAACTTCAGACCAGTTGACAACATTTATTCAGTATGCTTTGAGCTTCTTTGGCTTCTTTGTATAGGCCAAGCTGGTGATAGACAACGGAGCGAGTCCGAGTGTCTATACTATTCTCTATGAGCCCTAGATGACAAGCATCCTGCTACCCAACAGACCTATTCTCACAGAACAACTCGTCTCAGCTCGTCCCAACTCGACAGATCCCGTTCATGAGCCTGAGGCTTTGTCAGAGCTCGGTCCTCTCAATTAGACTTGTTCAGAAAGTCAAGGACCTCTGAATCACCCGAGAACAGGACATACGCACTGAGTCATACCGAAAAGATTTTCTCTCTAAGGGGAACAATGGTAGGCTCTAGAATGTTCAAGAGGATGGCAAAGATGGCTAATTGGGTCACTTGCCAGGAAGACATTTCCTTTGAGAACTTTGTCGACGGGATGGTCGTGAACTGTCTAATTGGGGTCTTTCCATAGGCCTGTCCTGCGAACTCTGAAAACTTTTGAACAAGAAAGTTTTACTGAAGCGTTTTCAAGGGGACTGACATGAAAATTCCTGAACAAGAAAGTTTACTGAAGAGTTTTCAAGGGGACTGACATGAAAATCTCTGCTTGAACTCTGTTCTTCCAGTCTATATAAAGACATCTTTCCCCCGGGCTATTCAATCTTTCTTTCTTCCCTTATACTCATCACTCATACTCACGCTCTATCTTGCTATCGCTATCGCTCTTATACGTATACTCATTCATACACGCATTCAAACTCAAACTCACACTCACACTCTCACTCATACACACATACTACTCGCATTCTCTTACTCATACACATTGACATACGTGTCTTTGTCTATCTTCATACACATTCGTCTACATCCTCATACACACACTTATCTTCTACTTTGACATCTGTCTTCGACTCTACTTGTCACACTTATACACACTGACAACTACCTGTCTTTGTCTATCTTCACAAACACTACTTCTCTTCATCTTTTACATCTGTCTTCCACTCCACATCTACCACCTCAGCTACTATGTCTTCTCCCACCTCAGCTACTATGTCTTCTCCCACCTCAGCTGCTATGTCTTCTCCCACCAGCATGTCTACTATCACCAGCGACTTTTTTAAGAACGGCTTGGCTATCGGAAAAGACATGTCTACCGCAGCAGACGAAGTCTCTACCCCAGAGGAAATGACAAACGAAATGAAGGACAAGATCACATGTACCAGCTGGGCAGCGCTCAAGAAGCACCTTCAGAACAAGGATGTTGCCTACGGCCAACTCCAGCTGGAGTGTATGATTTGCTACGAAATCATGGACATGCCTGCAGATATGGACCAGCGAGACGAAGACCACGAGAGACGTCACAAGGAAGACGAACAGACTCCCACAATCCAAGCATGCGGCCATATCTATTGTGGCGCATGTCTTGAAAAGTGTTACGGACCCAACTCAAACATCCAGGGCGGCAACTGTTTCAAGTGCAGAACAGATCTTCTTCACCCAGGATGTGGCCATCTGAACTGTGGACAGAAATTCCCCTCCACGAAGAAGCAGATCGATTCATTTACACCCCTGCTGTCAGAAGGCGGCGAGCTTACAGACCGATGCAATCTCTGCATCCTGAAAGATTACTGCGACGAGCTTAAGCAAGTGGCTCAATCCTATACCTCCAGCCTTAGCGACCCTTCTCGAGAGATGGGAATTTCGGTTTATGACCAGTTCACCGGCAACTCTTTCCATGTCGACCGCGATATCAGCGAGTGGGACGCCAGACGTTGCAATACTCCAGACGAGGCCAAGCCCATCCTGGAGCGCTTTAAGAAACAGCGCAAGGCGATCAACAACTCCAGCAACCTGTGGGCTGGTATGTCTTTCGAAATTGGTATCAACTTCCAGTGGTACACCAAGCTACAAGATGCCGACGAAGAATCGCAACACAAGATCGTTGCGAAGGGCGGCGCTTTTGCAAGCCACCGAGCCACCTACAAAGGTCTACGGGATTTCCTTTCCGAAGACATGCCTGCCGGCAACACCGACGACGCTTTTACAAGCCATCGAGCTACCTTCAGAGGCCTGCGAGCCTCCCTTTTTGAAGACAGCAACACAGTTTGAGGATCGATCGAGAGAAAACCCAAAAACCCAAAAACATCAGCTTTTGTGCGAGAGTTTGCTTGTCACAGCCCAATTCCCAGGGCTTGTTGGAGTTTATACGGAGACACTTTGGTCATGACGACCCGCTCCGTTTGCATTTGGCTATCATCACATCATTTGTTTAGCCCTTTGAGTTGAGTTGAGTTGGCATTATCACAGTCCTGCTGGCAGGCTGCGAGTTACGATTTGCATTATACCCAAGCGACTGCTTTACGCTTCTTTTTGCACTTGCTTATCATCAAGATACCATTTGCTGGCATTGGATGAGTTGGACGAGTTGGAGAGCCAGATGTCTTGTTAGACAGGGAGAGATATGGAGAGGGTCGAGCTCCTTTTTTACAATTGGTTATCATAGAGATACCATTTGACTGGCATTGGAGGGGTTGGAGAGAGAGAGATGTCTATCATATAGAGTCCTGTACGCAGGCTACGAGTTACGAGTTGCAAAAAAGCAACTCCTTTCTCATCAATATATTATCGATCATAAATTGATCACACCCACTTACAAGATACCTACATGTCAAGTGATGATGCTCATTGTAGGACCCTAAGATTCAAGAGCCAAATAAAGTAGTCTAAGTGTTAGCATAAGGAAACATAAGCTGACCTAAATGTTTTGTCTCTTATGTTCTTGGTGGTCATCTCTTCCGATACTGCAGTCTGCTCTGTTGTTACGACTTGTAGGAACTTTCATCACTCGACACTAGGCTCCGAAGACTTATAAGATAAAAGCGATAAATTGTCTCAAAGCTAACATAAAGACATAAACATAAGAATCTTAACACTCATTTCATTTCTCATTTCCCTCCCAAACAAGCACAATAACACTATCCTTCGTCTCACCCTGCTCTTCACCCCATCTCTTCCTGAGCGCCGGTACATCCAACGCACCTCTCTTAACATACGCCTGCCAAACATCACCGCCGGGCGTAGTAACAGAGTCCATCAACTTCCACACATTCCGTCGACCTGTCCAGAAGAGCATCTTTCTATCAGCCTTGTCCTCTTTGAGTTTGACAGGTCCGATGAGAGAGCGCCACTTGCTGTCAGGTTTGCCAGCGGTGGAGGCGGGCATGTCGGACAGATGAATGCCGTCGGGGTATTCTGTTATCGTGTAGCCGTTGACAAGAACCCAGTTATCGCGGAAGCGGTAGCGTTGGAGGAAACATGCTTCGCCGCAGACGTCGGTGACGAGATGGGCTTGGCTGGGTGTAAGCTGGTGGCGTTCTCCGTAATCATGTAATGCTAGTGGTCGAACGCCTGTTTCATAACTATCCAAGTGGGAAGAGTAGTCGTCGTTGTCTTTGGGGGAGTAGAAGCTTGGGAGGATATGCATCTTGATCTTGGTATGTTGTGCCATACAATCCTGAAGAAGATTGTCCCAGCGCTGTTTGCTGGTAGGATCGGAAGATACGTCGTTGAAGCATGGTAGTTGCGGAATTCGTGATACAGCAGAGCGCGTAAGAAAGACAGCTCCTCCGCCGTAGGTTGTCATGTAACCTTCGCCAATAGCCCAATCTCCTCTCTCACTGGGCAGTCCAACGTACAACTCCTTCTCAGAGTTATAAGCGAACAGGCGCTCTTGAAGATGAGACAGGTTAGGCAAAAAGATCTCCTCATCCAGGATAGCGTACCACTTCTTCATCTGTCCCTTCTGAGCAAGTATAGCAGTATGCTTCTTGACAGTCTCCATCATGTTAAAGTATCTCTTCGCAGCAGAGATATCTCCTTCGGAGTAAGTGACAAAGGCATCGATGCCAAAAGACTTGAGAACTTCAGTCAGTTTGCTCGCCTGCTGGGGATGTCCTTGGTCAAGAACAAGCATGAAGCTCGCTCCGTTTCCATGCTGGTTTCCACCGGTCATCCACCTCGCCCAATCCTTAGCAACAGCGTAGTCATCTCTGACGACTCGATCATAACTTGTTGAAATAGCGAAGAAAAAGTCGGATGCGTCGACCTGCCTGGGTCGTGGTCCTTTAAAAATAGGAAGGTTAAGTTCCTGGCGAGCTACCAGGTTTCGCCTCTCGGGTTCCTTGGTATCAATAACTTTGGGTCGATTTAAACGAAAGTCTGTGTCGAGTTCTGTGACTGACGGTCGTTCAGAGTCCAGCTCTGATGTACGGACTTTCCATGCAGTCCAAGAGGTCTGATTCGAAAGACCAATCTTCTGTCGAAGTCGTTCCAAGTACTGTTCTTCAGGTACAGGTCCAGTGATGGCCAATTCGTTATCGTTAATTTCTCGAGGCCAGTGTGTCTTGACCTGAAAGAAGAGAAGAACCAAAACCACAACAGTAAGAAGCTCAACCACTCTACGTGGGAGGACCGGAGAACTTGAAATCATAATCGTAATGAGGGTGGATCGTTGCCGACGACGATCTTGATAATTCAAAAAGAATGACTTGGGTGGGTATAACCGGGACAAATGAGTGTAGATGGTTATAACAAAGACATGATCACTTCGCGTAGACAAACAGACAGACGACCTCAGTCGGAGAAACAAAAAGGTTTCGACATCACTTGATGTGAGGCACAGCGAGAGATTAAAGTAAATGAACCTCCGCTGAATGATAGTCCCAAGTCACAATGCCCTTGTTTAGTGTAAATAGTCGCAGTGGGGGTGTGGTCCATGACCATCCCAGGTGGGTGTCAGAAGAATTGTCCCTAAGGCTTAGGCTACAGAAATAAAACAGCCTAAGTGCCAGCCTAAGCTAGCATAAGGTATTCAAATTATTTCGTCTCTTATGCTGTCGGGGGCCAATTCTTATGACACCCTGAGGCATCCTTCGGGCGGAAGCATCATGAAACTCGAGGCCCCAGAGGATAATCCCTGGTCGCACCACGTCAATAACGGTTAAAGAGGGGAATGCCAAGCAAGCAATTAAACCGTGACATGGCCTTCGGATGATCAATGGGCGGCCCCAGGTCTCAGGTCACGAGCGGCCATGAGAAACAGCAGTAGTTTGTGTCAGAATTGCAGATCTGTTTATTCGAAGTGACTCCTATTCTGCTCGAGTTCCATTGCTTTAACAATCTCCATCTCGATGGAAGGTTGAACCCCGGCGGGTAAAAGGCCTATGACGGAATAAGGACTAGGATGAGTGGTAATTTAATCTTGCTCAATAGTGCAGACTAATGCAGGTACACCAACAGCCTTAAGGGTGAAATAAGTCGATTTCGGTCGGTAATTTATCTGATAAGCGGCCAAGCTAGGAAATCACCGCATGATGAAGAATTATTCGCCAGGCCTGGAAGCTGGACCCTTTCCCTCCGTCGCTTCTTTAGGCGTAGTCTTTGACTGAGACTCGTGCGATGTGATAGGCTCCTTGTCCAGTGAACTTTTGGGTGATCTTGTCGGAGTACTGGGTCCTTTCGGTTCCTTCCCTTGTGTTGGTGTCCGCGGTTGGTGCATGCGCTGTCCTGGAGGAACACCTTGACTTGGGATGTATGCTGCGGGAACATTTACCTCCACTGTTATTTTAGCGTGTTGGTGGAGGTCAAAGCATTCTGCGAGAGCTTCATTGACCGACTTGTCCGCGCGTACCAGACCGGTGACAAGAATTTCTCGGATGTGATCTTCTACTCGCTCAAACTCTGCTTTGTCGTAGCGGTATCGATCAGGTAGACCACTATGGGTGAAGAGAGCTAATAACCCTGCTAGAACTGTGTTTGAAGCGCCAAGAATAGTGATGGGCGTGCCTTTTTCGAGACTGGAGGGGCCCAGAGCTGTCAAAGCGGCACCGATGATCAATTGCAGGATCAACAAGATCCATCGGATATATGCGGCGAAGTGAAACAAGTAGAGGCTAACCGTGCGACGGTGAACGGTATCACGGTACAAGCCTGGAGGAAGGCCTTTTGGTGGCCATATGGAACTGGTAAGCATAACCGGCGCATCATGCTCCTCCTTGTCGCGAATTCCTCCAACACCCCGGGCAAAGAACTTCCACTCAGCGCTAGACAAGACTCGGTAGTCCATGGGCTTCGAATTAGGATCTTTTGGATTGGAACCAGACGCTTCGGGGTCGAGAGCATGGGGATAGTCGATATATGTCATTGGCACTGCTTCCGTGCCATGAACGGGTACTTCCGACATGATGAAGGCAAGGTTTGAGGCGTTCGTATCGTAGGTCTGATGATGATAGAAGGAGATTGGAGAGGTGCGACTGTTGGGTGGCAGATACTACACAACATCGTTTGCTCCTTCCTTCCTTCTGTAGAAGTGTCGCTCAACTACCTATGTAGGTGTCCATATCAATCACAATGTTCAACGAGAATCTCGAACATGTGCGAAGTACAATGTTGTGTACCACTTACCTGCAAGACGTCGGCATCTCGAATGAACAGCTGCTTCAAACAAGGTCCTCGCAGATTCCCACGACATGGTGCCACGAATCACTGCCCATCCTATCACTTGAACGTCATCCTCGGAATTCAATGCATTGGTGGTAATCGATATGTCAATTCTATATTCCTTTCCATTTGTACCTGTCCTGCTCAATGTTCCAAGCATCCATGCCATTCAGCCGCTACAATCTCTACCTGTAGAATCACCTAGCCATACAAACGCCGCTCTAAACAGACGACATAATTCCGCTAATAAATCCGATCTGACTTAAGAATCCTGAACAAGAGTAGGAATATCGTCAACCTGAGCCTCGCCGTTGAGAATAGCGTTGACAGCTGTGAACAGAGGGTACTCGGACTCGAGACCACGAGCCTTGAGGAAACTGTTCACCTCTTCAGCAGTGGTGGTACCCTGGATCTTTTGGCCGTTCAAGTCCTGTCTCTCGACTTCTTGGACACTGATACCCTTCTCAACGGCCTTCTTGGCACAGCGGAAGTTACGACCTCCGGAGCAGGATGTGATCAGATCTGCGACACCGGCAGATGACTCTGTAAAGGTGGCAGTGTGAACAGTCTCGCCAAAGAATTCCTTGCCAAACTTGACCATCTCCATGAGACCAACACGCATGATGGCTGCCTTGGCGTTGTCACCCCAGCCTCGACCGTCAACAAAACCAGCTGCCAGAGCAACAACGTTCTTCAACGCACCGCTCAGGGAAACACCAGCGACGTCGGAAACCATCTGAACGTGGAAGTAAGGTCGGTGGAACAGTGTTTGGAAGCAGTCCTGGTCCAGAGGAGGATAATCAGCGGGCATGGCGGTCAACTTGACCTTGGATGTTCGACCGCGGACGTCTTTATGATGCCCCTCGGGAAGCTCGCCCATTGTTGGGTTGGGGCTGCCGGTTCGAGGTGTAGGAGCTCTGCTGTTATCAAGAGCAGGAGGGTCGTAAGCGATAGTTGTCTCGGACCACTTCTCCTCGGCGATTTCTCGAGCCAAGTTGGCACCACTAAGGGCACCACAGTAGATACCTAATCCATCACCAATCCACTCGCTGAACAAGCTAATATCTGTGTCTGTAACGTTGACACCCTTGATACAGCTGATTCCTCGGGCGAAGGGAAGGATATGTCCGTTGACCTGCTTGCAGACGTTTGCGATAAACTGGTGGGGCAGGTTGAAGACGAGGATGGTTGAATCCTTGACAGCGTCGCGAATATCGGGGTTTGCGATGAGGTTTGTAGGCAGAGGAATACCCGGTAGGTACTTTACGTTCTCGTGGTGCTTGTTGATGACCTCTGTGAGCTTCTGGGGCGCATCGCCGGTGGTTTCGTCATAGCATTTGGAGTCCTTGGTAATCGTCACTTCCTCCTCGTAGACCCACATTTGGACATCTTCCTCGAAAAGATCTTTGTGTGCTCGGGTGTTTTCAGCGACGATCTTGGCAATTGTAGAGCCCCTGATAGTCTGTTAGTGATTGACTCGAGGAAAGGTGTACAGGTGGTAACAGAAGAATTGTCCTCCAAGGCCTGAAAGCTGATCCAAGATGCCAGATTGCCTCGTCTCTTAGCCTTCGGAGGTCAATTCTCCTGACGCCCATCAATGTAGGTCATACCAATTGCCGGATCCCACGATGGTCACCTTGTGCTTCTTTGAAGGAGCGCCCAAGCTCGCCATATTGCTGAATGATGCGAAAGAGTAGTTGCGTGTGCAATAGGGTATTCTCAAAGGTTTCTTTACAACAAAACAAGAGCGCACGATAATCGAACGAAGCATAAGAAGTAGGTTTAGAAGAACAAAATAAGAGCAGAATAATGGAAAAGGCGGGAGTTGAAAGCTTTATGACTGAGGGAGGGGTCGTTAGGGTCTCAGAAAAAATGGCCGCCGAGAACCCAGAAGACGGAATAAGTCAGACACTTTTGTAAGTCTAGACCGGTGTCAAGTGGATTGTTTTATTCTGGCGCTTCAAGCTGTACAGGAGTAGGGGTCAAGCTAGAGCTGATACTGGACCAGCTTTCCAGGTTGTTGAACAATGGAGCAAGCCACAATGACGCATGGCAGAATGGAATGCGTGATACCGCCTGCTGCAAGAGGAAAAGCGTCCCATCAAAACCCCATTGATATCCGTGATAATGGAGCTGAGGAAATCTCGACTTCGGGGTGCCTTATTTTGCGCCGAGGGGTCCTTTCACATGCACCACACACATGCAAGCTGTGGTAGTGATCGATATAGCTGCAGCTCAATTCTAGTTGTTTTCTAGTCTATGGTTCAGACATCATCTTTATACACAAAATCAGGTACTTACTGGTATACATGCACCTACAAAGAACTCAGTCTTGATAGCTTCAATTGCATCAATCACATGAAAACAAGTCAAAGAATCTTTTTAAGTGGGATTTCACATGTCGAACAAAACTCCAAGCAAGGATACAGGGGCAACTCTGGGATTTCCGGGTGACAAGGGGCGATAATGCATGCATCAGATCCAGGAACGGTACCGAGCCAGGGCCCCGTTAATGACCGCGGGCCGATCCCGGTCGCGTGATGGCACATGTCGAAGACAAAGGTCAAGATCATGAGTCTAAATCAAATGATAGATCTTGGAGTTTTCGATACTAAAAGTCTCCTTACATCACAATCAATTGCTGCCGAGGATGCATCGTGACGTTGGTAGCACACTCACACTGGGGTATACTCAACAACATGTAGCCGCTATCAGGTTTACCCCAACCAATGTTTGATCTCACTCATCCCTTTTATCCGGATCAAGTAATAGTACATCAGCACGCTTGGGACTGGAGCGTAAAGAGCATGCACTAGATTAAAGGATATGTCATTATTCAATCTGGATGGTTGAGATGTATGTCAAATATAGACTATAGATAGCACAATACGCAAAACAACAGTTACTTTTACTCCTTCTCAGAAAGATCCTACACAATATTGACCAAACTCGATTCACTTGACATCATTCAACAGTGCTGCCTTTTCCTCATCTGTAAATGGATGAAGATCAAGCATTCCACCAGACATTGACCGAACCCGTGTAGACAGCTTTCTTGTATCCTTCTGTTCAGTTCTCTCGCCATCTCCAAATACCGGCTTGTAGAAATTGTCATAAACCAGCCAGGTAACATTGAACATTACGGTCATGGTAACTACCAACCAGCGAGGTGCTTTACCATGCTTGTCAGCAAATATCTTGGACAGTGTGACAACAATGAGAAAGAAGAGGCCGCTGGAGAAGAGAAACAGGAACGCTCCAATTCTCTGTCGCATCGTTGTTATAGTGTATGGCTGTAGCGAATGCAACCAACGCTGGTAGTCTTCTGGGAGTTCATGTTCCTTGGCGCCGTCTTTGATGAGATTCAAGTAACGAGCACTAGCTTGTGCGTAACCAGGCTCACGTTGGGGGCCAACCAAAAATCGGTACCACCAGTGCTTCTTGCGAGGATCATCTGGCAAGTCTTTGTCGGGAATCTGTGGTGCAAAGAGCGTCCTGGACATGAATGGTCTGGGAATTTCCGGGTATGGCTTCTCAGGGATAGAGACCTTTGGAGGCAAGGGGATGCAGGGCACGACAATCTCCTTGTAACCCGCTCCAGCACCCTCAGTGCGAATGATGGTGCCGTAATCTTCCTCCGTCACTTCGTAAACAACACCCATGAGACCTTCATCCCACTTCATCGACTCCGAGTGTGGTGGTTGCGGTGGGTCAAAAGGTGGAACCGGTACCTTGGGAGGCAGCTTTGGCTTCTCAGGAAGCTTTCTGTAATCGACATTCGCAAAGCATGGCTCTCGATAAGGAATTCCAGGAAGATTAAATCTGAGTTCCAACGTAGGTACCGAAACGTTTACTTGCGAAAGTGGACGAATTCCACGCACGCCCAGGAACGTCTCAGCTGCAAGGTTGGATCCATATGCAAGATAGAGGTAGGTCTTTGGAAATGGATTGTCGCGATTGGCGAGATAGTCTTCAGAAGCTTGCGCTAGTCTTTCGGTCGATGTACGAGGGATAGAAGCAATCGTTGGGTACTTCTTCGGTTCGGGCCGTTGCGTAACGGCGCTGACTTTGCGTAGTACAGCGGCGGTTCGACATTTGTTAGCAGCTTCGCTGGTAGCTGTTTGGTTGGACATGACGCTTAGTGTGAAGCTCCAGCAGCAGCTGTCAGCTTACAACGAAGTGATAGGCGGTGCACAGGTGTCGCAGCTGGGGTGCTGTCAGATATGCGAAAATAGAACCTGTAGAATATCGCGAGATAAACGAGAACCAACTAGAGATCAACTCGAAAGATTCGTTGGATTATAGATGAAAATCCATGATGGAATAGGTCATAGATCAAAGCGGAGCGGAGATAGAGTGTATCTCCACCACCAATTGCTGAATAATGCGACGCGCGGGTAGTGACATGGATGCTGTTGGCTCGACCGACAGTCCGCAGTAAAGTCCGCTTGTTCGTTGGTTCGTCGGGGGAATCAACAAAGCAAGCTTTAATAAATTCCGGACCATCGGGGTTCGCACGATATAATCCACCGACTGCATGGTTGTTGTTACCAAGCAATGACTAGGCAACGGGTTTCGTAGATTTGGACTGGATTTGATGTCAGCTCAGAACAGACCTGGTAATGCTCAGTGACATGCCATTGTATCTATTCCACCGTCGGTCGTCGGTCTCCATAGCCCAGATGATCAACAGTGCAGTCGCCAGCGTGTAAGTCGTTCCAGGCCAATGGAAGCAGAGAGCACTCAGCTGGCAATGGAGCCTCAGGGTAGCAGAAGAATTGACCCAGAATCCTAAGAGATGAAATAATTTGGCCACTTTATGCTATCTTAGACCAGCACCTAGATTACTTTATTATGGTGGTCTGAATCTTGAAGACAATTCTCTGTCACTCACCTAGCAAGGCATCGAAATTCTAGGTTTACCAAAATGGACGGGCTGGCATTTCTGGATTGCAGCTGCAATTCGCTTGCATATTCTGGGACATTGAATTGAATTTGAAGAGATGCAGTTACCTGGACTCGAGGTTGAAAGTTTTCGAGTGTTATTACCTTCCGGCACGATAGGCAGGAGCGTCAGGAAGCAGTATCCGCGAAAGTCTGCGGGCTCCTTCCCAAAACCTTCAGGCAGCGACCAAACTCTCGACTCGCATGGCAGGAGGCTCCTTCCATTCAAGCGACAACTTATAAATTATCCATCTTTCTCTTTCACCAGTTCCTGCTTTCTGGTCGGAGTCTTACAACATTTCGCTATCGCTATTCCCATGATTGCTACTCTTCAGTGGTCTCTCATGCCAAAGCACAACACATTCTGAAGAAGTGTAAGTCAGACAGCAAATACTTGCATCCTGCAACCACTCACACTTTTCAAAGTCCATACCGTCATGCCGACGACGCGGAAGGGTGGGAAGCCTAATCAGCGCGCAAGAATTCAGTCACAGTCGCTACAGATTGGCCAACTCGAGACTACCCCAACAAGCCGTCACCTGCAGTCTCGTCGAGTGGACGATAAGCCCGACCCTCCAAGTGCCCAGCAACCACCACAAGCATCAGCAAATGAGTACGAAGATAAAATTGACGACGCTGATTTGATGATCTTGAATGATGAACTAGACGTTCCAAAAGACTTTTGGTCCGAAGTTGCTTCCACTCATCGAAGCACACCTGCTCCAGAGGCAGGCAGAGCCCATTTCGATAGTCCTTCATCGGTTATTGATGACTTTTCGAGCCTGAGATCGGGTTCGGGGAAGCTTCCTAGCACCCAGCCTTTACCATCACAGTTGGTGGCAAGGCCTGAGGCCAATATCTACGACTTTTCAGAAACAGCAACCACTGCCCGACGAAGCTCGCCGGTGCAGCCACACAACACGCTATCACAAGTTGCTCTTGATAGAGCTTGGGAGTTTCCTAAGAATAATACTGTCCCTGAACTACCAGGCACCATCCCCGACTCATATCAGGTTCCCGAGCTGGACGCCATGAAACACTTGCCGGAGAACGAGCTATATGATGCCACCCCGGCATCAGAAGAAGAGCTCCAGGATGCTCCGGAACAAGTTATTATGAAGTCGAAGCCACCACAAAAGGCCGGAGCGAAACGCACTACGAAGGGTGTAAAGAAAGCCAAGGCGGCTCTTGAGTTCGATGAAAAGACACAGCAGGTCATTGACAAGTCACCAAACCAGTCTGGACACATGTCCATGGTAGAAAGCATGAGGCAAGCATATGCTGCTTCAGTTTCGCCTCTTGAAAGTACCAAGAAGTCTACCCCTAAGCCTAGAAAGAAGCCATCTCCCCGAGCTGTCACAGCGGCTCCCAAGGCTGCACCAAAGCCATCCCCTAGGGTTACAACAAAGGCTTCCCCAAAACCCTCTCGAAAGGCTGCCGCCGTTGCTGCTCGGCGAATTACACGCCAGTCAGCTCTAGCAGAAGAATTGACCCAGCCGAGCTCCGAAGAAGCGAAAGTCATTTCTCCAGCAGTCGAACAGGCAGAGCCTGTTACCAAAACCTCGGATGCGGCGGCAAAGAAGACAACAACAAAGACAATCGTGAAGACTGAACCTTTATTGCAACCTGCGAAAACTCAAGCGGAGCCCAAGGATATCAACGACACTCAAGGCTCGACCGAGAATCCTATTCTACTCTCTAGCGCCGGTAGCAGTTCATCATTGTCTGATGCTGGCGACTTTGTTCCATTCAACGATCAGGCTGAGGTTCCACCCGTCAGACAGGTCACTGCACGGGAGAAATCCATAACTGTGAGAGCCGACCCGAAGGAGCCCCTTTTGCAGAGAACCAACCGTCCGCCGATTAGGATTGGCCCAGGGGAGGTTCTGTCAGCTAGAGATGCCAACATGCTTGCCCAGTACAATGCTTCCAAGGCAAATGCTTTGAAGAGGACTGTCACTACACGAGACACACTCGTCGATACTTCTGCACCTCCTCGCAAGACCATGAAGCGATCTCGAAGCTTCACTGTCAGCCGAGCAGGTAGCCCACTGCCGGTTGACGCGACTGGTCCTGTTGAAGACACAAGTCCGATCGATGAAGAGGAAGATGAGCCTGAGCCTATTCTTCCACATACCAACAAGCAAACGTCAGGACATAGAAGGTCCCAACGCCTGCGGGATCTTGCGGACTAGCAGTCCCCATATCAGGAGGTGTCAGAGGAACTGCACGGGCATGTCAAGGTACGTTTATTTCCGGGTAAAGCTTATAGATACTTACGATGTAGGCTATGTTACATCGACTTCAAAGCAGTGAACACACCATTTATCGAACTGCGGATACGTATCAGAAGAGCAGTATCGAGTGTGTGGAAAAGATCGGACGAAGGTACGAACAGGAAAAACAGGATC
This sequence comes from Fusarium incarnatum, assembly GCA_004367075.1. Classification (NCBI taxonomy): domain Eukaryota; kingdom Fungi; phylum Ascomycota; class Sordariomycetes; order Hypocreales; family Nectriaceae; genus Fusarium; species Fusarium incarnatum. Next base: position 106,806 of record QGDZ01000027.1, read on the forward strand.
TTAGCAAGCAATGGAAGCGGGATGGGGATCGGTTCATTCGCGGCGCACGGGTAGCGAGGGCAGCGCTGGACAAAGGACGTGAATTCAGGGAGAAGGACACCCGCCAAATGCAAGAGGCGGCAGCAACACGCGAGCATCTATATCAAAAGGCTATTACTAGTTTACACGCACTGCAGGGGCAGTTGACTCAAGATTAGATATATCTACTATAGGGTATTCTATCAGTGTCTAATACGATGAACTAGCTACGGGTCTATGATGTTTGTCTCACTCTCCTCTAAGGCTTAGGCTACAGAAATAAAGTAGCCTAAGTGCCAGCCTAAGCTAGCATAAAGTGACCAAAGAATTTCGTCTTTTATGCTTCTGGGGGCCAATTCTTCTGATACCCTGAGGCCTGTCTACGATGCTTCCCAATCCCAGTCTAGCCTCAACGAAAGCGGTAAAATCCCCATTTGTCCGTCTCCCCGTGAGCTTGCTGTCACCATCTCAAACCTTGAATTATTCCATCTCTCTTATCTGGATCATTAAGATCGCTTCACGACTTGCCTATAACTGACATGTGAGCAAGTAATATCATCATTGCAAGGGTAAAACTCAGTAGATATTATCTGTCGTATTAAGCATACCCAGGCGTAAAAATTGCGCCTTGACCAACATGAACTTGACCCATCAAACAGTCTTTACATCCCTGTTGAACCCTGATTTTCGTGGAGCAGGGTGCCAGAAGAATTGACCGTCGAAAGCATAAGAGACGAAATAGATGGGTCACTTTATGCTAGCTAAGGCTAGCATTTAGGCTACTTTATTTCTGTGGCCTAAGTCTGGAGGACAATTTATCTGTTGCCCACCTAGATGATATAACTATGAGATAGCTGAGAAAGAGCATTTACGTAGAGATGCTTATCAGTTACAAGTCTAGCAATCCATCACGATTGGCCATCTGTCGATTACTCCTTTAACCGCGTGGCTAGTGATGTCGTACTGGAGTATCTCATCCGGGAGGCATCCGCGTCTGTTGGGCTGAGCGGAGTTTGGGGAATGGCGATGACGCCGATGGTCTGGTTCGGTGGGTGACGTAGGTCAATCCTGTGGCGCGGACGGTGTCATTCCCAAGCCCGAACCGAAAGCGCATCATTCATTCATATAAGAGTCAACACCTTGCTTTCACGAAGCTTGTATTTTTATTTTTAATATTCGGACTCATATTCGCATTCATCGCTTTGACATTGACCGTTTCACTCTCGGACCTTTTACTTACTTTTTTGAATCACGCTTTCTTTTTTTGAAACTCGAGTGGCATGATGGGTTCTGATGAAGCGGGGCATATTTCTACGCAAGAGCATGGGCACGGGTAAGTTTTGACTGTTTCGTTTTGTGTTTCGTTTGTTTGCGTCTAGAACAAGTGTTCATGTTTATCCTTTGTTTGGGTTCTGTCAAGTGATGGTCACCAACCTCATTCACTTCATCTTCATTGTCGTCATATGACCTCAGCGTGCCTCGGACGAAGTTAGGTCACTTTGTGCCTAAGAGACGAAATAAGAAGGTCACTTTAGGCCAGCGTTTAGGTTTCCTTATTTTGGTCCCTAAACTTTAGGACATCGCTGCCTCCGTCTCTTACAAACAGGGGGCCTCCAGGGCACTGCCGCTAGTGCGCAGTGCCGTCCTGCCCCGCATTCGCCCGGACAAGTCTTGCCGTGGACCTCCACTCGCTGCGACTGTTCTGGCCTGGTCGCTTGCATGCATCAGGGTATCAGAAAAATTGTCCGCCAAGAGCATCAGAGACGGAATAAAGCGTACACTTTATGTGAATCAAAGACGGAATTATTGTCTGTTCATTTTTGACGCTCTGACTGGCCGATTTTCCCATGTGCTGAGCCTCCCGCGCGTCCGCAAACTACGCAGCAGCACTGCCCTCGCCCCAGTCTTTTTCCTTCCTCACTTTTTTTTTTTACACCCCAACCATCTTCTACACTGTCACCGGTCAGCGACTTGTACATTTGCGCTTCACATCGCACTTCCTTCCGTCTTCTTATACTCTGCAAACTCCGCGTGAAGCGTCTTAGCAACATCTTTCGCGGTCCCAATTTGTCTACATCATCTAACTTCCCTGCCTTCATAGCCGCTTGCACGGCCTACTCAACTTTCGGTCTCGCCGATCACGACCAGGCAGCTCAAGCTCGGCTGACACTACCGATTCAAACTTAACCGCAACAAATTCCGACTACGAGGCGACTCCTGCAGATTCGACTCAAATTCAATCCCCCGAGATCACACCTCGCTCTTCAACATCATCAACTTCATCTACATCATCATCCTCAAATAGCAAACAAAGGATGCCGTTTCGTCAGAGGATGGCCCGCCACTTTGGCGATTCGGTATGTGCAACCCCGCATTCTCTATGCGCAATGCATTCCTGCGATTGATGCACTCGTCAAGATGCGCGTTGATCAACTGCATGGAATGCGTTCAAGTGGCGTACACGCTGACGCCTACAATAGCTAGCTCCCGAGAAACCCTATCTCAGCTACTACGATGTCCTATTGACAGCGGAAGACATCAAGGCTCTAAAGAATGACTGGTTAACCGACAACAACATCGCTTTTTGGGAAGAGTATCTTGAGCGCGAGATACTTCCTCGGTACCCTCAAGCTCGCATTGTCCTACTTCGTCCTAGCATGACATTCCTTCTCATGAAGGAACCGGACACCCGATCAATCCAATCCGCTCTTCCCGATTTCTCAAAGGTCACGCATATCTTCTTACCCATCAACGACAATCGTAACGTGAGTGTTGCTGAGGGTGGTAGCCATTGGTCGCTACTTCTAGTCTCGACTCTTGATGGTGTGGCTTTTCACTACGACTCGCTTGGTGGTTCCAACTACTCTGAAGCCAATGTGGCTACACGCAAGCTTGCCAACATACTAGGACGACCCCTTCGATTCATCAATCTCGAGGATTGTCCACAACAGGAGAACGGCAGCGATTGTGGTGTCTTTGTCTGCCTTTTGATGCGCCATCTCCTCGTCAAGCGCCTTCTTTGCGCTAACGCTCGCGAAAAGGTCTCGATGAGCATGGGTGGCAAGATGGTCGATAGCTACGGCGGCCGCAAAGAGATGATGCGAATAATCGAGAATTTCCGTAAGGAGGGCGAGCGAAGGCGATCGTGAGTGGACCCCAAATCTGATTTTGAAGAACGTATCTAATAGCCAAGATAGGAGAAGCGCCAGCCCGTTTTCGAACAAGACACCGCCGCGGATCGAATAGAGAACGGACTGCTACGGCTCTTGCGAAGAATACGAGGAATTTTTACGACAAATTATGGAAGACATGGCCGCGCGGGGTATCAATAAACTGTCCAAGAAAGAACAGACGAAGAGATCCCCAGTCAAGCAAGAAGAGACGAGATCCTTCTCTGACCAAGGTGCAAATGAGCCAGTCACTGCACCAAAGACTCCTCCAAAGTCAATTTTGCCTCCTTGGGCTGGAATGAGAGACTTTGGACGCCCAAAGAAGAAGTTCTCACCAATTTACCACCCAAAGTCAGCTCCAACTGTGCTTGGTCCTCGCGCATTTCCTGACCGAATTGTCAAAGAACCCCGGATTCAGTCGAGTTACTCAACACCCGTCAAAGTCCGGGGCAAGCGGTCCTTCACATCTACTCCAAGTCCAAATCGCAAGGCGGTCCAATTATGATCCACTCATTGTTCTACCATTGTAATGAAATTCACGAAATGCGTTCACGGTCGATTAGTTTTTTTCGTCTCGTTTTTTCTTTCTTCTTTCTTCTTTCAGTTCGCGTTTGCTTTTGCTACGGCGTTGGTGGCAGCGAAGAGCAGCGTGGATGTGGCTGTTTTGCAACAAAGCGACGAGATGCTGTGCTCTTATGCATGATGCTCTAATCTTATCATTTATGATTTTATTCCCAGATATCTATCGAGTAATGCAAGGGATTTGCGAGTTAGCGATTGAGGCGTTGGGTTAAGGCATGGAAAAAGATACAGCATTGAGTGCTGGTTTTATACTATATGCTATGAAGAATAATACATTGATACTCATATCGTATGGACTGATTGTCAAATTGTGAATTGAATTGTGAATTGTTGATTGTTGAATTGCATTAGATGAAGTCAACTCCTGAACGCCCAAGTAGAATCTATGAAGCGGTATACTGCCTTTGACCGGATCATGCTATTGGTATCTTTTGCTCCTTCTCCCATTTACTGCTTCTCAGCGAAAGCAGGGTTCTGCTCCATTGTGGAAGAGATATATCCCCTCAAAGCCGCCCACCGATTAGCTGTCGGCGCAGGCACATCCTTCTTCTCCTCCGGCATCTTCTCATCCTCAACACTCTTCTGCTGTGCCGCCAACGTCGCCATATTGACTCCAAATCTCTCCATCTCGCCCTTAACAACCCTCTCCTTTTTCTTCAGCGCACCCCTCTTGCTCTTCAAACTCTTATGCCTGATCTTGCCCTGCTGCTCAGCATCTGCCTCCTCGAGCTCTGGCAGCGCATCGGCGAGACTGTCGAGTGTGGTGGCGAGTTTCTTGCTTGGTCGGCGGCGCTTGGCGGATTTTGAGACGCGCGCGGATTGGATGCGGGATACGAAGGAGGAGTGCTTGATGAGACGCTTGTCGCGCTTGGTGGAGAGGAAGTCGTCTGTTACGGCGGCGTCGTCGCGGAAGACTTTTTGGGGTGCTTGAGGATGGATTTGACCTGTTACGCGCTGGTGGCGAAGGGTTCGGGCGGATGGCTTCTTGAGGCCTGGTGGTACAGGAGCCTGGATTTGTTAGTTAGATTGTGTTTGGGAGTTTCATTGAGAGACAGGTAGGTGTCAGAAGAATTGTCTAAGGCTTAGGCGACAGAAACAAAGTAACCTAATCGCTAGCCTAAGCTTGCATAAGGTGATCAAATTATTTCGTCGCTTATGTTCTTGGTAACCGATTCTTCTGATCTCTGACGAGAACATACCATTTTGAGCTGTTGTGGGGGAGGATGTTTGATTGATGTAGGACTGGGGATTATTGGTGTTGAAGATTTGATGGAAACATTTTCGGTGAGTGGCGCTTCACCGAGGTGGTGGGGTACACCGAGACGGCATGGAGGGGCACTTTGCTGTTTGACTTCTATTGTCAGACCCTGGATTTAATGGATATTGAATTCAACTTATCATTTGTAGAAAGCTATATAGTCAGAATGCTAAGTTGAACATGTAATTTGATCGATAAATTGAGGATCTCATGCGAATGCGCTCGTAGAATTAGTAACTTTATTCACCTTTAGTGGGGTTGGGTTGGATCTTCCTCAGATGATGCTATCACGTAACTTTGAACTCACAACCCACATCCTCACTCCATCACCCTGTGACAATGGAGACCATCGATAAACTCAGAAGAGAAATCGCAAAGCGAGAAGTCGAGCTCGCAGACTTGCGCTCTCAACTCGCAGCAGCAGAATCCGAAGCCCGCGAAACCGAGACCGAAGAGTCATGGAAATGGCCTCTTGAGAATCATGAGTATGGGCGCTATAGTAGACAGATGATTGTTCCAAACTTTGGACTTCAAGGTAAGTTAACATGTCATATATTGTAGAGCGTTATGCTGATTGTGTCAGGTCAACTGCGCTTGCGAAAGGCCAAGGTTCTACTCGTCGGCGCTGGAGGTCTAGGTTGTCCTGCCGCTGCATATCTCGCTGGTTCAGGTATTGGAACGATTGGTCTTGTTGACGGCGATGAAGTCGAAGTTTCGAATTTACATCGTCAGATTGCGCATTCTACTGGTCGAGTGGGCATGAGTAAAGTGCAGAGCGCAATTACTTATCTTAAAGAGTGAGATGCCCCCTTAAATGAGGATTCTGAACTAACTGATCAAGTCTTAACCCGACTATAACTTATCATGCGCACAATACTCATCTTACGCCTCAGAACGCGCAGGATATAGTGTCTGGATATGATCTTGTCCTTGACTGTACGGATCATCCTACATCGCGCTATCTCATTTCAGATATCTGTGTTCTTCTCTCAAAGCCTCTTGTCTCAGCTTCCGCGTTCCAAACCTCTGGTCAACTGATCGTTCTCAACAATCCTCCTGGAAAGGGACCTTGTTATCGCTGCGTCTTTCCTACACCACCACCCCCTGATAGTGTGGTAGGATGTGGTGAGGGTGGTATCATTGGTCCTATTGTTGGGACCATGGGTGTCCTCCAAGCGCTTGAAGCGATCAAGCTTATTTCAAGAGGTGATCTTGAAATTCATGGAGAGGCAAAGACACCAATGTTGTTGCTCTTCACTGGAACTTCCGACACACCGTTCCGATCTGTGAGGATGAGAGGAAAAAGAAAGACATGTTTTGCTTGTGGTGATGAGAATAGTTTGACGTTGGAAGAGCTCAAGACGTCAATGGACTATGTGCAATTCTGTGGTGTCAGACAGCCGGTTCAGTTGCTCAAGCCGGATGAGCGAGTGACGGCAAAGGAATACGAGACGATAACAAAGTCAGCAGAAAAAGAGACTTTGTTAGTGGATGTTCGAGAAAAGGAGCATTTCGATCTCTGCAACATCTCGGGTTCGATCAACATTCCCATTAGTCGCTTCATGAGCGCTCGTGGTGAAGCTACACCTGAAGGCTGGCCAAGCGATGTATCACCATCTACACCTATATACCTGGTTTGCAGAGTCGGCAACGATTCTCAAATTGCGGCACAGAAGCTCAAGGATCTGGGCTTAGGGAACGAGCGATTCATTGGTGATATCTCTGGTGGATTCAAGTCATGGAAGGACACTGTTGATCCTACTGTACCATTCATATAACCATGCATGAGAGTGTAATAAGAGTGGCCGCTAAGAGCGTAAGAGACGAATCAATTTGGTCTCTTTATGTCAACCCCTAGACTATCTTATTTCGTCTCAGGTTCTCACAGGACAACTCTTCTGACACCTGCATGAAACCAGATTAAAGGAAAAGGGATAGTCGATTGGATAAGAGATTTTAATGATATACATACAACGCCCGCGTTATCCGGGCTTCAACACCAGCTGAGCCATTACATCCATCGTTTTGACATCAAGTCAAAGACTTGTAAATTTGAAATGAGTTTCTTTTTTGTGATTTATACAAAGTTGGCAGTCTTCTTTTTGTTAAATGCCTTTTGATCTTTTAGCCATTGGCGGTATCCAGCTACACTAGAGATCTTCTCGCCGTAGAAATCAGGGACTAGTAAAATGACGTTAGTTTTCTCATCTCACAAAATTAGTCGAAAAAAACTTACCAGGGTTGCTGGCGCTCGAGTTGGTGGGGTCAACTCGGTTCTTCTTGATGCGCTCAAAGAATTGAGCCTCCTTCTGCGTCATTTGCTTCTTCCACGTACGGTTCAGGATGTAAAACACCTGGTTTCCCATACTAGGTCCGCTCAACCATCCGAGTCCCGAAAACGCGAGCGTCATAAGTCCCAGCGTCATGAACGGATCGAGAGGGATCTGAGAAATAATCGGTTCCGCGCTACCCGTTGACAAGAAAACGGCTCCTGCGCTGCCCGCGAACATGCTGTTGGTGATGGAAAAGAGGAGCTGGTATCGTCGACGCTTGACTCGCATCTTGAAGAAGCTGTTCCAGTCCAGAGGGGGAAGACCGTTGTCGTTGCTGGGCGCAGCTCGAACGGGTTCGGGCTTAGCGACATCCGAAGCGCTGCGGGCAAAGGACTTGTTGATCGAAACGGCGGGAGTAAAGTATTGCTGTCGGAACGGCGAGCGCGAGGAAAGACATGATGCGGGACGAGCGGCAGAGATGGTAGTCGAGAAGGAAGCTTTCGGGTTTGAGCGCACGAGACCAGTTGCAGGCGAGCGCAAGACAAAAGTCTTGAGCGAAGCCATGTTGAAAACGGTTGTCGAGATTAATTGACGAAATTCAATTGATTGATGATGGAGTGGAGATTGAAAAGTGTCGTTGTGCCGTCGGCAATTTTTGGCGTGACGTGGGGATGCTGAAGCTCGGGTAGAGCTGTGTTCGTGATCTCATGGCCGATGGAAAAGTTGGGCGCTTGCTTAGGCGCGACTAAGCGCTGCCGCGATAGAAATCCAGTCAAATAACGTATAGCCCCACCTACCCCCTAATAAGTCGGGCTATATAGTATTAGAGGGTAAATAATTTATAGAAAGTTGGAAAATACTTTATAATTAGTAGCTATGTTAAGTGTAACGGCTATAGCTAGTTTTATTATTATAATAACAATATTAAAAGAAATATTAATTCTCTTACTTTCAGGACTCTTTATAGCTATTTCTTTAATCATTTAACATATTTACCTTCTTTAGCCTATGTTGCGACCCTGGATTGCTTAGTCAGTCTCCTGTGCGACCATTTAGAGTCCAGGGTCCAGATTACCAACCTCTGAAAACATCCCGCGTTTGAGAGCGACACGATTGCGACACAACGAAAAGACCTGCGATAGTCGCAAGCCAATTCAGGCGCGGAAATTCTTGTTTGTATTATTTAAATGGTTCAAGCGCTCTATTACGCGCTCGCGATTACTTCCTACTCGATTTGGAGCTGGCGACGCGGATCACGGAGCTCGACTGGAGCGTCTCAGGTGGTAACATACGAATTGTCCTCCAAGGCTTAGGCTGCCGAAATAAGGTAGCCTAGGTACTTGCCCAAGCTCCTATAAGGTGAATGAAATATTTGATATCTTATGCTTTTAGTGGCCAGTTCTTCTAACTAACATCCTGACCAGCGCCGACGCGATGGATTCTATTCAAGATCAACCGATAAAGTCTCGAATAAAAGTATGTATTCCCGAACGACCTAGGGATTATGTGCCTGGCAGCGGCCCGTCGTTACAACCGATCAGCTTGCTTCCGCCGAAAGACTCGACAGCTTATATACTCGAGAGAATCATCCTACCTTCATCAGGCTTGGCTGCGGATGGAACCCCATTACCTAGAAGGATGACATACATCGTGACCTGGAGCGATCTACCCGCGGCGCAGATGTTGGTGCCCGCCATGGATATTCTGGATTATGTTTCGCCGCGAGAGTTGGAAGAGTGGGAGTTCAAGAATACAGAAGAGCAGATGGAGCAAGAGGCTATACAAAAACAACAAGTCGAGTCTGGTGAAGCTCCGAAGAAGAGACGTGGACGACCGCCCAAGCACAGCAAGATAGAAACTGCTGTTGTGGCGCCGGACGAGGAAGAGACCATGGTGCGTGGTGCTATGACGATACAAACGCCGGCGAAAGACAGATTACAGGACTTTGAAGGTTTATCGGATGAAGATACGACACCGGTGGGAACGTTGCAATGGGAAACAACTGGAGAGTCAGCAACTGGAGAGTCAGTTGGGACGCAAGAGCAAAAAGACGACAATGGAGGCGCTTTTGAGGATTTTGACAATACACCCGTTGCGCAAAGCATGCTGCATCCTGTGAGCAAGAACCTTTTTAATGGCCTACCCAGCCTACGACCTACACTCGAAAACAAGTCGAGTTCACAGCCCAGTATCTCACAAACACCAGTACCTCTGCCACCGCAGGCCTTTATGACAAACTCGGGAAAACAGAAGTCCGTTGCGGCTGAAAAGGAGCCCGAGGCCGAACTTGATGCCGAGCCTGAGGTCGAGCAGGCCGACTGGGAAGTCAAGCGCATCGAAGACATGAAGATCTACGATGTCGAGGGCGGTCAAGTACGCTACTTCAAGGTACGTTGGGAAGGAGACTGGCCACCAGACCAGAATCCCACATGGGAACCTGAGGACAACCTCCCTGCACAACTCATCCGCAATTATATCAAGAGGGGGAAAAGAAAACGTACAGAAAGTAAGACGCCGAAAAAGCCAGCTGCTGCACAACCGGCTGTAGCACCTACGTATCCTAAGAAAAAGTCCATTAAGCAAACGACACTGTCTTGGGGTGTCCCTGCAAAGCAGTACAAGAGTGTTTCCGAAGCTTTTGAAGGATTTGAAGAGGATGAGCTCGGTCTACCACCACCAAGGGAGACACCAGTTGAAGAAGAGCAAGACGACGAATTATTTATCGTAGAAGAACCGCCGGTAAAGAAAAGCCGCATGAAGACATGGATTGGCAACAGTCTAGATCTCACTTGAACATGGGATGCAGAGGTGTTTTATTTACGGAGTCGATGGAAGCATTTTTTACATGGCGAGGCGTTGGTTATTGTTGAAAAGTTATTCACGGCGGACATAGCATAGAGATACCCATGATTTTCAAAAGACCTGTTATTGACTATCTACCATTTTCTCCTGTGTCATTCCTGAGATGCGATTCCTGATGATGAGATGTCCTCTTGGTCCTGTAATATCCTTCGTAGATGTGAGTTTCGGTTCACCAAGCCTAGTAGTCAATCATCCAGTGGTAAATTATCAGTATCCATAGTCATCTCGTTCTGCTGGAGGTTCCAAAAAATGTGTGCATTGAATTGTTGTGTCGATGCATCGTGCATGCGTATCCTTTATGGATGTGACGTTCGGTTCACCAAGCCTAATAGTCAATCATCGAGTGAGGTCAAATATCAGCGTCCATGAGCTGACTCGTTCGTTCGTAGGTTCCAAAAAGTGTTGATTCGTTGTTGTGAAGAAGCATCGTGTAGTTGTTCTGGTTCTTGAGACACCTATACTAGGTAGATGGCTTTTGGGTCACCACTCCTAGTTATCTATTCGCTCTAGTAAAGGTTAATCTCAGCGTCCATGAGCTGTATCGTTCTTCGGTAGGTTGCAAGAAAATGTGTAGATGCATAGTCTGCATTCGGACGGCAAGATGTTATGCGCGTCAAGTAGGTATGTGTCGCCTGCATATATGGGAGGCATAGGTAATTGTGTCCGTAGGTATTAGTTTGATGTATCAATGACATCCTGGAAAAGATAGGGGTAGACGTAGTCATAGATGGTCTGGGAAGGTGCGGTAGCTCTGAGGATGTTGCCAGCGTACCAGGGAGGGAGACCCTGACGTTCGTTCTCCTCCCGTCTCCAACTAGCAACCTCGGCGTAGGCATAGTAGCGACGAATGTCGAAGCCAGTTCGATCGGTGAAGACATCCCAAAAATGGGCGTACTGTTCATAGAGAACGGTTCGGTGCTTGAATTCGGCTAGCCCCATACCTCTCTCACGGATGTAGGTGTTGGTCGCTGGGTTGCCGCATGAGTAGATGGTAACATCCACAATAATGTAGTCAACGAGATCCAGCCTGATGCTCGCCTGAATCATCGATCGGGGCACTCGTCGGGTCTTGATTCCATCGTCGAAGACCTCCATAAGCTTAATAGTTGGGCTTAACCCCATCATAGTTGTCATAGGGTGGATGGGACGGCGTGGAATCGGTCCTTCAAACGCCCCTGTTGGGACGTGTTCCTTAAACGTGTTGAAGGGTGGCCGATTCCAGATTGCATCTAGTTCCATGGGGTATACGTGGCCAACCGCGTGCAGGAGTTCATCCAACGCAGATGCAGGTCTGTCAGACAGCGTATCGCCCAGCTTGAGTTGGGATGGCAATGTTCTGTAGCGACTGAATTCGCCTTCGGTGATGAATCTGACAAATCGGGTAGACTCGCAAAGATTTGTGAATTCAATATTGAGGATTGCACCAAGGGTTGCCTGATTTTGCTCTTCGTCGTTTTGCTCTTCGTCGTTTTGCTCTTCGTCATAAGTGGCACGAATGATGTGCTTTACCCCAAACTTTTTGAACAGAGCCCAGATAGCTTGCTCGGGGAAGTAGGGTACCTTGATCGATCGCCCTGAGCGACCGTTGTCTGGCACTCCAAGTTCCCTTGGATGGCGTTTGGTCATTGAGTTGGACGCAGTAGGGATTTGCTCAACCTTAACCTTGTGGTGCAGCCCTCCAATATCGATGAAATACAGGCCATTTTTCTCAACCTCTTCAACGTAAGCCTTTGCAGAAAGAGCTTCCTTGAATTCCGCCATAGCGGCCATCTGGCCAGGGGAGGCTTGAGGGCCCGGGTGTTGGTAAAGGAAGAGATCGACAAGACCGCCTGAGCCCATTACAGCGTCAGCGACTTGTATAATTGAAGCAGATCCAGGGAGGCCAGTCAATGTTATCCGGCGAGATGATGTGGCAGCATTCGACATTGGAAACATCCAACCTTGGCTTTTGTGAGAACTGGAAGTGAAGGGAAATTCAAGTCCCACCCCCTGAGGGGGCTCCTCGACGGATTCATTCACCAGATGCTGGGATGACTCGACGAACTCCTAGTTCGACATGTTGCTCTCAGCAGGTGAAGGCGGACAGCGCAGAGACTCCTTCATGATAGGCGAACCCATTCGGGAAGAGATGGCGGATTTGAGCTCAAGGACCATGTGTCGAGAAGGGATGGTATCTCCACTTTCATCCTGTCAAGATGTTAGCAGAGTTAATCAGAAGAGGATGAAGGTACCCACCTGCTTTCCACGGAGGGCGAAGATTTGTTCACGAAGAGTAGAGAGTCTAGCATTGTTGCGGTTGAATTCTCGAGAAAGCTGGGACATTTGGGCGGTCTCATGGGTGATATCCCAACCGTTGTCGACAGCCTCAGCGATCTCGTTCTGAGATGTGAATTAGTATCAATATTTGAACCAACATTTGAATCCTGTTAAGGCTTGCAGCAAGTTGATTTCGCTTACCTTGAGGTCTTCCATTCCGTGCTTCTGGACTTCGCACAGGCCTGCGAGGCGCTTCATCTCATCCTCGTTCTCCCTGAGGAAGATAATTTCATCCGAATTAAGGTCGGGCGGGGATTCTGGGGAACACATCGTTGCGCTGTTATGGTGATGAGTAGATGTATGAGGTAAGTAGAGTAGGTAAATGATTAAAGGTGGATGGAAGATGGTTTGGGGTGATGATGTAGGATGATGATGTAGGAGGGAGGAAGAGGAAGTGGGAGGGAGGGAAGAGGAGAATAAATACTCAGGGGAGTGGGGCCACGGGGACCCTCACAAGTACAAGAGACGGAATTCTTTGCTCACTTTACGTAGGTGACCTAAGCCTTAGGATAATAGGTTCTTCTGTTACCCACCTTAGGGGGCTGGGAGCAAGGGGCAGCAACAGGCAAACGATAGAGGAACTTGCTGGAGGGAGGACGGACGAGGTGGATGTCAAAGATGGGCGTGACAGTGACTATAAAACAGTCCAAGACGCGTCTACCAGAACTCCTAGCCTATAGGATATGGTTTTCAACAGACCTGCGGAGACTAGCTTGCGGGTGACCAGCTGGCAGGCAGGTAGTAACGTTGCCGTTGATATCTCTTGGAGCAGACCCAGGGAAAACCGCAGATGCTCGCATAAACAGATTCTTTGTAGACTTGGGCACCAAAGGCTGATCAGTTTGGTCAGGTAAGGAGAATATTCGGCGTGGGGAGATGCGATGAAGGGTTTAGAATATTTTCATCCAAGTAGAAGACTGTACTGGAGTAGCAGCATCCATTCGTAGTTCTTCTTGTTCTTTATTTAGTACTTAGGTTCCTTGAACTAAAATTGTGTGTGCTGAACTCTTTAATTTCGCAAGTGACTGCGTTCCCATCAATGAAGATATTTGGGCCCACACCGGCAGTCGTGCAGCTATCACCAAAGTGCAATTTTGTTGTTTTGGTTCATGTAATTCTTCGACTTGCGTTGGAATTCGGTTCATCCACTACTCAGTAACTCGAAAAACACAGACTATTACCACTCCTGATTCTTGTGAGTTTCCTTCCGCAGAACTACCAGCTTTGAACAAAGGGAGTTGCAGAAAAGGACGGCGGCGGTACCAGAGATGTACATGGCACCGCCAACTACCCCTGGCACAACAAGACGATCGTACTCGCAGAGGCATGCAACTACATGATCTCTCCATACGGCCAAGAGCTCTGCTAGTTGTGCGGTTGATCCAGAGGTAAGCCCCTTAGCTCAACATGCAGCATATCCCGAGACCAATCTGACTCCTTGCTGTGGTAGCAGTATCACAGACTTCACCCGTGGTGTTTACCACACCTCAAGCACACCCCAAGTCGAAGACCCTAATCGAACGTCCACGACGACCATCACATCGGCTTACTCTTGCGGCAGCACGAGAAGCTGCATCGTATACGGCGGTAGATCGATCGGCGGCACTCGAGACATCTGCTTTACCCATGGCACCGCCGCGGCGGTCGAGCATGAGAGAAGGACTTTTGAAGCATAGGAAGGGAGAGGGCTTCCATCATAACCAGGCATGACCATTCTTAGAAACACTGACGATGAACAGATCTTCACTCGAAAGAATACCGCCATTGAACATGACACACAACAAAGAGCGCCTTGGCTGTTGACCCTACTCCCGAACACCGCCGCTGGGACTTACTCCTTGTTCGACAGTTGCACATACTATTGGAGACGCCATACTACTTAGTAGACACAATGAACATATCATTAAGCCAAAGCACTTTCTGGGAAGAGTCATAAGCCTTCCTCTTAGGATCCTACTGCTCAGATCTACACCTAGACTCTTTCAGAAGACATAGGTATGCCACGAGAAACCATTGAAACACTTGCCTCGACAGAAACAACACTTCGCGGTAACTACCGTCACAGCGCTTATAGAGCGCCAAGCACATTGCGTAGAGTATCTGGGAGGTCATACCTTAGCAGAAGCAGAGAACATATCATCCAAGCGGGAACACTCATAGAGTAGAGTCTGAGCCCTTTCTCATAATCTCCTACTGACCAGACCAGTATTCAGGCGCTTCAACAGACATGGACATGCCACGAGCAACCCCTGAAAGACTTCCTTCGACAGAGACACTCCGCAGTAAATGCCGCAATACCACATAGAGCGCCAGACGCATTGCGCAGACTATTTGCGAAGCCACAATGCTGAGTAGACTCAAAGAATACTGTGTAAGTCCTAGCACAGGTTGGCTAGGTTATAGCTACCAATAGCCGCTCTCTTGATATCTCGCTGACCAGACTCATACTTGGATATAGCCAGAAGGCATAGAAACGATACGAGTAACCCCTGAAGGACTTACTTCGACAAACACAATACCGCGGGATAACTACCGCCATGGGGCGTATAGAGCGCCAGGCGCATTGTGCAGAGATCCGGGAGGCCATACTGCTTAGCAGACGCAGGGAACACATTGTGTAAGTCCCAGCACTTTTCGGCTGAGCTATACTTGTTAAGAGCTCTCCTTCTTGATATCGCGCTGACCAGGTTGGCACTTATACGCAACCAGAAGACATAGAAACGATACAAGTAACTCCTGAAGCACTTGCTTAGACGAACACGAGCCAACGCGGTGTCTACCGCCAAAGGGAAGAAAGAGCGCCAGGCGCATCGTACAGAGTCCGAGAGGTCATACTACTTAGCAGACGCATGGAATACATTGTGGAGGTCCCAGCACTTGTTGCCCAAGGTGTAGTTGCTAAGAACCCTCCTTCTTGACATCGCTGACCAAATTGGCGCTTATACATAACCCGACGACATAGGAACGGCCGCAAGTCACCCCTGAGACTCTTCTTTCGACCGACACGACACTTCGCGATAACTACCGCACCATCCTCTGTGGGCGCTCGAGCACTCCTTGCGCAGACTATCCGGGAAGTCAGACCATAGAACACGCCGCCGAAATCCTGAAGACTTGTTATTCAGAGCCGCAATTGTGAAGAGACCTTTCACTTGACTTCCCACTGACCAGTTTCACACTTAGGCGCAATCTGAATACATTGAAACGATATGAGTAGCCCCTGCAACACTCACCCCGACAGAAACGACACTCCGCGTTAGAAACGACAGTCCGCAATAACTACGGCAGCGTTGTCGGTAGAGCGCCCAGGCGCATCTGAGGATCGTTCGAAACCTCCGAGAGACTTATAGAGCTAAAGCGCGAGCGATTGGGGTTCTGTAAGACAAAGAAAACGTTGACCGGGCTTGTAAGTCAGTAACAAAGAAACAACTGGAACTCGAAGCTAACAAGCAAGAGAACAGCAATTGAACACACCGCTCGACGACACGAATGAAGAACAAGCACGAAGAATTGGAAACGAATTCGAAAGGCTCGGAGGAGGAGAAGAATGTTGAGGAATTTGGTGGTTCAATATCTAGGTACCTTAGGAAGGAAGGAGGTCGAGACGACACGTAAGACTGCCGTTCCTTCCCTATTCGATTTACACTGACTTGACCTTGAAAGCCCACCTCAAACCAACCATCGAGCTCGACAAATCCCTCCGCGCTGTATATTATCTCTAAATACTTCGGATACCATGAATTCTGACTTGTCAATTGTCGATCCGCCTCTTCGCTATCCTCCATGCCTTCCCGAACCGCTCTTATACCGCCGACGGCGGCAAGGATCATCACAGCCCCTCTTTAAGAAGCAGACGAGCAAGAACCGCCTTGGAAAGAAACACAATTGTCAAAGAAGATTTGCTAATTGGTATCCGAAGACGTAGGTTCTATTATCGATGCGATGCATGTCGAATTGCCAATCAGATTACACGAGAGAACCCATCCGGGCTGAGTCAAACGATCAGCTTTAGCACCCACAACCCCACTATCGCCATGGACCACCCCTGCTGAACATGCCGGACATGGATCGACGATCAGGATTATACAGGGGTGTTAAGAGACAAGATGTCATTCAAACAGACTCATGAGAGGGGCTTCAGAGGGTGGGATCGCTAGACTGGATCTCTGGACGACAATTCTTGCTCGAGCTACAGAACCAATGTTAACCAGCTTCCCCGTTGATCAAGGCTAACTGAAAGCTAAACAGGCAACTTTCAACTACGAGCGACTTCCTACACGTTCTTTTGCGAATCCCTCCAATCATTACAAGTCGATCAGAAAAAAGCCATGACTTCAAGCCTCATGCACCTTCCAAGAATTGCAGCAACTTGCCATGTTGGTCGCACCATCCCAGTCGGCGAGTTCCCCAACTGCACCAACACCCACTATTCGAGGTGGAGATCTTACCTTTCTTGGGTTCAGCCACCAGGCATCCAAAGCTCCAGACTCAGCCTCATGCAAGAGTGATGCAACTCCGCCTTATAGGTTACAAGTAGTGTAAGCTCAGTTGTTGGTTGGTAGCTGTAGACGATCTGACTCACTGACCGACTTTGCTTGCAGGACTTTATTCATCGATTGGTTTAAAGTGTAACCAACATACTTTGACGCATGCGCACTATATAAGACCGCCCAATTCCCCAACTTCTTCAGCTTTAATCTTCAGCAAGCATTTTACTTGTCACATCAACACCATGGCTTCCAACACAGAGTCAGACATCCCTTGGTTTCTCAAGTCGTCATGTCCGGTTCTCTTCCCGTTCGACGATGCTGTGAGAAAACCTCAGGCTGAGTTCGAGGAGCATATTCGTCACGAGATTGCCCGTCGCCACGATGAAGCCGCCGCAGTTGAAGCCAGCCCAGAAAAGGCCATGACCGACGCTGATCAGTCCGAGTCCTTCACTGTTGTCTCTACTTCAGCTGAGATCCGTCAAGGTATAGATGCCATGGACGTTTCTAGGGATGCAGCACCGGACTCAAAGCCAACCGAAACTCAACCCGCTGAGACGCATCCATTCATGGAGGGTCTGATCAACTACCAGAAGGATAGCCAGAAGGAAGAGCCATCAAGAGACCTCCAAGGCATGATGTTAACAGAAAACGGTGACTTGGCTTATCGAAACAGCGAGGACGCCTTGGTGGATCTTTTCCATGAAGTGGAAGAAGTTGTATCTGGCCCACGTCTGAACGAACTCCTCTTTGCCGCCTGGAGAGAAAACCCCGTCGCCACCCTCAGGATCATCTTCAACTCTCGCTCTATTCACCTGGGAAAGAGTTCACGAATTACCTTCTACCGCTGTGCTGGCTGGCTGGCACAGAACCATCCTTTGACCCTGGTGGCCAATTTGCGATGGTTGACCCGCCCAGTTATTGAGAAGAAGGCAAAGAAGGAAGAAGACGATATGGTCATTGTCGAAGACGAGAACAAAGACGAAGCGGCCAAGTTTGATGTTAAGAACGGAGTTGCGCATGGGTACTGGAAGGATCTTCTCAACATCATTTCCCTTGCGGTCAACGACAAGCTTACTGCTCTCGACAACCCTAGAGACATCCTTAACAGTGAGAATCCTGGTATCATCCGAGGAAAGTCAATCAAGCGCGGCAGTCGGGGTCAACGTGGAGGTCGAGGTCGAGGTGGACGCGGTCGTGGACGAGGCTCTGGAGTCTTGAGTGGACGCATCGAGTCAACTTCCGATATTGAAGAGAAGAAAGACAAGGTTCGTCGAGACCCAAAGGACGTCAAGAAGGAAACAAGGGCAAACCGACACGAGACTGCGACAACCATCTTCAAGAATGACCCGGTCTACCGCGCACTGCACCTGAGTGTTGCTCGTCTATTCGCCGAGCAGCTGGAGAAGGATATCCGGGCTATCAAAGGAGACGACAAGAAGGCCAAGCGTACCATCTCACTATGTGGCAAGTGGGCTCCTTCGCACGACCACTTCCACGACCGCCATACCTTTATCGTCAGCACCATCGCCGAAATCATGTATCCCAGGTCGTCAATCGACAACGAGAAGCTACAGCCGACCGACGACCACGAGACTTATCTGCGATTTGCTCGTGAAGAGTATCGAAAGGATGTATCTGCTCTTCGAAAGTATCTCGAAATCGTCGAACGTCCAATCACAGACAACAAGTTCGAGGACATCAAGTACGACCGAGTTCCATCTCTCGCCATGAACCAGTACAGCAAGCTGTTTATTGAAAAGGACACCGACCACTTCGACGAGTACCTTGACAAAGTTGCTGAAGGAAAGGCCAACATCTCCGGAGCTACTCTTCTGCCGTCTACCTTGATCCAGAAGGCACGTGGGGCCGCCTTTGGTGCCTCGCGTCTAGAGCAGAAGATTGCTCAGATTGAAGGTAAAGTCCTTGATGGACAGTGGAATACGCTGGTCCAGCGTATCAAGGACTCTGGCACTATGAACTCGAGTATCGCTGTCTGTGACGTTTCCGGCAGCATGGGGTCTCCTGTGTTCAGGGATAAGACTACTCCCATGGACTCAGCCATAGGTCTGTCGCTTTTGGTCGCTGAGGTGGCCAAACCTCCGTTTGCCGGTGCCTTCATCACGTTCAGCTCTGAACCAGCGGTCGAAACAGTTGACTTAACCTCGACTTTGGAGGAGAAGATTGAGGCCATGAGTAGCTCCGACTGGGGGATGAGTACTGACTTCGTCGCTGTGTTTGAGAAGTTGATTCTTCCAATGGCTATCAAGAACAATTTGAAGAACGAGGACATGATCAAACGTGTCTTTGTCTTCAGTGACATGCAGTTCAACAGCGCGATCCCGTCATATCCTTCATATCCTTCATATTCTCCTCCCACATGGTCTACTAACCCCTACGCCGCACTGGATGAGGATGAGGATGAGGATGAGCATAAGCATGAAACTATAGACCGACGCAGCTGGGGCACCTGGGGCACCTCCTATGAACGTATACAAAAAATGTATAAAGAAGCAGGTTACGACATGCCAGAGCTGGTTTTCTGGAACCTCGCTGGCGGAAGAGCAGGATACGGTGAGTCTGGTGGAGATCCTATTGCTCCTAAGCCTGTAAAGGCTGATGAGATTGGAACAAGTCTCGTCAGTGGATACTCCCAGGGTCTTTTGAAGGTGTTCTTGGATGGAGGTGGGTTTGAAGAGGAAGAGGAGGAGGAAGTGGTTATTGAGAAGGATGAGGAGGGCAACGTCACGCAGAAGACGAAGAAGGTCGCGATGACGCCTCTGAAGATTGTACAAAAGGCGATTAGCCATCCGGCGTATGAGATGCTGAAGGTTGTTGACTAGATGAGTTATGATAAATACCCAAACGAATGATTATATTTATACGATTGCTTCTCAGGTGTCAGATGAAATGTCTCTAAGGCGTAGCCTAAGTGCTGGTCTAAACAGGCATAAGGTAGCCAATCCTTCTAATACCCTGCCATCTTTCAAGTGACCAAAGCAGCGATTTCGTCTTCAAACCCTGCAGCATGTAATTCCTGGAGTGTCTCGTTCCAAACCTGATCAACCAGAACATCCCCATGTGTATAATACCAGCCCGCCAATCTACCAAAGGTCAGCATCCCTTCCAGAAAATCGAAGGGGCGAATACTTACGGCGCAATTTCACAACTCATCAAGAAACACCCATGGCTCTCCCTCCCATGCCCAAACACGGCATCCGTATACGTCGCAGCACCCTCCTCCACCTTCCTTCCCACCATCCTCAAAATTGTCCTAACAATCATTCCTCCTAAACCTTTCGCATTGTGGTGACCACCGAGATTTGTACCACTGGCAAGACCGGGGTCAACCATGTTGATCACCACATCATCCGCACTGACTTTCTCGCTCAATCGGACAATAAAGAGTTGGTTAAGCAGTTTTGATACGCCGTATCGTTCGCTGGGACTGATGAAGTTGGCGGGATCGTCGAAGGAGGGGAGGAGAGGGTTTTGCTTGTGGGTTGGAAAGGTGCAGAGGTGGGCGGTTAGGGAGTTGACGATGCTGATATGAGGATTTGGGGATCTTGTCTTAAGAATGGGGATGAGAAGAAGGGTTAGAACAGCTGTGCTGAAGTGATTCACCTGTACAGCAACTTCATGGCCTGTTTCCTTGACAGTCTCAAATTTGGATGGTGATAATCCAGCATTAAGTATCACAAAATCCACCTTCTCCAGCGTCTCACACTTCTTCGCAAAAGCCCGAATAGAGTCATAATCACACATATCCAATTCCCAAACATCAATCTTCACCCCTTTATCCTCCTGTTCTAGCTTCTTCGCTGCCTCTCTCCCCTTTTGTATGTTCCGTACGCCCATGATAAGATGGGATAGACCAAGGGAGATGAGTTGGCGCGAAGCTTCGAAGCCGAGACCTGTGTTTGAGCCGGTGATGATGGCTGTTTTAGATTGGACTTGGGGGTATGTTGGAAGAGGGATTGTGGTGAGGAATTGGTTCTTGATAAAGGTTGGAAGCCAGAAGTTTGGAAGAGGAGGGAGGCGTTTTGAGGGTAGATGTTCTGGGTTGGAGGGCATTTTGGTGATGTTTAGGAACTGAAGGACTGCGAAGTATTGAAAATAGAACAGCAATGAAAAATAATCTGATGATGTTTGTGACTTTAATTGCAGACTACAGGAGTTTTTATACTACAAATATGTCTCCAATACAGCAAAGTCATCATCAGCTCTTCCTCATTGCTGGTGTTGAGCAATCCCAAATAGGAAATTGCAAAAGTCTTGGCATTCTTACAACAGCGTCATGGCCAATCAGAAGCTCAATGGCCGATGACAAGCAGATGGTGAATAATGCATAGAACGACATGAGAAGGGTTCATGATGATCAGATGAGGACGGAGTTAGGAAATTGTAGTTGATTAGATCCGAGTTATGCTCTTTGGGCTGTTTGTTGGTTTTGGTGAGGATGGGCTGCTGAAGGTAGAGCAAGAGAACAGAATAACAGCCAGGTTAGAGGTCATGATACCTTCACTTACACGAACTTGTATGCATAGATCTGGAATTTATGAATCAGTTTATGCAACTTCTTCGAGAAATGTACATGAGTTCGACCTACTGGGCATGGGGTCATGGCCGTCCCAGTGCTCTGAACATCAATTGCGCCTTGCTCCGCTTACAAGGCGGCAACAAGACGCCAACAACTCCATCCTTATTCCCATCACCAACTTATATCCACAGTGGACCTTTCATCTCCATCTCCATCCCATCTCAATCTCACGAACAGACCACCTTCAATTTCTTATCACTTACACCAGCTTATCTCCCAGTGGATCTATGCTAAACCGTAGTTCGGCTCGGAATCTACATCTACCACCGATGCCATTGATAGATAGCACTGACTCGCCTTCTTTTTACGCCCAGGATTCCCCATCATGACATTTACCCCTCGTGTCCCTTGCGCCCTACAATACCGACCACCCAATGAAACTCGTCAATGCCTTTGCCGCGATGTGGAGTGCCCCGCGATAGCTCGATAGCTCTCATGATCAATCACCGGCAACGGAGGAGATGAAGGGTTTATATACCATCATGTTGTCTCCTAATTCAGACTGATACCCCGTAGATATTATACTCTTTTTTACAGATACCCTTAGAATTTGATACCATCGACTGCCACAATGACCGTCGTCACTCTTCCCGAACCTTTTGCGAGCATTCCCCGAGAGAACTTCCTCTTCGGCGCTTCTCCCCTTCAACCACTCCCCAGAATATCCGCTGCTCTAGGCGGAAAGGTCAACGTCTACGCAAAGCGCGAAGACTGCAACTCCGGCCTCGCCTATGGCGGTAACAAAGTCCGAAAACTAGAGTAAGTTCCCTGTCAACAATATACAACATCACAGCTAACTGTCTAGGTACCTTGCAGCTGAAGCTCAAGCCCAAGGCGCTGATACCCTCGTCTCAATCGGCGGCGTCCAATCAAACCACACCCGCGCCGTCACAGCCGTCGCAACAAGCCTTGGCCTCAAAGCCGCTACCGTCCAAGAACACTGGGTCGACTGGGAAGACCCTGGCTATGAAAAGGTCGGCAACATTCAGCTCTCGAGACTCATGGGCGGTGATGTCAGATTGGATCCTTCGACATTCGGTATCGAGCACAAGACTACCCTCGCCAAACTTACCGATGAGTTGAAGAGCAGTGGGCGTAAACCATACTACATTCCTGCCGGTGCTTCAGACCATCCTCTCGGTGGTCTTGGTTTCGCACGATGGGCATTCGAAGTTGAAGCGCAAGAAAAAGAACTTGGTATCTTCTTCGATACGATCATTGTATGCGCCGTTACAGGATCTACTTTCGCAGGTATGATCGCCGGCTTCAAACTCGCCCAAAAGAACGGTTCTCCCGCGCGTAAAATCATCGGCATCGACGCTTCAGGAAAAGTCCAACAAACATTCGACCAAGTCCTGCGCATCGCCAAATCCACAGCCGCCAAGATCGGTCTCAGCGAGGACGACATCACGGCCGACGATGTCATCCTCAACCCTGACTACAACGCCAAGATCTATGGAATTCCTGACGAGACGACACTCGAGGCTATGAGATTCGGAGCTGCGACGGAGGCGTTTATCACGGATCCTGTGTACGAGGGTAAGAGTTTGGCGGGCATGATGGATTTGATCAAGACGGGCAAGATCAGTGGTGGGAATGTACTTTATGCGCATTTGGGTGGACAGTTGGCTTTGAATGCTTATTCTAGTCTTTAAGTAGAGGATATTAAATAGAAATGCATATATCCGTTGTCGATCATTGGTTGCTAGGTCGTCAGCATTCCTCGTCCAGACTGAATATCTAACCAAGCTGTACCTCACCAAACGTCATCAAACCATCGACGATAAAATGAGTGCCTCTCAAGATACGAAATATGAGATCCTCTCTACAATAACAGAATTCTTCAATCTCTCCACCAAACAAACCCTACCCAACAATGCAAGCGACCATCTCATCGAAGCATCCTACGTCATCCAATCCTCCCCGAATACCCTAGAGCAGACAACTCTCGGAGAGCTATTCCTCGGCGAAGAGAAGCTTACGCAACAAATCGAATGGGCGATAGATGAACCCCAAGAAATATTTATTCATGAGAAACTAGCTGCTGTATGGACAGGCTGGTCTATTCGTGCAGATGATGGTTCACTCATAGGTCATAAAAAAGGCCTCATCGGATTAGCATACGTTGAAGGGAAATGGAAGATCTCTGGTTTAGCTTCCACACAGCGTTCCCACTCGACACCAGACAACGACGATGATCTCAAACAAGAAATCATGTCCCCCTTAAATGCGCTTTTAGCCGACTTCTCCTCACCAGACTGGTCCGTCTTAAAACAATGGTTCATTCCCAACGCAGGCGTGACACTCTACAGGCCACCCAGCCCGCCAGCGCCCATGACGATGGAACAGTCCATCACTCGATTACAGAACATGATCAAGAGCGGGATAAGTATCCAGGAGAAGCTTCATGATGTGCAGGTTAGAAAACATGGGGATTTGGCGCTTGTGTGGGCGCCTTTTGTGGTGGAGATTAATGGACGGGTTGCGCATGAGGGGGTTAATGCTTTTACTCTTTTGAGGAGGGGGGATAGGTGGTGTTTTGGAGGGTGTCAGGACTATGGTGTTCCTATGAGTTGATGTGAGAGTGGTTTTGTTGTGTTGCATAGGCGGAGGAGCATTACTTGTGGTATCTTGACCAAGATCAGCTCAATTAGGTAGTGTTACTATTTCTATTCGGTCTGACAGAAGTCATGGAAGAACAGGCATGTAGAAGAATTGAGCATCTGCTTCTAGGCAGGTAAAAAGTTTGGGGGTTCTTGCGTTCGTACCTGCCTTCCCGTTCGTGAATCACAGTCATCAAGTGCCTGCATTTTCGTCGCACCTTCCTCATAAGCTACTCCAACTCCTGCTTTCCTCAGGCACACAACTTCAACCTCACATCAACCTCATCCACTTCACACCACGAAAGCTTCCCGACAATAACCAGTCAAGCCTACTAAAAGATGGTTTCATGCGGGGTCTGCTAGAAGGAGTTCCCTGCTGGATGGTATGCTCTCGAACAACATCTTAACGCTACAGGTCACTGGTACGATAACCAGTACAATTCAACAGTAACAAGAACCTATTACGACTGGGAATGCGGCATCTGCTCCACTGGGTTTCGTCGTCGTAGAGACTGCGAGAATCATGAGATTAACGAGTGCTTCTACTGCGGTGATTGCGATCGCCAGTTCAACAGTTGGAATGCTATTCAGCAGGTACGTTGCCCAAACCCATTCAGCTCACGTCGCTAACCTTGCAAGCATATGAACTCGAGCCGACATGGTGGAAACAACCAAGTCATTCACTTCAACAACGGAGGTGCCGTCTTCCACTTCCAACAGAGCGGAGTCAAATGCCCTTTTTGCTGTGCAAGCTACAATGCTGCAAGTGGCGTCGCACATCACCTCGAGCGCGGATGTTGCCCAAACGCGCCCCTGGACAGAGACACCTTGTATCAGGAGGTTAAGAAGCGCGATCCCGACGGTCTGATCACGAACCAGTTTCTTAAATGGGAACCCACCGTCCACCATCAGGCAACAGAACTCGCATTCAACAGTCACTACGGTGAATACGAATGCTACATATGCCACGATCTTTTTCCATACCTGTCCAGTCTGAACCAACATCTCGACTCGCCTCGACATCAGCGCGATCTTTACCACTGCCCAAACAGGTCTTGCCTCAGGGAGTTCACTACACTCGCCGGTCTGATCAATCACCTGGAAAGTGAATCATGCCGGTTCATGCGGTTCCAGGCTGTTCAGAATGGAATCAGAGGACTATTCTCCTCGCAACGCAGCGTCTCCTTCCGGTGAAGAGCGAGATCGGTTGTGTCGGATAACAAGGGTTATTACTGGTTCTCGATTATATGTTGGAGGCACCGATGAAAGGCTTTTGTTATGGTCTTGACAAAGGAGTCAAAATGGTCGGAGGACAAAACTGTGTGTTCGAGATCAGATTGGTTGTTCGACATCGATATCAACAGAGGACATTTCTTATGAAGGTTATTAGGACCATGTGTACTATCTCAGAAGGACAACCAGTCGCAGGCATACTAAAGCATGTATATGAAACGTCCATGGCTTCTGTCAGATCGAATAGAAACAATAACACCAATTAAATCCATATCCGAGACAACCTCGCTTCTGGCACAAGTCAATCATTATGCCAATGTCTCACTCCCTATTCCCTATTCCCGCCACCGATTTTGACAAGCCATCACAAAAGCAAAATCACCTCACAAAGAAACTGAGGCTGACCAGTTTATCAACTAACCGTTATTGGGCGATAGCGCTCTGACAATTTGCTCTGCAACCACCTGACTCAGTCGCATTACAGAACATGACAGTATGTTATACGTGAATCCACAGACGTATAATAAGACTTGGAACTAGTCATTGAACTGGTGCCTCCAAGTTTGAGGCGACTTTTGTGGTCCCTCTTCCTGACGAACCAACAGTATTGTAGGCGTTTGACGTGCATTTGCTCTCAGACGTTTTATAAGTGATTGATCACTTTTTACACGGGCTTAGGATGTTTTTCTGCTTTATTGCCGTGGTCTCAGATATTGTTTTAGCTATTTGTGGTTACTTAAAGAATATCACCGTATGATGTTGCGTACGGTAAACGGACTCATGACTGTGTATTCCGGTTGAAGGAAAAGTTCTTCACAGGGAACTCGGGTGATGACCCGAGACACGCCAGAGCCAGAGCTAGACGCCGTCCCGCGGGTTAGTGCCCGCGAGGCTCAAGCTCATTGTTCAAAAACTTGACAGTGGGAATAGTCGGCCGCATGTTGAGTCCGTGTGACATTTGGTCTAGAAAGTCTCAAACTACTGAGGCTGAAGACCCTTGAGTATTTAATTACATGACAGCGTGGCTTTGTTTAGTGGTATATTGAATACGCATATCCTATATGTCTATGTATCTATGCTTAAGCGTACTTGTTAATCATCTTAAGAATAGCCTCGTTAATCTCCTTGGGGTTGGTAGCGCTCAAGTAATGACCACCGCCCTCAACAAAGTCAAGAGTGGCTTCAGGGCTGGAAGTAAACAGCTTGATATGCTCAGCTGGAACAGTCGTGCCAAAGACCGGATCCGCAGTACCCTAAAATTGAAAACGATGGTTAGCTTTGGAGTCTAGTGTAGTCCTGTGGAGAGGGCTCAAACTCACCTGGAGCCAGTAAACAGGACATTTGACGTCTCGGAGGCGGAGCAAAAGACCGTCCCGTTCGAAAAGGTTGACAACGGCTATGCGGAGCTTCTTGCGGCCCTCGTCGCCGCTGTATACCTGCTTGAGCGTCTCGTCCCAGAAGGAGAGGAGCTCGGGGGATGGGTCACTACCGAAGCCTACGGATGATACTAGACCGCGCCAAACTTCGGGGACGACAAAGTCAGGGGTGGGAGTTGGGCTGCTCCAGCTTTCATAGAAGGGACCGAGTTGGGTCTTTGGGTCCCAGCATCCTTTCTCGCGAGAGACTGAGGACTCGTAGTCCATGGAAGTACCGAGTGGCAGTACGCCGAGGATCTGATGTTGTCAGCCAAGGGTCTTGTTTCGTCTAACTACTTCGGGTATGTGAAGTGGCCAGAGCTAGTTTAGTCTAGTTCTGTACCGTTTCTACCATATCTCCAAGCGAACAGGAACAGGAACTGTACCTTTTCAGGGGCAAGAAGAGCCATGCGAACAACGATCCAGCCGCCAGCACTGGTACCGAGAGCAAAAGCCTTGTCAACGCCAAGAGCCTCCATGACCTGAAGGTTCATGATGGCGGAATCCCAGTAGGTGAAGTGCTCTGACTTGACGCTTGTGGCGCCGTGGCCGAGAGGCTCGATGGCGAGAAGGTTGACGGCATCTGTGAGCTCTTTTGTGTCGAACTGAGGGTTGAAGAGTGAGGAGGTGGTGCACATGGAGTTGACGAGGACGAGGGTGGGCTTTGAGGCGTCGATTCCTGTGCCTGAGACACGATAGCCAGCATCGATGCCTCCAAGGTGGGGAACACGGATAGTAGTTTTGGCAGCCATGGTTGAGAGTGAAGATCTTCTTTTTTTCCAAGGATAAAAAGCAAAGAAGAGTGTGTTTATTCGACTAAATGTCTTGGGATGCAAGAAGCTAGAATACTTCAAGACATGAGGTGACCTTTTTTGTACCGCAACCTAGACGACGATCAAAGGGGCACGATGATGATCCAGTGGGACCTGGGATCCGCATGGGGATACTTCTCCGGGCTTTTGAAGCTTTCATGACGGCGCTATTCCGCTGCTGAAACTGGAACTGGACTGGACTGGACGGGCGCTTTACTAAGGTAAGGCTGTATTGCGAACAGACTGGACATTACTCCAACGGGCCGGACCGTTGAAAAAAGAGGTTGTTTGTCATAAGGGTCTACGTCTACGTCTATACTGCTGTATGTGTTTTTTTAAAGGATTCGGAATTGTCTTGTCATTCTTCCATCGCCACGTGGGTATGTGTCAGATCAAATCCTTCTCGGTAAATGATGAACCCTTGTAGCGAGCAATTTGTTGAATGACCAGGGGGTCATGCAGACCACTGCCTCGGTACTGTACATGTACCGTCATAAGTCTGTGTGAGGCACAGAAAAAAGAAAAAAGAATTTAAAAGTGATAGAAAAAATAATAATATGACAATACATATACGCTCTAGAATGTCACTACCCACTCATCAGTCCAATCGGAATGCTGAGCCCCTTGGCGCTTTAGAGTCCAAACTATAAGTCGAGCCTCCTGGTAGTGTCTCTTCCCGGATGCTATCCGCCGGACTCTTGACAAGTCCAGCACTAGAGTCTTTTCTTTTGTATCATAGTGACAGGGTAGAACATTTCAGCGTTTGGACCTGCGGAACTGCGGGAGACTCGGGTTCGCGCTAGCTAGGGGGACAATGTACTCGTATCGAATGTTAACAAAAAAGCAGGCGACGTACCTGACTTGATTTGACTATTTGGTTCTAGTAAATAGACTGAAGATGTTTTATACTCAGACCCATCCTTCATTTCCTGTTCCACTCTAACTGTGCTGTGTATGTTCGTTCGTTTTGTTTTTATCCAGCCAGTTCACTTCGCTTCAGTTCCTTTCTTTAAATCATGTCGGATCAAGAGTCTCAGCTCCCCGGCCTTCCCGGCTTCGACAGGCATAACATTCAACCATGGACTGTCGAAGTTGTTGTTTCCATGACAGTTTTGGCTTTGGTTTCGTGTGTTTTGAGATTGTACAGTCGACATCTGAAAGCGCAGAAACTATGGTGGGATGATTATGTTATTCTCTTCTCCATGGTAAGAACACCTTCTTCCAGATATACTCACAGAATCTAATCGTTTAGGTCTGGAACTTGGCTGTCGTAGGCTTCATCTTTGCCATGCATGCAAACGGTATGGGTCTTCACGCCGATAAAGTCCCCATGTCCCAAATTGTCATGATGTCAAAGTGGCTCGTCGTCGCTGAAGTTCTCTACGCTTGGAATCTGGGATGGACGAAGCTGAGTCTTTTGCTCATGTACTACCGCATCTTCCGCGTGCCATACTTCAAGAAGATGGCCTGGATTGTGGGTTCGTTCGTCTTTGCTTGGGTCATCACCATCACGTTCCTTTTCATCTTCATCTGCGTCCCTGTCGCCAAACTGTGGTATCCCGATCTTCCAGGCCACTGCATTAACCAGGTCGGAACCTGGATCGCCAACGCCGCTTCTACGATCTTTACCGATATCGTCATCTTGTGTCTTCCTATCCCGCCTATCTGGAAACTCCAACTCGGCAAATCTGAGAAGCTTGGTCTTACAGCTGCTTTCGCCATCGGTTCCTTCGTCGTCTTCGCTTCAGCGTACCGAACGAGCGTGCTCTTCACCTACAGCAACAAAGATCCTAGCTACACCCTCGCCCCAACAGTAGGATGGACCGAGATCGAAATGTCCGCCGGCATCGTCTCCGCGAATCTCCCCACCATGTTACCCGTTCTCCGTATCGTCGCCAAGTTCACCGGTCTAAGCAGCTTCGCCTCCACGATTCGCAGCAACGGACAATCCAAGGGCGATCAATCCACCAAGGGTCTCAAATCCCACGAGAATAACAAGGGTGGCCGAAGCGCCAACTCCGGTTCTGTATCGTCTAATAACTTCTACCGCCTCTCTGACGACAACGACTCTGACACTCCTATCAAGGGTGCCCAATATACCGAGTCGAATGTCCCCGTGGACGCGAGATTACGACCTGACATTGAAGGCTTTGAGCTTACTACCAAGACGTACAATGCGAGGGTGGATGGTAATACTAGCGATGAGGAGATGTTACAAGGGATTAGAGTGCATAGGGAGTTTCACCAGTCGAGTACACAGAAATAGGATAACACGGCTTCATGATATTGGATAATACGAGCGGGTGACAAACACCAACATAGCGACAGCGATACATCTTTCTCTCTTTAGGATGAAATACCCAAACAATTTAATTTTCACATCAATGTTGCTCTCCTTGTCACTCATCGTTATCACCATATGGCATGTATAAGCGCGTGACTTACAACCACGAGTGTCATGACATTTAACTTTCCACTGCGCCGGGAATATCACAATCCAGTTGCCCGATCGATCATAAGCCATGACAAACCGTTTGTCTTCACCAACATTCCAACACAAAACTCAAGTCTCAGTATTCCCGAAGGATTCCCGCCAAGGTCAAGACTTGGCCAAATGCAGAGGACGTTAGATATCGTCATGATAAGATCGTTCGAGAAAAGGAGTTTATCTAGAAGCTGTCCGGAAATAGTAACTGACTAGGCACATTCCCGTGGCGTTTGCAGAACCAACACTCGGTACTAGGGACATGCCTGTCTGTATGTTGGTTAAAGTTAACTTTGACACTGACACTTGGCTCGAGCGCCTGGTAAGGGTGCCGACCGTGGACGAAGGATCTAGCGACTCGTGTGTTTGTTGATCCACTTGACAGTATATTGATCCTTGGGCTGGTATTCTGAAGCGAGGGATTTGACAGGTGTTGGTCCAAGTTGTCTGTACTGATGTCTATAGTGCCAATCCTTCGTGCCAGGAGTTGTGCTAGACTAATCCTACAGAACGATGTGTTGTGATCACGTGTTCACATATTTCTCGTGCGAGTCAGGACTCATGAGTTTAAACATCTTGTGACTAGTCTAGTGTTCTTGAGCCCGAAAGAAGTGTTCTGGGACGATTTGACATGGTGCATGTTGGTTGTTGTTCGGTTTCTAGACAGGGGTCCAACGGCTGTACATACAGACAGATATGCTCCAATTTGACAGTGCTTGACTTGAACAGTCCGATTGGGATTAATATAGTTAAATAGAATAGTAACGAAACCAAGATCTTATCAATGATTGTTCTCTTTCTTTGAAGTGATTATGCTATGACACTTTGTCACGTAGAATACGAACGGTCAACAGAACAATGCCGTTTTAACATCGCACACAACACGCTTGTTATCACATTTTTTAATTTCAAATAAGACGAGAAGATTAATGAAGAAGAAATCGACATATAAACCCATCGTTATTTAGCAGTCAATCTTGACAAAATTAATCAATGCAACTGACACAAGGGGTGTAGGGTAACCGCATCTCCATGTCTGCACGTGACCTTGACGGCTCCTCAAGCTAGCTGCACCGCTCTTTGAATCCATTGATGCCCCTGGAGAGACGATACCGCGTCGCTCTTTGCTGCTTGCTTGCTGCGCATTTGTTTATAGCAGTCGGTATTTCCTTTGTTGCATGAGCCTTACCGCCTTTGAAACAAAAATTCCAGACAAACATCCCCTTCATTGGGAAGATCCTCCCTCAACAATTGCTATCTCTCTTGTCTTTCTTCAGCGCAAGCGTCTGTCCTCCACAGACACGTCACGAAACGAAGCTCCCACCAAAACTTCATCCCGCCCCTCCCCCGCCGTTTTCTCCACGAAACCAACCTCAACCACAACGAATCGACACAACTCATAACCCAACTCAAAACTAGTCTATCCACTACTCGATAACATATCTTGGGATACTACTTGGAGAGGAGCCACATACCACACCGCCATCATGAGCCGGACGTTGACGAGCCGGCAGGCTGAGGAGCTGTTCGTACAGAGGAGCTTCGAGAGCTTATGATTTGCCTATCTGACCGTGCTGCAGGCATAAATCCATCATCGCCTACCTCGCCGCAAATAACCTGCAGGATAGCGCCAATGCCATGAGGACGGAGCTCAGTCTTGGAGAGGATGCTTTCGATTCGGCCACCGCTAAGAAGTACGAGACTTTGTTGGAGAAGAAATGGACCAGTGTTGTGCGCTTACAAAAAAAGGTATGCTGTGAAGAGTGCGCTATGTTGTTTACTGGCTGATTGACATTTTGTAGATCATGGATCTAGAAGCTCAGAACCAGGCCCTTCAGACAGAACTTAATAGCGCTACACCGACATCCTCTAATCGCAGAGGTGACCCAGCTTCTTGGCTTCCAGCAGGTCCTCCACGACATGTCCTTCAATCGCATCGAACGCCCATTAACTGCGTCGCTTTCCACCCTATTTTCTCCTCTATTGCGTCAGGAGACGAAGATGCCACCATCAAGATTTGGGATTGGGAGTTTGGCGAGCTTGAAAGGACGGTGAAAGGTCACACCAAAGCGGTTCTCGATCTCGATTACGGTGGTCCAAAAGGCCACACACTGCTCGCGTCTTGCAGTTCCGATTTAACCATCAAGCTTTGGGATCCTTCGAACGAGTACCAAAACATTCGAACACTACCCGGTCACGACCACAGCGTAAGCGCCGTCCGATTTATACCCTCCGGAGCACCAGGGGCTCCGTTATCAGGAAACCTGCTTGCGAGCGCTAGTCGAGATGTTACAGTGAGGATATGGGATGTTACGACAGGATACTGCGTCAAGACGATAAGAGGACATGTCGATTGGATCCGCGACGTTTCTCCTTCGTTGGATGGAAAATACTTACTATCGACCGGTAACGACCGAACGGTGAGGCTCTGGGATATTTCGGTACCGAACCCTGAAGCCAAGCTTGTCATGATTGGACACGAGCATTTCGTCGAGTGTTGTACCTTTGCGCCACCAGCAGCTTATTCACACTTGGCTACTCTGGCTGGAGTCAAGAAGCCACCCCCAGCTAGCAGTTCAGCCGAATTCATGGCAACGGGAGGCAGAGATAAGACGATTAGACTGTGGGACGGTAGAGGAACATGCATCAAGACGTTGGTTGGTCACGACAACTGGGTTCGAGGTCTAGTGTTCCACCCAAGCGGCAAATTCCTTCTCTCTGTATCCGACGACAAGACGATTCGATGCTGGGATCTCAGCCAAGAAGGAAAGTGTGTCAAGACCGTTGAAGGATCCCACGAGCATTTCATCACAAGCTTGAGATGGGCGCCACCTATCATCAAGGACAAGGGTCCAACCGAGGAAGCAAACGGCGATACCCCAAAGAAGGCGGCAGCACCTCAAGATGTGCAGATCCGCTGCGTTATTGCTACCGGAAGTGTAGATATGTCTCTCCGAATCTTTTCACGATAGTTGGATACCCAGCGAGTATTGGACACATAACAGAACAGTCGTCCGCGACGTATGATGCAGGTTCGCGCCAATGACGAAAACCCTTGACAGAGATTCTCTTTCTTTCGAACGGTCAAAATTGCCTGAAATTTGGGAACCAACAAAACGACCGTATCGAACATGAGTGGTGGAACCTACCTCTCTACCTATCTTACCATAACAAAACAAACTCAACTCCTTTTCTCCCGCCCGTCAAATTGCGTGTGTGGTTGGTTGCATGGGGAATTTTACGAATAATGTTTGATACCCAAGCGAAGCAAAGCGACGAGGACGGACGGACCCTTGAAGAATGATGATGAGGCGGGGAAAGGAGAAATCACAAACTTCTTCTTTTGAAAGAGAAAAAAAGAAAGGAAAGAAACAGCTGGCATAGACGTTAGGGGCATCATAGAACGGAAATTTTACGTATTTATTTTAATTCACCTATTGAGCGAGATTGGTTGGGAGATGTGAGACAATTTGTTATGTTACC
The DNA here is from genome assembly GCA_004367075.1 of Fusarium incarnatum. Classification (NCBI taxonomy): domain Eukaryota; kingdom Fungi; phylum Ascomycota; class Sordariomycetes; order Hypocreales; family Nectriaceae; genus Fusarium; species Fusarium incarnatum. The sequence goes on from QGDZ01000027.1 coordinate 140,403, forward strand.
TGAGCAGCAGATCAGATCTACATTCGGTAATTATCACCATCATGACTCTATTCCCGAGCGATCCAATATCATAGAGTATCATTGAATTCAGCGTAATACAATACCACATATTTCATACACATACCCATACTTCTAGAAGAAGAATCAAGTCCCTACAATTGATGGACTTATGATCTGATTCTTATTCCTGGTGGCTTGCAAATGTTCCAATGATTCTGCAGCGATGATGACAGTGGTCGATTGCACGTACGCATCAATGACGCCACGATCAATAGAGTCCCACAGTTGTTTTGATTCAGTTGAGAAATGTACAAAACAAACGTCATTATTTTGAGCTGTAGGAGCTTCCATAAAACAGACCTTTGTTTTCTATTGCAGCTTCCTTCATAACAGCTATCTCCTTGTGCAACATCAACAACCTACCACGTTAAAGTAAAACCACCATGTCCGCTCGCATTGTTCGATCTTTGGCTCTCAAGCCCTCCGTGCCTGCTATCCAGCGCGGCTTCCGTACAACAACATCTTTGTTGCGACAAGGCGATCATGAACCTGTTGGACCCAAAGCCACAGAGAAACCCGAGGCCAAGGCCCCCAAGTGAGTGTGCTCTTCACTATCACCACTATCAACCTATGCTAATGGAAATACAGCTCTCCATTAGTTATGCTTGGAGGAGTCGGTCTTGCAATTGGCGTAGGCTTCTTCTTCCTCATGTCGCGACCGGAGAAAGCAAAGGACGCTCCTGTCGAGGGCGCTACCAAGAAGCCCATAAGTCCCAAATAAGCGAGGATATACGAAAATGAAGAACGAAGGATGAGGTCATGCAAGATGGCGTAAGCGATGTGTGTTGTTTTCTTTTTGGGAATGGGGATTCGTAAGAGGACTCGTTAATAGTAACCTTGCCATCTTTATTAACTGTTCCTATCTGCTGCATGCTCTACGGCGTAGTCAATTCGCGAACCTATCATAAATCCCTGCTATGCAAAGTTACAGCCTCGATGGAGGCCGCCAAGCCAAAGCTGAGCCTCTGATGGGATTGGGAGACCGCGTAATCCGCACACGACGCTTCTCTGTTCAGCCTTACCTAGCCAGGGCGTTTTTATCGCTCTCAGCCCTATAAGTGGTTTAGTTTAGATTTTGGGAGAGAGGAGAAAGAGCACATATATCCTTCGCCATCTTTCTCCACGATCATCAAATCTCCCCACATTGATTTCCATTATTCCCGCTCACCCCACACACAATGGACGGAGACGGCTTCTCGGTTATTTCTCTTACCTCGCTTGGCTCGAGTATTTCGCATCGATTACTCTCCAGCGCAGAAGAACTCAATGAATTAAACGGCACGCTTGAATCGCCTGATGAGCGCTTATCGTCTTTTGCGAACAGGCTGTATCAGCTTCATCAGCATGTCGGATATCTTGAGACGGCGCTGAACAATGCAAGCGCTATATCTGGTCGTTTCCAGACGACGTTGAGTCAGAGTCTTGGATCGTGTGATGTTGTTAATACGGTTTTGAATAAGCAGGTTATGAGGCTGCAGGCCGAGACGTTGGGGTTGTTGGATGAGGTGTTTTTGGGGGTTTATAGTGATGCTTTACTGGCGTATACGCGATTGTTTGCGTTTTTCGTCAAGGTGCTTTCTTTGTAAGTGATGCGAATGATGTGTGTGATCTTGAAGCTAATGATGTTAGGACGAATCGAGATGAGCAGGATGTTACTCTTGAGAGTAAGAGTGGTAGAGAGGTTTTTGATCATGTTGACAAGGCGTGCCAAAAGGCTGAGCAGACCAAGGATATTCTTCTGTCTGGATCGCAGAGTTATTCTTATGCTTCGACTAGCAAGGGACCTATGCCAGGCGGTTTGGAGCCACCACCATACGAACCGGCTCAGGCTTCATCATCTACGTCACCCAGCATTGAACCTCCAACTTCGCCTTTCACCAAGGGTTTGTCTTCTCTGACAAACTCTTTCAAGGCTATGACTTCAGGTCTTTGGGCAAAACCCGATCCCTTGTCCACAGCACTCTGCCAAGCAGCCCTCCGCGGTGACGTCCAGCAGATCAGCGGGTTACTCTCCCAAGGCGCCAATATTAACGGCCGCAACGGAGAGGGCAACTCGCCATTAAGCTGCGCCATCTTAGCCAACCAAGAAGACGCCGTTCGCTTCCTTTTAGGTGCTGGCGCAGACACAAACTCAAAGGATATGAAACTCCCACCAGTATTCCTCGCCGCATCCGTCGGAAGCATCGGCGTTGCAAAGATGCTCATCGCACAAGGAACATGGAACGCCAATGCAGCTAGCTGGAGTGGCCAGTTCTATTTTGTCGATGTCTGCAACAGCGAGAACATAGAAGGTGTTGAGCTCCTTCTCCAGAACGGCGCAAAGCCAAATACGACAAATCTCTCAGGAAGACCGGTTCTTGCACAGGCTGTCAAGAAGGGCAACATTGAACTTGCGAGAGTGTTGCTCAAGTATGGCGCGAATGCAGATACTAGCGATATGTCGGGTAACTCGTTGCTTTCGATAGCCGCAAGCCAGGATCGTATGGATATGATGAAACTTCTTCTCGAGAGCGGTACGAATGCAAGTTCGAGTAACTTGAGCGGTGTTTCAGTGCTTGTTGACGCTGTCAGTAAGAGGAAACTCGACATGGCGCAGCTCGTCCTCGATTATGGAGCGAATGCTAGTGCGAAGGATCTTGTTGGGCATCCTGTTCTCGTACTCGCTCTGCGCGATAGCAAGCTTTCGCAGAATGACAAGATCAGAGTAGTCAAGATGTTGCTTGACCATGGCGCTTCACCGAATGTATCTGATGGAACATGGGGTGTTGCAGCGATTTGCTTTGCAATGGAGACCGGCTCTACAGATCTTGTGCGAATGATGGTCCAAGCTGGTGCCAATACAAAGAAGAAGATGAGCAGCGGTGAGACAGTACTTCTTTACGCCATTGACCATGGAAGAAGGGATCAAGCGAAACTTCTTCTCGAAGGAGGCGCTGATGCGAATGCAGCGGATAAGAAGGGCAGAACACCATTGATGCAGGCAATTTCGAGACGAGATACCGAGTTGATCAAGCTGTTGAAGGCTCATGGGGCGGATATGAATGTCGGAGGATGTATTTCCCCTACTGAACTGGCGCAGTCGATGGGTGATCTTGAGATATTGCAGATACTGGGATTTGGAACGTCTCCTTCGCAAGCAAGACCGCGAGCGCATTCACCACCGCCTGGATATGAGGCGTCGATGGGGAAAGTATGATATGTAGTTGATACCCTTAATGATTAATTTCCTTTCTATAACGCCATCTATATATTATCTATTGCTGATTCAAGATCTCCTTCAACCACCAAATATGTATTCTCTCATCCTTGGTCAACTCGGGATGAAAGCTCGTTCCTAGAACATTCCCCTGTCTAACAGCAACGATATCACCCGAATCATCTTTTGTATTAGCCTGCGAAACGCCAGACTTCATCTTATCCACTCGACCTGGTAGTTTCGCCAGAACTTGCACCGGAGCCCGGTCATCAGTTGTTGAACTAATAACTTCTTCCACAACAGGCGCACGGATAAAAACGGCAGGGAAGGGTTTATCGTCGTTTAAGAAGGGCAGATTCATGCCTGCTTCGAAACTTTCCGTTTGACGACCGAAGTGGTTTCTGTGAACGCGCACGGCGAGACCGCCGATGAGTTCCTGGCCGCCTTTTTTAGTGGCGTTTGCTTCGTCGGACAGTAAGATGAGACCAGCGCAAGTTCCCCAGACAGGTCGTTTTTGAACCCTGTGTCTATCAGTCGCTAATCCTTTGCGCAGGATAGGTTGGGTTAACATACTTTACAAAATCTCTAAGCGGCTCCAACAGGCCAGACTGAGCAGCGACGAATGAGATTGTGGTACTCTCGCCACCGGGGATGATTAGAGCGCTGCATTGATCGAGTTCTTCTTTTGTGCGGACTTCGATGCAGTGGATTTTGTTCTTGGAGACGGAGAGATGGGAGGCTGCTTTTTGGAGGAGGTCGATGTGTTCTGAGAAACCGCCTTGGAGGGCTAGAACGCCGACTGTGAGACTGATCATGATGAAGGTTGTTCTTTGGGATATCTTTGTCTCCGTTGTTGTCACAAGATGTTCTTCAAAGAGTGTTATGATGATAAGTCAAAGTATGAAAGATAAAGCCAAGAGCGATAACGGAGAGAGATAAAGTATGACACTTTCGGAGCCATGAGCCGAAGGCAAAAAAAAAAAAAAGTCGTTAGTCACAAGGGTTCTTTGAATTGATCTTCTATGACAGTTTGTATGAGAGTTTCCCTTCCCCAGATTCTGGATGAGGGTACCGGAGTGACCCAAAGAGGATAAGATTGTGCATTAGCCTCATGCAGGTTTTATGCAGGACGGACATGGATGGACCTCCGGGCTACCCCGATCATGACACGGAGACCGGAGTGTAGTTTAATATGAGGGGAATGACATGAAGAGGGTGTGCTATTGAGTCAGTAAAAAGTATATTCCCCAGGAATTGAAAGAACAATGCTAGACAATGGCTGAGAACAATAGACAGTAAAAACAATGGATAGTTATGCAAGTTATGCAAAGTAAAAGATAAGATAACAAAATGATTCCATTCATGATATCACAAGCATCTAGAACAATGCAATGCAGAGCCCCTCATGCTCCTGCTCATGCATGCAGCCCGCGCATCACCTTCTTTGGAATCTCCTCAGAATTCTATCCATGTCCATCACCAAACTTGAGCCTCGTCTTCCCGAGAAATGCCGCCTTTAGACCGCGGCACATGTGTCACATCTACCCAATAAGACTTGACCTCCTCTCGGCAGAGGGCGCCTCTAATGCATGGTCCGGAGTACAATGCCGGGGTTTCTAGTGCGTATCGGAGGCAAAAACGGACGGAGGCGGCGGAGGCGGACGCACATGCGCCGGAGTAGTCTGTATTGGAAAAGTTGAGAGGTTCTTTGTAGACGATTGAGTTGGTACTTTGTGACTCAGCAGAAATAAACTTAAAGACCGAGTCTTCCCCCTCAATTCGCCTCTTTTTCCTCCCCAAGCTCATCACCCATACTTTCCTACCATTCTATCTCATAACTCCTCCAATATGACAAACGACTCCTCCAACAACGCCTCCAATGGCGAGAACAAGTCCTCCTTCACCGTCAAGGCAGGTCTCGCCCAGATGCTCAAGGGCGGCGTCATCATGGACGTTGTAAACGCTGAGCAAGCCCGCATCGCCGAAGAAGCCGGTGCCTGCGCCGTCATGGCCCTCGAGCGCGTCCCCGCCGACATCCGCAAAGACGGTGGCGTAGCCCGCATGTCCGATCCTGCCATGATCAAGGAGATCCAAGACGCCGTCACCATTCCCGTCATGGCCAAGGCCCGTATCGGTCACTTTGTAGAGTGTCAGATCCTTGAGGCTCTTGGTGTGGATTACATTGACGAGTCTGAGGTTTTGACTCCTGCTGATCATGAGAGCCATGTTGAGAAAAGCCCTTTCAGTGTGCCCTTTGTGTGCGGTTGCAAAAACCTTGGTGAAGCGCTCCGTCGCATTGCAGAGGGTGCTGCTATGATTCGAACAAAGGGCGAGGCAGGCACTGGAGATGTTATCGAGGCCGTTCGCCACATGAAGACCGTCAACCGCGACATCGCCCAAGCTAAGGCCGCCCTCGCAGAAGGCGGCATCGTGCGCATCCGCGAATTGGCCCGTAAGCTCGAAGTCGACGCCGAGCTCCTCCGTCAAACCGCCGAACTAGGCCGTCTACCCGTTGTCAACTTCGCCGCCGGTGGAGTCGCCACCCCCGCTGATGCCGCACTCATGATGCAGCTCGGCTGCGACGGTGTATTTGTCGGCAGTGGAATCTTCAAGTCTGGAGATCCTGCGAAGCGAGCCAAGGCTATTGTGCGAGCGACGACGCACTACAAGGACCCCAAGGTTCTTGCAGAGTGCAGCACGGGGTTGGGTGAGGCCATGGTTGGAATTAACTGCGATAGCATGAAGCCTGAGGAGAAGTACTCTGGACGAGGATGGTAAGGGTTTGTTTTGGCGTTTATTCAACATCAAGGAAAAGGAAAGGAAAAAGGAAAATAAAGGATACAACATCTTGGGGGTATACATGAGTATTAGCGGGTGTATTAACACCATAATGAGAACAATTTCACGATGAGCTTTGGTGTTTGCAACTTGTCAGTGTAATAACACACATGATATTGTGATAGCAACAACTTCTTGACAGGTGGCAATCTTTGTACATGAGTTGTCTAACATCCACTCAGGTAGTATGCCACGAATCCTGCCATATCATCTGGATACATGACGAGCCACATCCTTCCAAACATACAAATATCCGCCATATATAGAATGTAAACATGACACTCCTCCAAAGTTAAACACGGGGTCGCTTCTGTTTTCCACCACCCTGTTCGTCCATCGCTCTCTTCTGCCCATTCCCAACTTCGATGAGATTGCGCTTACGATCGTTGCCCGCTTTGTTCTGATCTTTGCGCTGTAGACAATCAGTATCGGCCAGCAGGTACTATGGGTATACTTACACGAGACTCTGCATAAGGACAGTTTGTAATTCGTGAGATCCAAGGTGCCCGAAGAGCAGAGTGAATCAAGACTTTGTTGTGCTGGAGGTGTCAGTAGAGTACTAAAGTACCAGCAAAGGGAGGACTCACTCGAAAGGCAGTCAGAATGCGGCTCTAGCGCTGTCCGAAACTGTCAAACTCTTCCCACTGAGACTCCTGGCCGCTCCATAGAGGAACAAAGTTCTTTCCCTCCTGGGCACGTATAGCTTCGTTCAGAATCTTTGCGCAGAGAAGTTCAATCTCAATATCCGAAAGCTGTTGATGAATGACGTTCTTCCACTGGTCATAGATAGGAGGCATTCTCTCTGGTGGAGGCGCAAGTTGTTTTTCGGTAAGCTTGGATATATCTTCAGATAGACCTTTGGCCTTGCGATCCGCTATGAATTCATCTGTCCATTTCTTTGCCATCGCGGGACCCATCTTGGCGCGCCATTCGCGGGGGGAGGACCAGTCGCATATGGCCTCGAACATTTCACGAATGCGAACGCAGTCGTCTTGCTGTGATCGCGGAAACGTTGGGTCATTGGCTATACGGGTTTTAGTCGCGGCATCCGGAGGGTTGGACATGGAGAGGAAAATAGCTTCGATTCGATGGGCGACCTCGCGATTGGGGATGTAGCCTTGGTATTGACGATTGAACTGCTCTAGTTTGGGGACGAGCCAGGCTTGGCACTTGGTTTGCGAAGTAGGATGTGCGAGGCGGTATTTCTTTGGGGCTTGTTCGGTGGGAGGAACTGGGACAGGGCGGTTCAAAATGGGTTGGCGGTTCGAAGGGATCGGACGGTTCACGGGAGCTGTGAAGTTGAACCCAGGTTGAGGTTGATTTGGCTCAGGCGGAAAGATGGCTTGCATGAGGGGGTTTTGCTGCGGAGATAATAGTCCTTGGACATAAGGGACTGGTATGAATGGTTGATGAGTAAAGGGTTGGTAAAATCCTTGTGGGTGATTCTCAGACTTTAGGTACTGGGCCTGGGCTTGAGCTGGAATCTGATATCCAGGAAGACTCTGAAACAGAGACTGTTTGTTATCCGGGACCTGGGCGGGAAATTGAGTCTGAATGTGGTCATGGATAGGAAGTTGTTGTCCGGCCTGGATCTGAGGCTGAGGCTGGTAGTTCTGTGGTTGGCTCTTAACACGCTGAGTGTGCTGAGGAGTCTGGCCATCCTGCTGATACTCATTCAACACCCTCTCAGCGCTATCAACCCTCGAAGATTGAGTAGCAGGCGTGAGAGTGGTAGAAGACCCTCGCTCTTCCATGTTGCCAGACTCACTCAACGTCACTGTAGGTGAAAAGTCGTTCTCGTCGAGGAATTCCGAAGGCGTGCCGAGTCGATCAAGATGCTCCTCCGGATTGATAAAGGTATCGAGAAGATCCATATCTGTCAGGTCAAATTCGGATGTGCTCTCGTGAAAGCTCTCGTCGATCCACTGGTCGAAGCCTGGGCGGTTAGCAAGGGAAAGGAGGTGGTCAAAGTCGATTTCTCCAGCCATGTTGGACGGGTTTTCAGAGTGTCTGATACTGGGGAAAGGGGAAAAGTTGGGCAGAGGGATGAGATAGGGATTTATACTCTGCGATAGACTTACCAGGTCTTTGACTCAAAGAATGAACTTTGAGGAAGTGAAGTTGAGATTCTTGCCTGGATACTCTTTGAAGAACTTGCTTCTCTAGGTAGAGATAGGCATAAACAAAACAGCTTGGTGAAGAGACCAATCAGAGGTATAAAGGCAAATTGTTGACCGTCCTTTTGGGAGGATGACTTATCGAGAAATCATTCTGGAATGTTTTCTTTCGCTGAGGTGATTGCTGCAAGTTCAGATGTTGGTCTTTGATGTTGACAGCGATAGCGATCAGGGGATCATTGTTCACTTATACAACTAGGCTTCCAGTATGAATAAAGGGTAGAGATACTGTTGTATTGTCGAAAGAAATGTATTCCAGGCAGGTATTGGGATTGGCATATTCCAACAGGCAACCATTTGTTATTGATTGCATTGAAAAAAGCTGCCTGCAAGCATTGTTCGATGCTATTGTCAGTGAGGGGTAACTTATTGTTGGCTGGAAACGCTTCTAGCAAAAAAGCGACTGCAGCTGCCAAAGACCTGCCATGAGGATTCAATCAATAGGTTGAATCCCTGTTCAGCCATGCTGCGAGTTCTAGTCGTCAAAGAAGAGGCTCAGGCAAGACCCAGACCATGTTTGTAAGACCTCATGGTCACATAGCCAATCGGCTTAGTTACCAGTTTCCAGGAGCCTGGTCTGAATGTTTCTTCAAGCTGGACCGGGGAAGCGGCTTGGTAAATGAGCGGGATGCTGCATGACATGTGAAATGGCAAACATCACCCACATGCAAGGTACATTAATCGCATTGCCTTCTACCTGTTATTAGTTGAATTTGAAGGTTACTGGTACCTGTTGTCTGTTAGTCAGCCTTAATTATTCTCCCTCAAGGAAGTTGCATTTACGTAGTTGCATCTTGGATAATGCTCATATTGGTATTGAATACCTCAGGCTTTCCGTTCGGAATCTTGCATCAAGTCCTTAGCGTAAACTTTTCTCTAATCCAATAGTCGTGTCTTCCATCAACCTCATACGTGCTGTGGCATCGCCTCTACAGGCTTCTTTTCATACACGGGGTTAATCCAAAAAAAAGTACATGAAAAGCTATTGCGACCACAGCAAGCCAACTTTGGGTTGATGTTTCATTTCCTTTATAGAAAACAAAGACACTCCCGCCAATCACTGCAAGGGCAAATAATAAGAACACAGCGCATCCAAACTTAGCCGGGGAAAACTCTTCTTCCATGTAAAGCATAGACGCGGATGAGTCTGGTTGTTCTCGCCACCAGCTAAGAATATTCGCACTACGTGGACCTAACCTTGTTTCAAGCATATCGCAACTTGAACTTGAAGCCCCCTAACAATCAAGTTTAGCTCCTATATATGAAGTAAAAAGGAAGTCGATTGTTGACATACGATGTACAGATTGGCAGATAGGGCGTATACCCTTGTGAGTCGAGTGGATAATTTTACCTGCTTATTATACTGATCCAGAAGCTGCCGGCATAACTCTCTATCAGAAGTAAAACTGTTTATCACTATACCTCCGAACTTCGTTCCAGAATTCCTTAGCCCGAGAGGTACAAGGTGAGATCTCCCTAGGCAAATGCGTCCTGCATGGCGCACACTCTTACAATATACGCAAGTTTGGACGTCGCGAAAGCTCACTTCACGGGCTGCTCGATCAGGATGATCATCTGGAGTTACATGCACAGCCTTCTGTGCCAGTTGACTTGCAACTTCAAAGTCTTCCATCCGTCCAGTACGACCATAACGGGTTGAAAGCATGCTCGCAAGATTCATCAATCGGCCAGCTAGATCTGGATAGTCTCGGTCTACTGGTGCCATAGCGATTGCTTCCTGTGTATTGCTGATGACTGCTTCTAGGTCTTGAGGGTTCCCTAACCGTTTAAACTTGCATAAGAGTACGTTCCAAAGACTACTTAACTGTCCAGTCAAGTCTAAATGATCTTGAGGTGTGGTAACAACTGCTTCCTGTGTATTACTGATGGCTGCATCTATATCTTGAAGGTCTCCTGATTTGCTATGTTGGTTTAAGGGCATATTGCTAAGGCTATGTAATCGACCAGCTACAGCTTTATTATCCATTGATGTTGAAATAACATTGTCTAAAGCATTAAGCAAATCAGCCAGGTCTGGGTGATTTGAAAGGGTGATCTTAATCGCATCCCGCGCCAGGTGAATGGCGTGTTCAAGGTACACCATTTCTTCAGTCAACCAATATCTGTCGCGTAAACGAAGTGCGAGGTTGTCCACGCGTCTAACTCGGTCCGGGTGATCTAGTGGAGTAGCATCGACAGCTTCTTGTCCCAATCGAATGGCTTCCTCCAAGCCAGCTATCGCTGCGTTTCGTGACAATCTGTCGCCTTGCGATCCCATTGTTCTGGTGATTCGAAGTCATTCGTTGGTAGTCCAGAGAGGTGCCAGGGTGACAGTGTTGAAGATGGAGAGAAGCTACAGCAAGAGAAGGAACGCGTCAGCATCCGAATGTTATTGAGAGTGGCAGGCAGAAATCAGGCTTCACGTGCGATGTAATTTTCTGAGCTCATGGCGCATACATGCAGCAAGCTGCGCCAAGCTGTGCGTTGCAGCAGATGATTGGTGCAGGACTTCACGGCAAGGCAGACAACAGCCTCTCAGATGCAAAGCGAATGGACGAGGCAGTCGGAGCGTCTCCCACCAGGGACGAGGATGCAGTATTGAGACGTCGACGCGATACGCCACATGGGGGAAAAGCACGAGTGCCCGTGGTCAGGTTCTCAGTGCGACTTTGATGGACTTTTGGTATAGGAAGAGAAGAAGACGTTGAACGTTGGGAACATGGTATCTGCTGGGAATTTGTTCATCTTGATCTTCCAGCAAGCCATTGGGAGCAAAGGTGATTACATCAATGCCGTACGACGTTGAGATTACATTAGAAGCGCAGCAGAATCATCTCATTAATGCAGCGAAAATAAAATTTAGTTGTCGGCAGCTCTTCTATGGCTCTTACTCAGACTCTCGACCTGACGTTGACTGCCTTTCTGTGCCTACTAAGCACGTAGAAGGCAGGGCGGATCACGATGCGCCGGACAAAGATAGAACCCCGTATCAAACTTCCCTCAAGAGCAATCTAGGTATCATAGTCAAAAACAAAGCCCAAACTCCATGCAACGCCAATCCCTTACCATCACCCCACAACAACCATCTCATCCACCATCTTCATAAACCTCTCCCTATACTCCGCTGGATCCGCAGTAATACTCATAGGCCCCTTATGAGCAACCTTGTTAAACAACTTAACAACCGTCGTCATAGCCCTCGCATGAAAAGTATGCTTCGCCCAGAAAAAGTCCAGCACAACACACCGGTACGTCCACTTTCCTTCCACATCGTTTACGCCACTTCGCCAGTCTCCTGCGTCGGACTCAACAGTTGCGGGTGTGCTGCCGGCGGGATAGCGCACGAGGAAGAGCGAGTAGTCGACTGCGTTGTGCGCGGCCAGGAGTGCACTGTCGGCGAAGAGGAGGGAGATGAGCTCTTCTTTTGCTTGGCGCGTTACACGGACTTTGTCGGGGAATTCATCTACCAAACGCTCGATTACACTATCCGGTACGAGAGCGCCGTCTGCGATGTCTCGTTCAGGGAAGAAGTAGTCATTTGGCTTGAGATCGTATGTCTCCCACGTCTTGCCCTCTTCACCACCTGGCTTTCCGTAGAGTAAATTCTCCATGACAATGTGATGCGTAGGCGCAGCACCCAACATGCCTCCCAGACTCTTATGCGGCGCATACACAAGATCCATAATCCTGACGAGCAAGCTATGCGGCTGATGCTTCATGTGTGCCACATACGGATCCAACAACTCCTTGACGAAGAAATCATGCTCAAAGCGTCTAGGCAGCGATTTGATGAGAAACTTCTCATTCGCGGTAGTGAAAAAGGTAGAACCGCTATACCCCAAATCTCCAACCGGCACGAGCGATTCTTTGGTCTCGGTCTCGAAAGATTGCGCATACTCGTCCTCGTCGATCTGCCATACCTCTTTCCGCAGCGCGAGAAAATCGAGAGAGCGGTATCGCGAGAGGAGAAGTTTGAAGAGGCGGAAGAAGGCGATTATGGTTTTGATGAGACCTTTCTTTGAGGAGCCGTGGCGGCGACATATGGCTTTTGCTATTGAGACGGAGATGCGAGAGGAGCGGATCTTCATTTTGGAAGTGTTGATCCGCGCTAGTTCTTAAAATGAACCTAATGGCGAAGTGAAGGAATTTAACTTGTGACGGTGGTGAAATTTGTTGGTGGAATGAAAAGGAAGGTTGAGACTGTTTGGAAACGCTTCTGACGTCACTGTCAACAAATCGTGAGGATCGAGATTTGATACCAAGACCAAAGACCGTGCAACAAGAACAAGCATCACATGAATGTCAGAATAAGTAATAAATGATTAAAAGTTTCTGTATTTCTCATTTCATCCCGGTCATTACCGTTCCGTATCTCTATAAATATTCTGTATGTCTAGTATAGATAAAATAAAAATCCCAACACGCTCGCTTTACGCCAGTATAACAAAAAGTAAATCCAATAAGTCTTTTGTGTATCCGCTCTGATGTATCTCGCTCAGAGTAATTAAAACATAGGAAATAAAAATAAAAGAAAGACGTGATTAGAAACTGAACAGTCCACTTCGTCGCTTACCCAATGGGTAAACGATCAGTGCACTCAAGAACAGACCAACGCTGATTCCAATGGCGACTTGAATAACCTTGAACAACACATTGAATGCAGTTCCTTCGAGGTTACCCATGGTGTTCATATCAGTCGCGACCTTTGTGCCATTCTTGGTGATCTCGTCGGCCATGGTGATACTAGCGAGTAGTGAACCACCCGCTGCAAGACCAGAGGGAACTTGGACGAAGATGGCGGGGAGCATGGCAGCTGCTGCAAGACTGTATCCAACCTTGCGGGGCTTCTTTTCTGGATCTTGGCCCTTTTCTGGTGTGGTAGGTCGAGATTCGGGATCTGTGAGTGTTGGGAGGGACCATGATGAGTCTGAGTCGAACTTCTTCTTGGTGTAGCGTGGTCGCATGCGGAGTTTCCACCAGTCGACAAAGTCGAGCCAGCCATTCTCGACATGGCGACCCATGCGAGAGTACAAGTTTGCGAGGATACCGATTGTTAGGGCTCCCAGCATGTTGGAGATTTGACCGTTGCCGCCAAAGTACTCTGCGCAGTAACTGTTTACTGACCAACCAGCAAGAGCCATTCCGACCATAACAGGAGATTGCTTCCACTTGGCTTGGTTGATGATGCAGAGACACAAAGTAAAACCTGGCACGAAGAGAAAGTACCAGCCTCGCTCCAGTGGTCTATCGCATGTGGATCGGCTGGAAGCGTTGCTATCAATCATGCCGTAAAGGGATGCGCCGATAGTAATACCGTATCCAAGGAAGAGCGTGTAGATAAGAGCGTGAACCATACGGACACTACCAGCCACGATATTATGACTTTGAAGTTCGAGTGAACTGCAGAGAACCATGTAACCAGGCAGAATCAGGGCGATACTACTCTGCGCTAGAGCACTGAAACAGAATAGTTTGCCATCTTGGATAGAACCGAAGGCGCGAGCGATGAACGATGTGATGACTGCGGCAGAAACTTCGAAAACGTGGGCGTATAGCTCGTTACTAGGAGCCAAGACAAGTTGAAGAATACCGACGATTGAACCGAGGAGGAAAGCAATAGGAAGATCGATGAAACGGCCCTGGAAAGCGAATGGTGCGACACAAGCTGATGCCACACCATACAAGAACACTCGAACCCAGACGTTGTACTTTGGCTTTCGCTCGTTGACTTCGTCAAGGCGTTGAGTAGCTTCCTCAACGCCAATCTTGTCATGGACGACCTCCTTGTAAATGTTATGCACATCGCGAAGACGTCCAAGATCAATACCCTGCGGTACACGCACAAGTTTGACTTCAGTTGTATGCGTAGTGCTATCATCAAAGCTGATAATCATACATCCAGGGAGATACAAGAACTGTGCTTCGATCTCGAGGACTCGTGATGACATTGTCATGTACTCTTCCAATCGATGCGTAGGAGCACCATACATCATCAGCGCACGGCATAGTTTGAGCAGATAACGATGACGCTGGATGATGCCGGCGATGTGAATGGTAATTCGTGCCTTGTCTCGCTTCTTGGGTGGTGCAGGAGGCTGCTTGATGTTCTCTGCCCATTTACCAGAGATATTCGCTGAAGCAGGCGCAGCGAACATGGAAGAAGATTTCATTAGCTCTGTAAGAGCAAGGGATGAACTTGAGTGGCGGGATTTGTGATAGTTGAACAAACCACTAGAAGGGCGAGAGCGAGGCGGTGTTCGAAGAGGCGTGCCGTTGGACGAAGCAGGTCGTGATATCGGAGGTGAAGGACGAGGCGACATGAGTGGTGTTCCTGTATCTTTCGGTGTGTTGACACCACTACCAGGAGCATTTCTATCATCGTGGTAAAGCTTTAGCAAAGAACCAAGAATACCGCCTCGGTACTGATCCGGTCTGGGGACGTAATCGTGGGCGTAAGCTTGTTGAAGCACAGGCGTAGCAGTTCCAGAAGCATGACCTCCTTCGTTGGGATGTTTGGTGTATAAATCCTTCTTTCCCTTACGCGTGTGCGATCTGACGAGGTTCTCTGCTGCGGCGTGGTGTTGGAAGCGATCGTCGTCTTCAAATCTCGGTACACGCTGGCGAAGACCGAAGTAACCCGCATCTTCGACGGTTGTTGATTTAGGAGGTGGTGTAACTTTTGGTTCATCATAGTCTTCGATCAAAGGTTTGAAAGAGGGAACTTCTTCCATATCCATCGATCCTCTTCGTGAGCCGGGCGCAGAGTAACTGCCCACTGAGACGGCGAGTCGATCAGCTCTTTGTCGAGCATCAGCCATGGACCTGTACTGTCTCTCCGTAGTCCTGGACTCGGCCTGATCGGCCCTTTCTCGCTCACTGGGATCGTCATAACTGGTATTTCTGCGCAGTGCTGGTCTGGGTCGTTTGGGTCCAATAAGCTCCGGTGTATCAGGGGCTAGATTTTGGGGTCTCTCCTGGCGTTTCTTATCCTGCTCCGCAGACAAGATCTTGGTGAGGGCGAGGCTTAATTCGTAAGCATCTGGTGCATTGGGCGGTAGTTCTCCAGGGGCAAGTTTAGGTGAAGCGGCAGGTGAAAAGATGCCCTCGTCAGGATGTTGACGAGCTGTTGATTTGCTGCTTTCACCGTTATTTTCCTTGCTGGCGTGAAATCCGACTTTTTTCTTTTCTCTTCGAGCAGGAGTATGACTTTGGCTGGTCTGACCACCACTTCCACTGCCACTCCCACTATCGTTATTGTCCGACATGATGAAAATCAAGGGGCGTATATAAAAATATTGGGTCCGGAAAGGTTCAAGTCAAGAGGACAGCCTCTCTTTTTAAGGATGGAGCCCTGAAGGCTCAAGGATGAGTAGAAAGAAAGGATGTTCATGACGGGCAAGGGAGGGTGAGATGATTTTACTATGTATGGCGATTTCTAAACTCGCTCCAGGGCGCAAAACAAGAAAAATCGAAAAACGAAAACTGGGTCTTGTATTTCTTAGAGATCGTAGTGTTGTGGCTACTACGTACGTGCGGACGGATACCCATACCTAGGGGGGCGGCAAACTTGCGTGATAAGGGACTGTGGGTCGCCGAGAGCAAGCCCGAGACGAGAGAGCCAGGAGAGAGAAGTATAATAACCTTGGTAGCCAGTTAGTTGATGATTCCATGATGATGGTGTGCTACTTTTATTTCGTGCGTGTCTAGTTTTAACTCGGCGTCATTGGGGCTTGATGCAGTTGGACTGGCGATATCTTTTTGGTGTTTTGAGTCATACACACACTAACCACTACACAGCACATTGCTCATCATGACCATCTCACAGAGGAAATGTACGAGAACTTTCGATTATTTCAATTTGTGTGACCGCTCGGCCGAGACTTGTCAAGACCAGTCACTCGTTCAACGTGAAAACCAATTGGCTCGGATAAAAAGAAGAACGAGTATTTCGTTATCATTTCAAATGCTCGGGTTACTCCATCGGGAGTAGGGTGTGAAAAAAAGAAACGAAGATAAAGCTGAGGTTGACTCAGTGGACCGGGCTATCGGTATTCTAGAGGCCCTTTACGGGCTTCCAACACCGCCACGTGCGGGTCATGGTGCTCAACAACAGGGGATCAAAGCTCTAAAGTGTCCTGTGCTTAGCGGTACTTTATGCACCTGCCAGCCCTGCAGCGATCGGAAGGTTCCTTTCTCGGGGCCCGGGTAGTAATTTGCCTAGTTCCCATAGTTTGAACTGAAACTGGAATGTTAAAAAGTTCAATTGAGGCTCATTTATTTTAGTAACCTTTTTAGTGCTGTAAATCAATTCTCGTGGATTTTCTTTTTAGTTCACACCATCTTGACAACACATCCACGTTGTTACCTGCAGGGCTGGCAGTTGATCGACGGTCTTGGTTTCTCAATCTGTGAGATAGAGTATGCGAGTTGACGTGCATTCGCAGCATACCAAGACGACATGAACGGTAGCAGTTGTCTCTTTTGAGCGGTTAAAAAAGGTACAGTATCCGTAATGATCTGAGATTTAATGCATATCGTATCGTACGCGTAATTAACGGTGAGTCTTGAACTTTAATGATGACATTCACAACACCACTGCGTCTGCATGCATGTTATCTCTTCTCTCAGGACCCATTGTTTCCATTCTTAACAATCACATGTTAGAGTTTAGAAATCCAATCCTTGGGCTCCAATTCATAAACAAGGATAAGGGATGCAAGAGTCACTGAGTGGAGATTCTTTCGATATTGCCGGGCTGGCCGGAGCGGAACCTAGTTGATCATAGCGTCGATAAAGCTTGAACTAGAAACCTCTAGACGAGCTGTACCTGTGCGTGCAGTTGACCATACCACTGGTAGATATTGATATCTTCAAGATAGTGTAGAAATGGCTGATTCGTCACGATTAACATGGAAACAAAGTTTGGGATTAAGTATATTTTTAAACCACTATCTAGACGCTGATTGAGTCATTTCAAATCCCATCTCTCATTCACATTAAACACCAGAACCCTTCCTTCACGGACCGGCCTATCATGGAAATTCCGGTTTATGCGTTTCCTCTCCCTTAGTTGACCGAAGCCTCACCAAGGTTCTGGATAATTCGGCCACCGTCAAAGAGACCGTTAGCGGCCCGAGCACGGCAGAGAGTGTTGCCACGCTCCTGGACATTGTTGTCGCACTCGAGGTTGGACTGCGCGACGCAGCTAAGTCGGCTATCACCTGTGATATTATTAGCAACTGTACCTGCATAGACTAGGTAGATAAGAAACACTTACAGGCGTTTCCACCGGGAACACAGCGGCCAGCTTGACCGTTGGAAGCGGTGCAGGCATCCTGCTTCAAGCTGGTGTTGGCAACACAGCATTCGCCTTGAGGAACAGGGCGGTTCTGGTTCTGGCGACGAACGTGGACTGCATCGCGGGGAGCGTTGCGGACACCTTCGACATCGACGATGCCGGCGGAGGCAACGGCAACGAAGCCGAGAATGATGGTGGCGAGAGAGAACTGCATTTTGAAGATTGAAGAGGAAAGAGTTGATTATTTGTTGGTGTTTAAGTTGTGAAGTTGAAGTTGAAGTAATGGGATTGTGAAATGGACCAGCCGACCAGCGGAAGAGAAGTGAAGATAGTAGTTGATTGAAAGAGGTGAGTAGAACTGAAGAGACAAGAACGAAATGGGGAGGTTTGTCAAGACATCTTATAGTTTTTCGTGTCTGCGATGACTCCGTAAAACAGAAGTGAGCCCCCCTCGCCAAGGCATCACGTCTCAAGACTGTGGTGTTGAGAATCGACTATAGCAACTTCTGTATAGCTTCTAGCCGCTCAACGGAAATAGCCTATAGTGAGGAAACCTAGTCTCGAACATCTTGGCCTGTCTCGAAACGGCAATGCATTAGGATTGGATGACACGAAGAGTGCTTGGTGTTCAGGTAAAACAACCTGGAAGTTCGGAAAACTCGACCAAGAAGAGAATAGTTACTAACTATCGTGAAGGAAACATCTGCCTCCTTGAGGCCGGATCTTGAACTATCCGTCCGAACTTGAGACGTGGGGCTGAGGAGACAGATTTAGTGGAGTTGGAATGTCTGTGCAAAGGCGCAGCATCTGTGCGAATATTTCTGTCATCTTGTCTTGGGGTTTCATGTTTTCTTACGTGCTGAGTGTTAAGATATAGGCTTGGTCAAACAATTAACTGGGGTTATAGCCGAGGGTGTAACTCTGCGGTTATAGTGAGAATGCTATTGGAAAAGTGATTTTACCCTACAGTCAGTTGAAAAGTTATTTTTGCTGAATATAGCAGCGGTGTTAGAGGTAGGTAGAGGTGATAGGACTTAGATGTACACATTGATCAAATTCATCACCTTCTCACTGAGTGTTGTCTTCATTTACATATCTTAACACAGTCCACAACTCAATGAATGACAATAAGTCGCTTCATTTCATCTCTAGAATAAACAGAATAATAATAATATCGAATATCATATCAACAAACCCCAAGCCATACTCAACAATCGCGGATATACAATCCTGGTTAGCGCAAACCAACACCTCAACTCCACTGAGTAATCGAGTCTCGACTCTTCCATTTTACTGGGTCTTGATTCTTCTCCCCCTGGCCTCTCCTTATACTCACCCCAAACACCACAAGGTCCAAAGGTGAATCAATGCATTCACCGAAATAAACGCCCAAGCGCCCTCGAAGCGAAATAGGTTAGGCTCATCAAGTTACATTCAACACTCACTGGGCACCAGTAATTTCTTGTCTCATCTCATCTCTTCAACAATTACAATGGCTACTCAGAATCAGGGCCGCATCGTGCCTATGCGCGTCATTGTCTGTGGCGTTCATCGCACAGGCACGTTGAGTATGTTATGTTCCTTTGCCTTATTTTGCATATACAGACACGTGTGAAACATTTCTGATACTACCCAGGTATTCGAAACGCCCTCTGGCAACTCGGTTTCCACGATTGCTACCACATGCAATCCCTCATCAAGGACCCATCCCGCGCCCCAGAATGGATCCGTGCTTTCGAAGCAAAATACGCCAACCAGGGTTCTTTCACCCGCGACGACTGGGACCGTCTTCTCGGCGACTGCCAAGCTGTTTGTGATGTCCCCGCCGCCTTCTTCGGCGCTGAACTAGCGGAGCTGTATCCCGATGCTAAAGTTGTCATTCTTAACCGTGATCCTGAGAAGTGGTATGAGAGTGTGCTTAATAGCATTTATCTACTTACTTCGCCAAAGGACGTTTGGGGAAAGTTGAGTATGATTTATTGCTTTTTGCTGGATTCGAATATTCAGTATATGGCCAAGTATAGCAAATCTATGAAGTCGCTTGTGCAGAAGTATGATCATGGGAATGAGAAGGAGAAGGCGCTAGAGTGGTACAAAGCGCAGTATGACGAATTTCGCGATCGTATCCCCGAAGAACGTCGTTTTGAGTATACTATTACCGACGGTTGGGAGCCACTTTGCAAGTATTTGGAAGTTCCCGTGCCAAAGGTTGAGGATCCAAAGACTGGTAAGATGGTCGTCGCGCCGTTCCCGCATCTCAATGATGGAGAAACGTTTCGTCAGAATAGCAAGGTCATGAAGAAGAAGAGCAAGGAGAGGGCGAACCAGAATTTGCTTGCTGGTGTGGGGAGATTGGCGTTGATGGGTGTTGTCGGATATGCTGGATATCTTACGTGGAAGACTCGACTTGGAGGACGAGTCTAACTTATATTGCCAGAACTATGTATCTATCTGTACTATAACCCATTCCTGTTTGTTAACCAGAACTACGTCCTTAGGTCCGAAACCCCAGATGCCTGAATAATGTCGTTCATCCCAGTTTCATCAACTCCCAGCAAATGCATAAGATATTCAAGGTCCCCGGCAGTCGGATTATTGCCTCCTCCAAACGTCCCTGGGCCTGATTTCATCAAGTTACCAAGGGCATTTCCAGCCCAGTTCTTAGACCCATCGATATCAAGGCCTTCGACCTCCTCCGGATTAACATTTTGCTGGCTAGCCTTCGTGATCCAGCTTCCCATGCCACTGTCCAAGAGATCATTGACAATCTTCGCAGCGATGTTGATGAGCCTATTATCTCTCTCGCCACGGATGCGGACGTCTTCGCTAGAGTGGCCGGCGGCTGTGAAGAAGACGTGACCTACTACGAGGGGTAACTTGTCTTCATTAGGGATGATCGTCAGAAATTTGGGGCCGATGTCTTTGACGAAGGCGTCTTTGAGACTGGCCAGAAGATCCTTTGAGATGTAGTGCATGTTGAAATAGTTGAATGAGATCCTGGGGACCTGTTTGTCGATGACTTGGGCGAGGTGACTTATGATTTCTTCTGGGGTTGAAGGGAGAGGTTCATGCTGGATCACGTTAGTAAAGATTCCATCATGGAGAACTGTTAAACATACCTCCTTCTCCTTGCCCTTCATGTTCGCATAAGTCTTGCCCTTTCCGTCCTGCATTTCCTTCGTACGACCATCAGTCAACACCTCAGTCACGTACGCTTCCGTCCATGGTTCACGTTCGCCAGCGATGTGAAGGCGCCTGCCCACTTTCAACGACACCCATCCGTCAAACTTCATGTTTCGCAAATTGTTCTTATGCATAGCAATTCTAGTGTTTCGCCTGTTGGGCGCCCAATTTGTTGCCGAAAGGCCTCTGCAGAGGCAGAAGTTTCTGTAGTACCCCTCGCGATCTTTTGGTGGTCCACCGATGAAGAAACAAGGATCTCCTTGGTATTTCCAAAAGGTTTCGAGGTCATCCCACTTTTTACCAGGGAGACGAGTTTCGTTGCGGAGAGCCTGATAGAGCTGTGTGGTGACCATGAGGCAGCCGCTGTGAGCTGCAAGTTCCACGCCCTTTTCGTGGAGTTGACATCGGTAGTGGTGAAGAAGAAGACCGCAGAAGATGGGGTGGCGACGAAGAAATGTGAACTCGGGGGGAAGACCATCGCCCCTTAGGGCACCCGTCTCGATCAAGTCCTTTCTGGCGATGTACGTAGGATCTCTGTTCCACCGGGTGACAGTCTCGAGAACATGCGTTCGATGGGGTGTATCCGGGAGATTAAGAAGAGCCTTCTGGATTTTGAGACTCTCCTGTTTAAGTTCTTCGTAGGCTTGGCCGCAGTTGGATCCGAAGCCTTGCAGAATGTCCAACCAGACGTTCAGAGCCCATGCGAGCCAGACACTAAGTTCCTTGGCAGGGTTTGTGAACAACTCGCCCGTGGCGCGGACGAGCTCATCCTCGACATTGCCTCGACCTCCCCGTGTGCCGAGGTATTGAAGATCGGGCAACAAAGCCATCATGGCTCCGCGGTCCTGCGCCCACTTCTCCTTATTCGTCTTGCCCTTGGCACCGAGTTCCTCATCGTACCAGTCGAACATGCCGTTGTAAATGTTGATAATGTCGACTTGCCTTGACTGTTCAACGTAGCTCTTCAACAATTGCATGGTGTTGATATGCATATCTTTCGCGAGTGAGTATCCTTCGGTGTTGAAAGCTTCGCCTCGACCTTTCTTCCCCGCGTCGATACCCACAATCTCACAGACTGCCGCGAACAAGCTTTCCATGATAAAGGCTGAACCGTCGAACTTGTCGAGAAAGTCCTTGACTTCATTCTCCAAGCTCTGCGCCAATTCAAACACCGTATTGGTCGCCACGCTCGCGGCAGCAAGGTCGATCTTTCCGGCGACGTACTTCTTCCAAAGCTCGCGGATCTCATCCTGGATGTTCTCCAGATCACCCAGAAGAGCGAGGAGTGCAAAGGTAGCATCCTCAAAGGTAGGCTCCTGATCAACTGTGTATTGCGCCGAAGGCACTGAGGGCGCCGAGGGCTCAGGGGTGATGTCTGGAGCGTTGAGGAAGGTTTCAGAGGGATCATAGACGTTGAGACAGTCAAATATATTGCTCAACGGCTTACGGGTCTTGTCCTTGTCGGGCGTGTCATTGGGTTTATCTTTGGGTTTGAACAGGCCTGCTTCCATGATGGGTTTAAGCGTGTCGCGGACCTTTTCGAGGACGTTGACAAAGTGAGCGTGCGTTGCATCAGAATCGTGATCATGTCCTCCAACCTGCTTCGAGAAGGATCTTCTGACTATACGACATTAACATCACTGCCCAGCGGACAATATCGAACAACATACCCCAAATTACTCTCTCCAAAGCAATAGCAGTGCTGTACGGGACTCTAATAGAGTTGGTATCGGCAACAAACTTGGCCATATCCTCAAAGTCCCTGACCTTGATGATATACTTGCTTGCCCTCACTAGACTGGGCTAGTGGGGCCGCCGGCCTCAACGCCTTCGCGTGGCCAGGACCTTTACCCTTTCCATTGCCATTCTTCTTCTTCTTCTTTTGCCTAAGAGCTTCTTCAACCTGGGCCTTTTTGGCTGCAGCGGTTTGTTCGTCAAAGCCGTTGGCCTTGGCGGTGGCGGCCAGCCATGTTGCTACAAAGTCTGTGTCTGCTTTGTATTGTTGGTAAATACTCAAATACGCTGGGACAGCATGGTGAATTAGTTTTTAATATGTAGTCCTATGGGGAGAATGAAGGTTGTTCTGGGATCCTCAGTACAATATATGGTTTCCTTGGTATGGATGTTTGGAAGAATGAGCTGTTTGAGAATGTTGCTGTATTTATATTCAGGGGCTGTTCCATGTTTCGCTATCTTGGAAGGAGCCATGGACTGTATTGCTTTCCAATTTTGGCTGACTTATGAATTTCCGCTGAAGTTAGTGATCTACGAGCGCCAGGGCAGCTATACAGGAAGCCCTTCCTATCTATCCTGGCTACATACAACATCTCTAGACTCTGGTATCTTTGGAAGGGGCAATCGAACTCTATAAAGACAAAACCATCATCAGTGTGTTCAGCAAAATCACCACTTTGGGAAGGTTGCGAATGGGGCATGTACTCGCATGTCCTGACTCGGGAATAATGTCCAGGATATAAATAGATGAATCCACAATCAGATCGGATTCATTACGGTCAATGCACAACTTTCATAGTAAAGTATAAATATGTTACCCCCACGCCTGGGACACGTGAGGAAAATGGTCTGCAGTGGCCCGTTGTCGAAGTCTTTGACTCTGATCACAACCATTACATGGCAGTAACTTTGATGTTTATTATTCCATCAATCATACCTGAAGTTTCCAGAGTGTCTTTCTCGCTCTAATGCACTTTATTCTTAACAGAGTAATTGTATACGGACTCTAGTAGTAAACAAAGGGGCTGTACAGCTCCATTACAACACAACCTTCTCCTCACCTTTAACCCCCCACGCTCCATACCCGGGGGACTGTCTCCCCTCCTGTCTCCGTTACACTGCAATTCAAGATCGTCATTGGTCCTGTAGAGCGTGGGGGCTTTTACGGAGCAATGATTTAGACTCCTTTTGTTTGGTCAATTGGAGGCTTGGAGGAGGGATCAGTTGACTGTGATCATGAACTCGTACCTGCTTCTGCGAGGATCATCGTTGTGTGAATGTAATGGAGGGCATCCATGGAATATGCTCGACATACCTTTTGTCTCAAATAGGTGTCTAATGGTGGCGCTGTCAGTTGAATGCTATTGTATGTAAGATATGTAACTTGCCGTACAAGTCACCATCACACGATCAAATACAAGTTGACATCAAAAACCCCCCCACTGAGTCTCCATAAACAAATTGTGTCTCGACTCTTGACTCGCGTCCTTTGTCTCCATACAAACATCAGGCGAGGTCACCGGTTCGGTCCGGAGTCTCTCGGCCGGGGGGGTGTCTTTTGTATGCGGATCCCCGGAAGCATCAATCGGGACACTTTCTCTTCCCCGCCTTTTTCAACCCTGGGCTGATCCTTGTTTCTTTGCGTCTTGGCTCTTTAGCTGACTGACCCCCACGCTCTCTCTTTCTTTGAGAAGTTGGAAATCCCCAACTTTGAGGCCCTGGGAAAGAAAGCCTCATGACGAGTGCGCCACTTGCTGCTTTCGGTTGGACATAAAAGAGCAGCTGACGCCGGCCGCTTTGACGATGGAACTAATTACCATCAGACTATCCGTTCTTGACTAGCATCTGTTCTGCTTTGCTTGTATAAAAGACAGTATACTTCCTCTTACTATACTTGATTCTTATTCTCTATGCCTTCGACATTGCTTGAATCTCCCACAATGGGCTCTCCTAAAGCTTCTCAACTACGCCTCGGCGATGGCGTCTATGTTCCTACCCTTGCCTTCTTCACATCGGAAGACGAAGTCGATGTTCCAGCTCTTGAGAAACATGTCGTCAAGTTGCTTGAGTCAGGAGTAGCTGGCATTGTCGTTCACGGTTCCAATGGCGAATGTGCCCATCTCTCTCCTTCAGAACGTACGACTATTATTCGTGTTGCAAGAGATACCATCATCCAAGAAGCCAGCGGTACTCGAGTTCCACTCATCGCTGGTTGTGGCGCTCAGAGCACAAGAGAAACGACAGAGCTGTGCGAGGATGCTGGCAAGGCCGGTGCCACTCATGCTCTTGTGCTACCTCCAAGCTACTACGGCGGTCTTCTTCCCGACGATCTGGTTGTTCAGCATTATTACGCCGTTGCGGACAAGAGTCCTATTCCTCTTCTGGTGTACAACTTCCCTGGTGCTGCAGCTGGTCGCGATCTCTCATCGGATACGATTCTTAGCATCGCCAAACATCCCAATGTCGTGGGTGTCAAGTTGACGTGTGGAAACACAGGCAAGCTTGCTCGTATCGTGGCCGATTGTCCCGAGGGTTTCTTTGTTGGTGGCGGCAGTGCAGACTTCATCCTGCAGGGTCACGCGGTGGGCGCCAACGGAACCATCTCCGGTCTCGCCAACCTGTGTCCACGAGCATGCGTTCGCATCACAGAGCTCGCTGATGAAGGAAACTGGAAGGAAGCACGACAACTGCAAGCCAAGGTAGCCAAGGCTGACTGGACGGCGATCAGGACTGGCTTTGTTGGCGTCAAGGCAGCTTTGGGTCACTTTGCAGGTTACGGAGGTGAGCCTCGGCGACCATGCGTTGCGCCCTCTCAAAAGGATCTGGATAATATTACGCAAGGATTCCAAGAGATAATGGAATTGGAGACAACGCTATGATTGGAGAGCAAAAAGCATGTTTTGACAGGAAAGACAAAACAAAAAGCAGGTTTGCATTGCGGCGGTGAATGATGATGATGACGATACCTGATTTCAAGCACGAGATGGTGTTGTGGCGTTGGGCATACACAGCCTACTGTTGAAGTAATTAGCATGTAATATACCACATTGACCAAACTGCATTACACTAAAGATGACACGAGTTACAAGTCTCGCATTGCAGCACAGAACAGCAGTCTGCACATTGAAGTTGTCGTAATTCGGGGCGTATTTTTACCCCATCGAAACTACCGTTCCCCGCAAAGTGGCCATATATCCCACGCATGCCGTGTAACGAGGAAATTCCTCGGGAATCGGAGGATTGGATCGTGGGGGAAAGACGAAAAGAATAAGCATGGAGTGTGTCTCGTGGTCAATCTTGAATAACCAATGGGGTATTCAGGCACGTCTGACATTTCCGGATTTGGAGGAGTACTTTTTCGTGGAATATCGGGATGATGAAAAGAACGAGGGGTAGATTATGACAATGGCATAGTATTGTGACTCTGGAGAGACAGTGTCATCCGGATATGATGGAGGTTATAAGACTCGACTTAAGAGGTGAAGTCTACCTATTGTAGTACCACGCCATATCGTACGCGTATTCAGGTGTTCTTATTTTCGAGAGCCCATTCATTACGTATGATTCGAGTATCGGTATTAGTTCTGTTTGGCCTTGTGGTGAGAGTAGCAATCAATTCATTGTCCCCGTCGCTTCAGGATCTCAATGGACAAGTTGAAGTTACGGGATGCCTCTTACAGCGGAGGATGCCCCACATCAGCTTCCCAAGTTGAACCCCTACCGGAACCATAATTAATCCGCCTTAAACCCCTCCAAGAAAAAATGATAGTCACCGCCTAAAAGTTCTGCCCCACCCTACGATTTTCTCAAGACGACACCAAAAAAAAAAAGTCATCAAAATCGTCAACCCAAGCCAAGCCAAATCAAATCGACGAAAATGCCCAAAGCGACAAAAGGCAAAAATGCCGCCCCCCGAAAGGGCCCCTACGAGAAGCCCGCCGCAAACAGGGTCTTCAAGTTCAACACAAACATCGGCCAGCATATCCTAAAGAACCCCGGCATCGCAGACACCATCGTCGCAAAGGCTAACCTCAAGCCTACGGATACCGTCCTCGAAATCGGTCCCGGTACTGGTGTGCTTACCACGCGAATTCTCGAGCAGGCTAAGGCTGTCAAGGCCGTCGAGTTGGATACTAGGATGGCGGCTGAATTGACGAAACGAGTGCAGGGTACGCCGCAGCAGCAGAAACTCGAGATTATTATGGGCGATTTTGCAAAGTTGTCGCTTCCTGAGGCGCTTCCTCCTATTGATGTTTGCATTAGCAACACGCCTTACCAGATTTCGTCGATTATCATCTCCAAGCTTATCTCGCTACCCAAGCCTCCAAGAGTCAGCATTCTCATGGTTCAGCGAGAATTCGGTCTGCGATTGTGCGCCCGCGCTGGTGATTCACTGTACTCTCGTCTTTCCGTCAACACCCAATTCACATCAAAGGTCTCCATGGTCGCCAAGGTCGGCAAGAACAACTTCTCTCCACCTCCCGAGGTCGAGTCCGTCGTCGTGAGGATAGAACCTCGAACAGACGTCCCCGCTGTTGGACTCGAGGAGCTAGACGGTATGCTGCGCATCTGCTTCTCCCGAAAGAACAAGACCCTGCGCGCTAGTTTCATCGACTCTCATGAGCTTTGCGAGCGAAACTGGGTTACTTGGACGGCTATGTACCCTGACAAGGTCAGCGAGAAGGATCTGGACATGCTCCGCAACAGCATGGACACCGATGCCAAGGCCGCCGACTCTAAGCAAAGCGTGTGCGGTATCCCTGTCAGCAAGGCTTCTCTCAAGAACTTGATTCGTCACAAGATTGAGGCTGTCCTCGAGACTACTGAGCTTGCTGAGGCGCGAGCTGTCAAGTGTGACGAGAATGACTTCTTGAAGCTTATCTTGGCTTTCCGCGAGAACAACATCTACTTTACATAAAACGATCGATACCCAAAAAGTTAAAAGTTTATTCCAATATTTCACCTGGGGAGTGCTATTCCTGCCGCACCAGACGGCCCATACCCGACAAGCGCTGCTTCCACTCCTTGCAGCGTCGGACTTTGATCAAGAATTGGGCTTCGGCATAAAAGCGAGAAAGCGATTTGAGGCCGCCCAATGGATATACAGACCCCATGCCCGAGACCCTTCGATGGGACGAGCCCGAGTGTGGGGAAGCGTGGGGGTTTGCACCGCAGGCATAGATGGTGAGGAGAA
Organism: Fusarium incarnatum; assembly: GCA_004367075.1. NCBI lineage: Eukaryota > Fungi > Ascomycota > Sordariomycetes > Hypocreales > Nectriaceae > Fusarium > Fusarium incarnatum. The sequence goes on from QGDZ01000027.1 coordinate 168,083, forward strand.
AGTCAAGGAGTCCCCGAGTCAGGCCAGACATAGGTTATGCTTGCACAAGAAGTCTGATGATCAAATTGGGCTCGAATACAGATGTAATAAGATACCCTACAATTTTACTATGCATGCCCCCCTAAAAGTCTGCCGCGTCAAAGTTACGGATCAAGTCGTAGTAGAACTTGACGATGTCCATGTGTGAATCTATCCTGATTCTCTCGTCCACTGTATGGATGTTCTCTGAACCGCGTTGGCGACTTGGTGTCCAGCGGTAAATGTTTGGCGAGAGGTCTAGACTTGATTAGCATACACACATTGTGGTCATGGTTGTTGTTGGACTTACTCAAATAATGTCTAGTATCAGTATTTCCAGTCATGATTTCACCAACAGGCACAACCTTTCCACCCTCAAAAGCAAAGCTATGCTGGATGGTTCCCGAGAAGATATCCCAGACTGCTCCGCTTGTAGGCGAAACTGGTGTAACGACCGAGTTCTTGATAGCAGTGAGCTTAAGATGGCCATCGTAGTCAAAACCTGTGTCGTCTGCAAAAGCATGTGTTTTGTCATCCTCGTAAGCGCTTACACTGAGGTTGTACTTTTGTACGACGGAGTCAATGCTCTTGAGGAATTGCTTTTGGACTTTCTCGTGGCTATCCTGTGGTGCGACGCGGTAGTTTACGCCCAAGTTCACGATCTCGGGCATGGCGTTGATCTTTTGGCCGCCGCGGATGATGTCGACTGCTTGCGTTGTCTGGATAGTGAATTTAGCGTTGGGATCGAGATGAATCAACTCAGTGGTCAATTTCTCGAGATCGTCTTTCTTGAGCAGGTCGTTGAGCTTGTGGTGAGCATCGGGTGAGTGACGTGCCAAGCACACGAGGTGGTTATACACGGGACTGCCCTTCAGAATAGCAGGTTCGTAAGGATTCGCTTCCAGAGCGGACACAATCTCCGCCATGATACCGATGCCAGTATGAGGATGAGGAATAGAACTATGTCCACCCTTGACGCGAAGTTCGGCCCAGATATCGATCGCGCCCTTTTCTTGCACAGATGGAAGAACGTAGAGCGTATCGTCAATGAGCTGGATCCCCGAACCACCTTCATCAAGAATAAACGGGATACCGTTATCGCCATACCTCTCTGTCAAAAACTCTCCGATTTTGGCGGCGCCGCGAGGACCGGAGCATTCTTCATCAAAGCCAAATGCTAGAATCAACGTGCGCTTGGGAGACCACTTCGTCTTGGTGAGTAGCGTTTCGATGGATGACATGATCGCTGTAAGACTGTTCTTATCATCTGAAGCGCCACGACCCCAGAGCCACTCGCCGTCAAAGTAGGCGTCAAAGGGGGGATGAGTCCATGTTGATGCATCCGGTACTGGAACTACATCTTGATGAGCGGCTAGTAGATAAGGCTTCAAAGAAGAGTCGCTTCCATGAAGAGTATAAACAAGGCCGAATTTATTGATTTTTTCCAGTTTGGCAGTCTTGTGTCTGCAGACTATTAGTCTCACTCATACAATGCATCGGGATGACTTACATGGCAGGATACGTCTTTGCCAAAACATCATGTAAATCATAAAACGGGGCCCAACGGGGATCTTTATCTACATCATCCAGATCATCATAACAAACCGACGGAACACGGACAATCGCCTGATGACGCTTTACTTGAGTACTGAACGCATCTTTGGTGTCAAAAAGAGCGTTTGCACTGGGAAGATTGTCGTTTTGAGGACTGAGAACAGGCGGGAGATCGCATGTAAAGTCTTTGTGCTGCCCGATTGGTTTTTGTGAGGTAAATGGGTTAAAGGTGAAAGCTGATGTGCTGGTGAGGGTGACTAGCACCGCGAGAGATGATTTGAGTACCATTTTGAAGATAATGGTAGAGATAGAGAAGAGTTGGTGTTGTTGATCATTGAGGGAGGATTTATAGAGCGGGGAATAGGGAATAGGGAATAGCACGACATGCCGAAGCCGGCGTGGAGATAAGACCTGACCCTGTAAGTCAAGTCAAGTCAATCCCAATGAGGCAGTTGGTTCACTAATATTTGATCTAAAGAACTTTTGAAGCGTTGTTTTGAATTTATCGCTAATGTGTGACGTTATGAATCTCTTGTGTCCTTGTAACGGTATCAGGGTCTCAGAATTGACCTCCGAGTCTAAAGGACAAAATAACTTGGACACAGTACACCAGCTTTTATCATTCTTTATTTTGACACCCTAATCTCAATTCTTCTGACATCCATCTGATACCGCAACTCATACTACTAAAACAAAGTAACTTGATTCCTGGTCTAGTGGCAACGCAACACTTCCATGTGCTGAATAGTTGTCTTTATGCCTGTCTCTTGATCTTGGTCCTTTTTGATGACTCTGTAGGCCGAGGCAGGGTGCATGATCTGGTCCTTGTTAGACAAGTACGTGAGTACTTGTCCGGTAGAGGTAATATCCTCCTTTTTCACCGGTACAACAAATTCCCGTGCATCCGTTCGATTAAGACACACTGATACGGCATTCCACTCCTTGACTACCCCATGGGTAAGGGGTTCGATATCTGTTCCACACCAGGTGATCTCCCCAACTGTGTCCTCGACTCGATAACGAAAGACACAGGCCCTCTCTGCTTCACCATTCCACAGCTGGAGCATCTGGAGTTTGGGCATCTTTCTCGCCGCACGAGCTGCCGTGCACAGAAGCCTGGTGATCTCCTCTTCAGTACCAGTCTTGAACACGTCTGATGTTAGGGAAATGGTCTTGAGATTAGGCCATTCTCTGAGGGAGCTGGTCGCTTCCTCGTTGGCTGAGGAGAAAGGGCGGAAGAATTCCCTGGCGTCTACCATATGCGAGATAGAAAGATGCTCCAGGAAGTTGGTATATTGACGAAGAGCTTTGGCGAAGCTTATAACATTGGTGCCTTTGCTCTCCCATTGATGAATGACAGTGTTCGTTTCGCCGTACAGACTGAGACTCTTCGTAGATTTTGGGAGTTCCCTCGCGAACGGGATTTGTGCCTTTTGGCACCAGATCTTCTCCTTGGAAGAACCAGGGCAGCGCCACCGTTCGATATGGATGTCTTCGATGCCCTCGAGACTTGAGAGAATGGTGTTCAGCGCGGTGGGACAGATGCTGTGGAACTGCTGGCGGCGGATCAGGAATTTCGATACAGCTGTGACAGGAGGTAACTCCCACTCGTGGCCGACGCGTATCATCCGCCCGTTGGTGAACTTGAGAGGTTCGGTACCGAAGAGTCTGTCGACAATCGGGGTCCAGACAAGACCCCGCAACTCATTGGAGGGAAAATCGACACACTCTGATATGACGTTATGAACGCAATTGTACCTCTCATGGATATCCTCTTCTTCATCATACTGGTCAAGTTGGCCTGAAGAGAGATACTCTTTATATAAGCGAGCTTCGTTGTCCATAAAGCAGTCAGAATAACACGCGGATGAGGCGCTGAGTTCCAAAGTCATGCCCTTCTGTTGATTCCAAGTAGAGATAACATTCCATAGCACAATAACTGACATGGTAAAATTCTGGTTAAGAAGTGTGTACATTTCAGGAGAGTCCGGCTCTAGGTTGATGCAACAGGGTTGACTTGTCAGGGGTATTCTGAGCCAAAGGTGCTTAAGATAGGCACGTCGACGGGGGGTGACGATAATTGCCAGGGACTTGATGTCGTTTGGACATATACTAAGGGTTCTGAAGGTTTTGGATTCGAAGAAGACGTTCCAGTGCTTATTTACACAAGCATAGGGGGCCAGGGGGCATGGGGTTGCAAAGAACTCGGAGCTCGGGTAAGGGTCTTCAACGATGAAGTTGAGAACCATCGTCTGCAACTCCACGGGAAAAGAGTAGAAGCTAAACATCGTGACTGGAAGAGTGAGATGTTGTTGCAGGTGACAGCTGATGGTATGTGCCAAATGTGGGTGATGGTCGAGATGATAATCCGATATACGAATCAAGGTTCGAGTGTCGAAAAGAGAAGTGAGAAGTACTTCCGCAGGGAAAAGGGAATATATGATTGAACAAGCGAGAGTGTTGGAGGTATGAACGACAATGGGAAGTGTGGGAACAATACTGTGATGAGAAATGAACAGGAAGAACTGCCCACAGAAGAATAAGGGGACTATATATACAAACAAAAAAAGGTTTCTGAGAAAATTTTGATGCTGAAGGAATTTTTCATCAAGGTTAAGGTGATTGATATCTTGCCATTGTGCGAATAGGAGAGTTCAAAGGTAAACTTTAGTTATAGTAATGATACGCACAGAGTTGCCAGAATGTTTGGATTCTGTAGATACTTTATAGGATACATATTGAGACTCTGGTACAAGGACTGAAAGCCATCTAGGTTTGTTCTATGCGTCGAAAAGTCATGAGAGACATGGAAGTAAACTACCCATGTGCTGTCAAGCACTATAGCAAAAACTGTACAATATATATAAAAGATGTTAGTCCTAAAGACTTGTTTTCTGAAGATTGTTTGGAAACTTATATGGTATCACTCTCCTTGGCGTATTATTTCACTTGCCAGCTGCTAGGCAGTGCTGAACAGGTCCCGTTTGAACAAAAGGTAGATAACCCCCATTGATTCATGATAGGTGGACAATGCTGTGGCTGTGAATACAAGTACTCGAGATATGATTCAGGTAAAGAAATAAGGTTAGGAGCAAAGGACTGCGTATTGGTGTGGGAATATTTGGCAGTGGTGAGAGTCTTGAGAGAAGTTTGCTTGGATTTGTAGTAGGTGCGCCAGCCCATGTTCCTGTTCCAGCGAGGAGTCCAACTCTTTCATCTCTACAAAGTCAAGGACAAAGAAGAATAGAATACTGCACACAAGAGTACTGAGCCTCCTATGCTGGCAATAGAGGTTGGCCAGCTGTTAGGACGTTGTCAGAATGCGCTGCCAGGTGAGTGACAGAAGAATTGTCTTCTAAGGCTCAGGCTACGATGATAAAGTAGCCTAAGTGCTTCTAAGCGACCATCAAGTAACCAAATTATTTCATCTCTTGAGATTTTGGGGCGCATTCGCCTGACACCCTGAGGGTTACTAAAAAGTCTAAGAGACGAGACAGTTTGCCTACCTCATGCTAGCTTAGATCAGTACGGAGTTTGGGGACGCATTAGATTTCACGATATCGTCATCCAGTATAGTATAGAATAAACGTAATGATAATTGATCTAAGGATAATTGATCCAAGGGTTTTCAAGTAATGGTACCAACGACTCCAGTGCTGTGGTTATACAATGAAAAGACAAACGCCTCGTATGCATGCACTCCGTGTTTACAAACAATCTCCATGGAGTAACTCCCTTAAGCCATAACAGACTCGACTCTGGAATCCTCGCCAGAGTGTGATTCGCTGTTCCTGGGCTTCTCCTGGCCGCCGTGGAAGTGAGCGTCGTCTCGCTGCTCTCGGGTGATGTATCCCGGAGGCACCCACTTGTGGCTGTTCCAAGGCTTGAGGCCCTCTTGGCCGTACATGAGATCGACATTCTCCAGACTGAGAGCGCGAGACTCGAAAAGGAAGAACCAGACGAGAAGGGCAGCCGCCAGGTTGGTTCCGACAAAGACGAAGCCGTAGCTGTACGCAATGCCTCTGGTCGCAATGGGGGTAAGGAAAGCAATCATGACTGGAAATATGTTAGAATTAGATATCAATTGTCAAGGTACAAGAACTTACAGTTTCCGAGCCAGTTACCGGCGGTAGCAATAGAAGCTTGCTTTGCGCGAGTTCGTAGAGGGAAAGTTTCGCCGATAACGACCCAAGCCATAGGGCCCCAAGTACTGGCGAAAGAAGCGATGAACATACAAGCGCAGACAATTAGAACGATGCCAACGGCTGGGCTGCTCGCGGGGTCGATGGCAGTACCAACAGACGCGAAGACGCAGAGCCATCCAGCTTGCCAGAGAGCACCAATGAATAGAGGCCAGCGACGACCGAATTTCTCGACGAACCAGAGACCCATGAAAGTAGTGGCGACGTTCACAGCACCCAGAATAAGCTGGGTCTGGATAGGGTCCTCGATACCAGCCGACTCGAAAATGGAGGCACCGTAGTAGAAAAAGTAGTTGACACCGGTCCACTGTTGGAGGAAGTGGATGAAGAAACCGAGGAATGTTCGCCAAAGAAGCTTGGGAATGTTGCTTCGGGGGTTGAAGCATTCGCCCCAGCTACCTTGGCCGACTTGTCGCTCCTTCTCGAGAATGTCCTTCATTTCCTTGAGGTCATCCTGGACAAGAGGGTGGTCAAGGTTGTGCTTCATACCACGAAGACGACCCAATGCTATTTGAGCGCCTTCCCAGTCGCCCCGAGAAGCAAGCCATCTAGGAGACTCTGGGACGACGAGGATACCGAGGCCAAGAGGAAGAGAGAAAAGGATGCCAAGGCCGATGACAATTCGCCAAGAGGCGCTGCTGGTGTCCATCCTCTTGAAACCGTAACATGCTATGTTGGAGATGAGAATACCGATGGTGATCATGAGCTGGTAAGAGGCAACAACGGCACCGCGGATTTCTCGAGGAGCACATTCGGACTGGAACATAGGGACACCGACAGACAGGTTACCGACACCCAAACCAGCGATGAATCGACCCATCATCATATGAACCCAAGACTCCATCGCTGTAATCTGAATGACATTACCAATGATGAAGACAGCGACTCCGAATGTCATACTCTTTCGTCGACCCCACCAATCAGCGGTACTATTGTTGTTAGTTGATGATATCGAGGAGGATGGTAGAAGGAACATACTAAGCACCAGAGAGAGCACCGATCAAACTTCCAATACTCATGAGACTAACAAGAATAGATTGGATGTAAGCGTTCCATTCCTTGTTGCCCTCAGGACCTTGAGCGAATCGATCCTTGAAGTCCTCGAACAGGAGCATAGAACTAATTTGACCTGTATCGTATCCGAAAAGGAAGCCACCAATGGACGTAATCACACCCAACAGGATGGATTCTATACCACAGTCGGCGCCATTGACCTTGATAGACCTGGAGGAGGAAGACAGTTAGTATTGGACAGGAGAGAGAAGAGTGACAGAGTGGGTACATACTTTTGACCCAACATGATGAACGACTGCCTAGCTGTTTGGCAGAGTAATTCAAGAAGGGAAATAAAACTAGAGTGAAGATCTGTTTGTGAAAAGCATGAGGAGGCGGGAGGGAGAGGGTCTTTTATTCTTCAGACCCCAATGCAGAAGACAAGACCCGGGGTAGAACAAGAGAAGAATGAAAGCGGACCTAGTGGTATCAGAGAAAGGATGGAGACTCCATCAGCTGGATGGAGCCTGTAGCGCATCGCGTCTGATTCACGGACGAACAAGCGAGGCAGGATCAGTCGGGGGTCCCGGTGTGCAAGTGCAAGTGCAGGCAGGAGCAGTTTCCATCTCTGGTTGATGATGAATGGGGCATCATTTGGTAAACTTGGCAGTCGTCATGGGGGGAGATTCGGAAACCATCAATGGGCGGCCAAGTTCAAGTTCGGCCGTTGGACCAGGTGTCGATCACATCACCTCGCTGAATTAGTGCCCTGTAGTTGGTATTGGCATCGCGGTAACATCATCAAAATGAGGTCTCAGATCCATGTGGTTGGTCGTTAGTCTGTAACGAGACTGAGGATTGAAAGGGCCGATGTCAGTGGCGTTTGTTTAATCCTTCAGATCTGGGGTTTGTGCAGTGTTGACTATCCAGACTATGCGCCTCTGCTACAGCCTACAGCAGGTGCTCCTGCCTCGGGGATGGGCCGGTGCAAGGCGAACAAGACTGCCCAGGCTGGCCTGAGCTGGTTGCCCTGGGGGTATAGTTAGGTTAGTAGGTAGGTACGGTGTTGCGGGTTATCCACGGGGAACGAGTCAAGAAAGTGCAGGGGCCGCATCCGTTACTGACGGAGTGACACTGATTGGATTTCTGGAAGAATGTGGATGCGAGCTTTTTTCCCTCTTCCCCCTTGGCACAGACAACAGTAAAGTTTTCTGGGGTACGTACCTGAGCCTTGGTAATAGTAAAACAGCTGAGCGTTGAATGGTAAAACTTGGCGAACGAAAATTGGTGGTGTTTAGGATTTGGCCGATGACGTACTCCGTAAACTGTCAAGGAAGGTAAGCTTAAACCCCAGTGTGGCCCAATTTGGCAAGACCTCATTTTGACCAATCTCTGGGCCTACGGCATAGTTCTCGGTGCGATATCAGACACAGGCTCCACGACGATCACGGGGTCAAGGATGAAATACGCATGAGAGAAGCATTGCATTCCCCCATCTCCAGACTCTCTCCAGCTTCGTTACAAAGTGACACCGAGAACAAAGACGTTGTCCCAAAAAACCTTGATTCTGAAGCGAAATTCCGGGGAATTCATGCGGAGAAGTTGCGTTGTCCCCAAGATCTTCAAAAACGTCTTTCGCATTGCATGGCATTTCCATCGATGTCACTTGGGTTTTCTTGCGTATCATTCATCGCCAAGGCAGAGGGATATGTGGATCATCGTTCTCGATGATGTCTTGGCCCCTGGTAAAGTAAACAAGTACCGGCATATTAATTGAAAGTTTCTAACACGCTAACCAGAAAGGCTCTTACAGGGCCTTTCAGACCTGAAAAATCGTGTAATTCTTTCCTTTCTCCCGTGACCACGTCTCGTACAAACTGCTTACCTACAAACAATAATGCATTGATCAAAGCCTACATAAAAAAATCTACTCCGGACCCGCATTATATTTCGGAAGCTCCTACACTTCTCCACCCGGAGCCGTGGAGAGCCGGCCGTTTACTCGGAGCTTCATGCCTGTCGCTGGAGAACGGACGTACGTCCCAACGTCCACCGTCCACAATCTTGAGAAAACGGCCCGTTTGTCGCATGTTAAAATATCTCAATCGAGAGGAGGGACCCCCTATTCTGCACTTCCCCGAGCGAATCGAGGCCAATGCCCCCATTCCCATCCCCAATCTTTCCCCCACGAGCCACAACTCCAGAGTTTTGCAGAGAATCCGGGACCGTAACATCTGGGGACTCCTCATTCCACTCCGCGTTCCCTCACCCAGAGCGGCGGAGATGAAGGACTTGTGAAACGCCAGCTGACCGTGAACGGGCCCTACAGCCCGGCGGTAATTCGGCGCTGCCAGACCGCAGTTGACAAAGAAGAATCGTAAAAGTCAACTCGTCACCCGTATTTTCTTCTTCGACATCCGATTTTCTGGACAACTACGGGGTTTACTTTTTTGGTATTATCTTCCGAGTAGAAAAATTCTCGTTCCAGCCCAATCTCGGTGAGCCGGTGAACAGGAGATGCAGTCGGTCAGCTGGATCTTGTGTCTAAGCCAAGGGACTTTGAAAAGGAGAATGACCCAGCTCGCATAATGGGGCTCATTCGATATCTGGATCGTGACATGGCATAATTGCCCCTATACTCGTATGCATAGCCTCTGTTGGCCAAGATACACGTGGTGGAGAAGAGTGCAAACTTTGTAATCCAAGGGGGATTCTGACTGAGATGGACTACGGACTCTGACCCAACAGTTGTTACAACTTTACGACTGATCCTGAACTACTGACAATCATGTGAGTTGTTTGCTTACCAGAAGTAAGCTTGATCATGGTTGATGCTTCTTGTCAGTCACTAGGAGAACAAAGTTGAGGCTTACAAGTGTCTCAACAACTCAACGGTATCAGATCATAACCCCTTTCTGCCTAGAATTCTAGATCTTGACTTTAACATATGACCACGAGTGCGTGCACTTTTTTCTCGCTTTTCTACAAATCGGATTGTACAGTTCATACACGAGAAGTAGATAACGACTTATCTTTCGATATCTACTAGGTACGCAACTGGGCAACAGAAAAGTGCTCCTATCAAGCTTAGAGTGTCAAAATAAAGTAGCCTCTAAACCAATCTGAACTGCCATAAAATGGTCAAACTATTTCGTCTTCTAGGCTCTTGTAGGCCAACTCTTCTGACACCCTGACGGCACAGTCTAGCCGGTGCAACACTAATGCACGCCTATTTCCGGGCCATAATTGATAAGGCCTCGGAAATCTGCATACGGAAAGCCGGGTGTCTATGTAAATGAGGTTTATTCAAAATACGATCAAGGTTAAAGTCTTGCCACAAACTGAAGCGAGATCAAGCGAGGAATCATGTTGGTCATGTGGACAGCAGAGAATGTTGAGGATTCGGATATCTGCAGAGAGTATCGGATGTTGGTACTATTCTTGACTTGTCTGTAATCATCCTGGCTGCCTGGACTGCTTGACATCCATGTATTATATGCGTAACATGTCGATGGGTGGATAACAATCTGTAAGACGACCACGGTTGAACAAGAAGACTGCGACGCTGATAATTATTGTTCTGAACAGCACAAGAGATAATTCCTGAGAATTACCTGGAAATGCAGTTAGTGGACGCTTAAAAACACGATTGAACAGTGGGAGAAAAAAGACAAGGAATCCCCTGGGACTCGAACTTACGACCTCCAGGTATGATAAAAATAGAATAAAAAGAACTTGGTAGTGTGATCATCCCGTGCTGGGTCCAACGTCTAAGTCCTAGACTTCTCTGTTCCATGTTTGCCCGAAGGCAATAGCGACAAAGAAAAACTGATATATATACTATACTCCGTACTTTGAGTTCAGATCTCAACCTTAAAAATATAAAATTGTTCTCCAGGTTTAAGTTGCTAAACCAGGAAATTATCACGCCAGAAGACCACATGACAAGTCACTGTCGATCAGCATAGGGTAGTTAACTGGACCCCTGCAAGACCATCTCCACCCGCCCTGAATATCTCTGGGCCTTTCTGGGGTTCATCGTTAAACTCTTGATCGATCGGTTTTTGATGAACTGGTGGAGGACACTGCATAAGACCCTGAATCAAAAACAAATACATATCATTAATTGCAAATATTGTACCTGATCTTGAATACCATCACCAAAATACCATTATCTAAACTCTATCATGAAACTACTCGATCTAATCTCGGCACGAACGGACCCCCTCAAGCCACATTTCTTAATCTCCCTTGAGCCGCACAGATTCAACTCTCAAACATGTCAACATGACTTATTACTGCAGCGACTGTGACAAGCTGTTCTTCGCAGGCCGGCATGCCCGCGATCAGCACTGCCAAGCAACAGGTCACGCGCTACCCGCTTTTGAATGCGACTCGTGCAGCGATTGCTTCGACGATGAGTATGATCGCTGCGAACATATGAACCTGGAGCAGCACTGGGCTGAGAATACACCAGAATGCACCATCTGTCTGTTCCATGCTGTGACGGAGGAGGATGTTGTGCGGCATGAAGTCGAGGAGCATAACTATTGCGCTGATTGTAAGCGGACGTTTATGAACTTAAACTGTATCCGACAGGTGAGTAAGACGTCGAGTTAGAGACTCAAGGTTCTGATGGGTGTAGCATTTAAATGGAAAGATTCATCGTACGTCGTCGGTGACTTGTCCTTTCTGCAAAGCAAAATGTAATACAGCAACCGGACTCTCTCATCATCTTGAGCGAGGCGCATGTCCTCGCATGTCCATGAACCGTCACAAGCTATACAAGTACATCAAAAACCGCGATCCCGAAGGGACCTTGACGAACAAGACTCTAGCGTGGGAAGGAGAAAAGACGTACACGATCAATCCGCGCCTAGCATGGAATCACTGGGTGAAAGCATACGAATGCTATCTGTGCCACAAGCTGTACTCTTCACTTCACGGGTTGAAGATGCATCTTGAATCGCCGCGGCATCAGCAAAGGCTGTATCATTGTATGAAACCGTCTTGTGGGAGGGAGTTTACTACTTTGGCGGCGCTGATTAATCATCTTGAGAGTGAGGTTTGTAAGCTTGTGAGGTTTCAGCAGGTGCAGAAGGTTGTTGAGAGGATTGTTGATCCGCATATGATGATTTCGGTATAGGACAGGAGTTTTGGATGGTTTGGATTGCATATTGTTGGAAAGAGGTTTGACGTACGGGAAGAAAGGTTCTGGCACAGGAGTGATATCAAGATATTTGTAATTAGACGGTGTATACGGTCAGAACAGTCTGCAATGCGAGTTGCGGTATCAGAAAGGCGACAGAGGAATTATCCTCAGGCCTAGAGCGTCGAAATAAAGTAGCCTAAAAGGTGGCATAATAATGAGATGCAGAAAGCATAAGAGACGAAATAGTTGAGTCACCTTATGCTAACTTGGACAACTCTATCTTAGTAGCCTGTGCTTAGAGGATGGCTCTTCTGTTCTCCAGTGGATAGTATGCAGTGAGTCCTATTTATGTTCCAAGATTAAAGGAAGTACATCCAAAGTCATCTACTTCTCAACCAATCTTCCTCCCAACCAAGCTTCAAAGCCCGCAAACTGAGGAATATGACTCCATCTCCCACAAAAGCTCTTCAAAGCTTCATTCTGCTGCCTAATCCAAACACTCTGCTTCTCCACTCTACTCCCAGTACAATCCAACAGCGGCCCGAGTTCCCAAGCTAACTTCGCCGCGTCTACCGGACATAGATAAGGCGGGACTTGTCCATCTTGTCGAACACTGTTTACACCTTGCATCACGCATGCGTAGTAAGGACAGTGCGCAAAACCGAAGCAGTGGCCAAGTTCGTGGGATACTGTTACCGCGAGACGGGCGAACCAGTAGCTTGATAGTTCATCTCTTGTTGTGAGTTTTGGAACGCGTTTCGAGGCTTGGACTGCGAGGGCGAGGGGGGATGTGGGCGGTGGTTTGCCGTAAGGTTTGATAGTTGACTTTGCTCTTTTCGCTGGAGGTTCTTTTTCGACGGTGCTGCATTCATTGTCGATGAATGTTTTGCAGTGTGAGTTAGGCCACATGTGTGCTCGATCTATACCAGCAGGTTCATCCAACGCAGGATTATATCGAAAGGAAGAAACGATGCAGACTCTACTACCACCCCAAGCTCTTCCCACAGTAAAATCATCTTCTTCATCTTCGTAAAGATCGTAATCCGTAAGCATTACCACGGCATGAGCGTCTTTGGGTATTCTTCGTAAGAGCGCATCTGCCACGTCGCCCAAGTGAACCTGTTGTCTTGCTCGCCCGTCTAAAGAGGGGCGACATCGAACATCCCATACTTCTAACTTTCCGGGAGTTTCTAGACCGACTTTTGTCGTTTTGGAGAGTTTTTTTGACTTTGGTTTTTCGTCCCAGACTTTCCATGTGAATGTGGCAGGATATTGCACAACGTCCATGCCATGGTAGAAACATCGTAGATACTCGATCAAATCGGTAACCTGTGGTGTCGAAGACGTCCACTTCTCCAAGTCCCCAGCTATTCTTCCAGGCAGAACGGGTTTATGCCCATCCTTCATCGTCTCCTCCAATTCTTCAGGAATCGTAGGCGGTAAGACGACATAAATTTTCTTTCTTTTTGTAGTAACCTTATTCCTGTCCTCTTCATCAAGCCACTCCTTGAACGTCTGCCCTTCATCATCAGGATCCATGGCAAGTTCATCCTCTGGAAGGACTAAAGGTCCGGGAAACGTCCATGGGTCTTCTAGAATGGAGTTTCTAGGCTTGGTTCCAGTTTGTGACACTGCTGCTTGGAGAGGTGGTCTTTCGAAGCCTGCTTCTTGAGCGGCGGGACTGCAGTCGTTGTATAATGAGGTGTGATTGCACTTGACCATCTTGTTGTACGGAGAATGAAAGAGGGAAATGAAAGGTCTATGAGACTGTGAGGGAAGGGGGTGAGGGAAGGTGGACGAAAGAGAAGCAGCTGTCGTTTATGTTGGTGGGTAGCGAATGATGAAGTTCAACTCTAAGAGCAATTATGATGAGAGATACTAAATCTGGACTTGCATATAAGTGAAGGTTATATGCACAAGAAAAAGTCTCTAGACAGAATAAAATAAGTATCAAAAGTGAAGCTAAATTACGGACGTAAGCATAGCGTTGTTCTGTGCACGCTGTTGCCTGCTTTGGCGCATTTCATGTATTTGGTCCGGGTAAATTACCCTAGAGTTGTCATTGTGTTGGCACTTTTATGTCCACTACAACAACACTAACATATTCACTTGCTGAGCCATCGAATGTCTTATTATCAATTCTGAAATGAATGATTGAGTGTTTGAGTTAGACTAGTTGTATACAATGTGGCGTGTGAGCGCGTCGGAGTTAAGCCTCAATTTCCGCATTACTTATTCGTATCTCACTCGACCAACACTGATGCCTTTCACCTCAATCACGAGCCAGCAAGATGACGAAACGAAAGCAACAGCCCCCACAGAGTGAGTCTCTTGAATATCATCTTTTAGAGGCATCAAAAGCTCACATCTCCTAGCTCAAATAGCCTTTGTAATACAAACTCCATCCAGCAACTCCAAGAACAATGCAAAACTCGTCAGAAGCCATGCTGCGCGCCTCCCATCCTCACGAAAATACGAGAAGCAAGTTAAGTCATGGATACTAAAGAAAGAAGATAAATCAACAGCACTTCAAATCCCTGATGGTTCCATACCAGGTCGTGTTGGTACAAACTTATCTCTACTCGACTTTCCTGAACCGTTGAAGCCATATATGGAGAATGATATGTTTCGATGTAAGTTACCCATCAAAAACCCTTCAAAAACAGGCTTACAGACGATCAGGGTTCCATGGTATGAGAGGGACTCTCTACCCCCAAGAAATCTGTCTTCAAATCAACGCCCTTCACTCATCGTGGACGACAAATCTTCTCATCGACCATATCTACTTCCACGCAGTTCTCTTTTCTATAGAAACATATTTTAATCCACAAGGTACACTTTCACACTTTCATTTTGCAAAGACATTGCGACTTTTACAGGAAAGATTAAATAGTTCGGATGACAAGGCTATTTCTGATGCTACTATCATGGTGGTTGTTATGCTAGGTTTATCGGCGGAACTTATAGGTGATTCTGATGCAGCGGAGAAGCATGTTGATGGGCTGAAGAGGATCGTTGAGTTGAGAGGGGGTTTGGAGGGATTGAGGTTTGATAATCCTAGGTTACCGGCAAAGGTTTGCAGGTGAGTATGTACACTATAGTTTTGAAAGTGGTTACTGATGCTCATTAGGGTCGATCTTGGTCTCGTTCTTCGCTTTGGATGCAAACCAGTCTTCTTCACCAACGAAGACATATCCTGGAATCCATACCTCCCACCCCAAATCCGTACGAAAAAGACCATACAACATCCCGAAGTATTCATCAAAACTCTAGACCCAAGACTAGCAAACGTATGGAAAGACCTCCACGAATTCTCTACATTGAGCAGCCTCGCCTATCAAACAGACCGTAAACTTCAACCGAATACATTTAGCGAGATAATGATATCGATACTCTACAGACTTGTCGCTCTAACTCCGGAGAGTCCGCTGGAGGATGCTATCAGACTTGGCATGATGGTGTTTACTGCGTCTGTTTTCTTTCGGTGGAGAGATATGAAGCAGAGACAGGCTTATCTTGATGGTAGTTTCAGGGCTGCTTTGGAGAAGTTGTGGAAGGCTTCTGTTCAGCTGCCCAGGGCTGTGGTGCTGTGGCTTTTGGTGCTTTGGGAGATGAATGTTAATGGGGATAGCTGTGATGAGTTCTTAGATTGGACTTGTGACGTTTTGAGAGATCTGGAGATCAGTTCGTGGGATGGTATACGGGAAGTTCTGAAGACGGTTGTTTGGATCGATTGTTTGCTTGATACGTCTGGTAGAAGGACGCTCGAGCCGATATTAGCACAGGTGAGCAGACAGCCCCGAGATTGAACTATAGCCTTTAATATATAATCTCTATGTATCTGGTCTAACTTGAAGCCAGCTTGGTCTCCCAGAATCATAAACCCCCTCGCAAGCCGCATCAACACAAGCCCCCAAACTCCCAAAATACATCCCCCTCCCCGTCAACCCCGGCCCATAATGCGCATACTTTCCCGAATTCGTCAAAATAGTCCTCGCAGACGGTGGTATAACTGGTTCTGTAACCATACACCAACACGTATCCGTCAATATCTGCACCCCAAACTTCTCAAGTTGGGCTATGTAGCCTGCTTGTTCTGCTAGTTTGTATATCGATCGTCCGCAGGTTACTACTACTGCGACGCTGGGTGCTTTTTGACGGCCTTGGACGAGATGGGCCAGGTTGCGGAGTTCAGTGAGGGAGAAATGGGGGTTGCCAAGGGAGAGGAGGTCGAGGGGCTGGTTGGGAAGTGCACTGTTGAGTTTATCCCAACAGGCACCTAAATCGCTGGGTTGAACTTGGAAAGTGGTGATGTCTGAAGCGGTGACTGCTTCGAGGGTGGTTGCTTCTGGAGTCACACCCACGATGTGAAACATTGGAGCGCTGGAGACTGTTGCGAAAGCTGCACCGAAAGCTTTCAAGTCATCGGTCGAAAGACCATACTTATCAAGACCCGTCACCACCGGTATACGACTCGTCGATAACGTCCCAACATAGTATCCCAGAAGAGGCGGAAAAGAATCATCAAGCCCTGATGAATTCTTTACTCCAACAACGTTGACTTGTACCGAAGCCAATCGATTTGCATCAACATGGGGTCCTCCCTTCGGCGCCCTCCCCGTCAGAGCAATAGAAATATCCAGGAAATCAGGATATTTCATCGTCCGCGCTCCCAGAACGCTATTCGCGTAAACAACCGCATTGCTCTCCGCCCAAGCAACCTGCTCTCCAACCTTGGGCGCACTATCGAGCTGATACGGCGCACAGGTATACGTTGCCTTGGCACCCATATCAACATACGCCTGTCCCAACTTATCAGCCGCTTCCCCAAATTCCGTGTCAACACCAAGCGCTCTCCATCTCTTTTGATCGACGGATATGGAGTTTAACGTTGTAGGCACGCGCACTTTACCGCCCCAATCGCGAAGTCTTTCTGCGAGTAAGAGCGTGGCTGGGCCGGTGTACAAACAGGCGTCGATGTGGACTTGAGTTATTGACATTAGGCGCGTTGTGTTAAGGAGGTGTGCCATGCGGAGGACTATGCGGATTGCTACACGGGATGCTTCGCCGTGATCACCGCGGAGGAGTTCCTGGTCGAGAGGAGAGAGCTTTATGCCTTCTAGAGCAGGTGTAGTTTCGAGTATGAGCCCGTTTTCTGGCTTTGATAGCATCGGTGTGGTAGAAACATGGCCATCATCCACATAAACCGTCTGTCCATCTAACTCAAGAAGTTGTCGAAAGTCATCCTTGTCAAGTACTACCACAGGAATAGATTGCTGAAAGACTTCTTCAGCAATCATAACACCCAGCGTAAGAATATCTTCCCTTCTTTCAAAGATGATAGCTTCAGGAGCTTTCCCATTGAGGAGAAGCTCGAGCATAACTCCGCTGCCGGTACACGATCCTCGACCTCCTGGGATAGCGAGTACGGCGTTTTGCAGTTTCTGGCCACTTAGTGGATGATGGCGGTCTATGACTTCGCTTGTTTGCGGATCGACGCCGCCCCAGAAACTCAGCTCGAGGTTGCTTGTGAGGAGTTTTGCTGAGGCTCTGCCTTGGACGTAGGCTGTGCCTGTCCATGTGAAATCTTGTACTGAACCCATTGTTGGTGGAGTATTTTAGGTGCTGATCATCGTCCTCTCAACTTGAATGAAGTTCAACTTTTGAGAGTAGGGACTGGCTTGTGATCTTCATCCACGAGTGTCTTATCACTAGTTAATATTAGTTACTGTATTTGAGAACCCAAAGGGAAAATTCTGCCTGATCGATCGACGTTGACAACTCACTCACATAGTCCAGACTTTGAGGCCCCAGCGTAGATCGCTTAGGAACAATACCGCTTCAACCCGTCTTTAGCACTTGAGATAGTCCCACTGGCGGTCAATACTTGTAGAATCCCCAATTGAGCAATTCTTGTAGAAATAGATACTGGTATTCTGCTTGTCAATCCTCGGACTGTGAGAGGAACAACTTATCAACCCCGCATTGCACTATCTTTCTCCAGAACTCCATTCTGACTATCAATCGGCTCGAGTCGGAAGACAAACCCGGCTTCACGGATTCCGGGCCGGCAATTGATAGGACATAGCCGTGAAGAATGTGTTGTGGCTGAAATTGATGGTAAGGATATCGGATTGAAGAAGTTTTGAAGGGAGGACAAGGATTGGATCAAATATGCGTGACCTAAGCGTTCCGATGGTGAATGTCATTTTACAAAATCTTACCTTCCGAATTGAGGTCCCCTGTCAGAGAGATATTAAATTCAAGTATAAAAGACAGACAGACATTGGTGTCCTAATCAATATTATCATTAATCTATGGGCTATCAAGGTAAAAGATTCACGGACCTCCCCCGACTTCGGCTACAGCTGCCCCTTGCGTCATCCCGCTCTACTCCACTAAAACCCCAACTCAGAAGCTCAAGCTTCAACCCAAGCTCCCAATTTCAATTCCCGTTGCACCAGCTTAAGCTTCATCCTCATAAGCTTCTCCACAATGCGCGTCGCAACAGTCTTGGCCTCCGCCTCTCTGGCAACCGCCTTTGATTGGCAACAAGTCCTCGGTACCGATAACAACAACAACGCGCCTGTTTTGAGTGACAGTGCTCCCTCGTACCGATCTGAGCTGTTGAGCTTGCACAAGTCTCTCATCGAGACTTCTTCCGTTTCAGGAACTGAGCATGATGTTGGTGTTTGGCTTGAGAAGTATCTTGAGAAGAAGGGATATTCTACTGCGCGTCAGGAACTCGAGCCTTTTGAGAATACGCCGGAGGGAAAGCCGCGGTTTAATGTGTTGGCTTGGCGACAAGATGGAAAGAAGGCTTTTGAGCCCAAGATTGCCGTGAGCAGTCATATTGATGTTGTCCCGCCGCATATTCCGTATGGAATTGACGATGGAGAAATCACGGGGGACACTATGATCACTGGTCGTGGAAGCGTTGATGCGAAGGGTAGTGTCGCTGCTCAGATCACCGCCCTGGAGAACCTTATCAAGGACGACAGGATTGATGCTCACAAGGTTCTTCTCCTGTTCGTCGTCGGCGAGGAGGTCAAGGGTGATGGTATGCGCCGTTTCAGTACCGCCCTCGAGGAGAAGGAGCTTCCCTACAACCTGGACGCTGTCATCTTTGGTGAACCCACCGAACTTAAGCTTGCTTGCGGACACAAGGGCATGTTGGGCTGCGATGTTACCACCAAGGGCTTCCCCGGTCACAGCGGTTACCCATGGTTGGGCAAGTCGGCTAACGAACTCATGATCCGAGCATTCGCCAAGATCTTCGAAACCGATCTTGGTAGCAGTGAGCTGTTTGGCAACACTACTGTCAACGTTGGTCGATACCATGGTGGAGTGGCCGCAAATGTCATTCCCGAGGAGGCCAAGGTCGGTGTGGCTGTTCGTGTTGCCAGTGGAAAGCAAGCCGACGGACACGTTGCTGTCCATGACAAGATGCAAGCCATCTTTGACGAAGTCGATAAGGACGCATTCGACTTTTACTGCACCCACGGCTATGGTCCCGTCGAAGCCAACTGCGACGTCGATGGTATGTTGGTCGAACCCTATTGAGAAATCATCTGCTAACATGTTCAGGTTTCGAGAAAATCACCGTCAACTACGGAACTGACATTCCCAACCTCAAGGGTGACCACACACCATACCTGTACGGTCCTGGAAACATTCTGGTAGCACATGGCGCGCGGGAGAACTTGACTGTGGCCGATCTTGAGACAGCTGTCGAGGGATACCAGAAACTGATTCTTCATGCGTTGAAGCAATAGCCTGCTTGGCCTAAATAGAAACACCCAAACTTCCGTCCTTTTTAGTCTATGTTGGATATGCTAGTATGATATGATATGATATGGTAGCTTGACGCTGAAAGAAACATGACATCGTAAATTGAGTGCTTGCTTAAGCACCGGTAATCTTGGCCCATCGCTCTGGCAGGATCTTGCTGAAATCGAAGTTGCCGTCTGGTCCCTTCTCAATGGCTCCCTTCTCGGTGACAACGGCGTCGATGAGCTCGGCGGGTGTAACGTCAAAAGCAGGGTTCCAAACGTTGATTCGCTGGTCGGCGGTAGCAACTCGCACTTTGCTGGTCTTATCCACAGAGCCATCAGACTTAATGACGGCTCCAGTCACTTGTGTCAGCTCCTCCGCCTTTCGCTCCTCAATCTTGATACCATCACCAGTCTCGGTCTCCAGGTCAATGCTGGTGGTAGGGGCGGCGACGATGAACTTGACACCATGATGCTTGGCCAGAACGGCGAGTTGGTATGTACCAATCTTGTTGGCTGTGTCGCCGTTACGAACAACACGGTCAGCACCCACGATGACGGCAGCGATGTTCTTCTCTTGCTTTCGGGTGCGGAAGAGAGATGCGGCCATGGAGTCTGTGATCAGAGTGCTGGGGATCTTTTCAAACACCAGCTCGAAAGCAGTGAGTCGACTGCCTTGGTTGTAAGGGCGAGTCTCTGTGCAGAAAGCGTGCTGGAGGAGATCCTTGGACTGGAGAGTTCGGATAATTCCCAGAGCGGTACCGTGGCCTGATGTAGCGAGTGATCCAGTGTTGCAGTGGGTGAGGACCGAGATCTTCTTGTCAGAAGAGGCACCAGCTTGTGATCGAAGCCACTCAGCGCCATGGTCGCCAATGGAGAGGTTGGTCTGGAGATCCTTCTCAAAGATCTTCTCAGCCTCCTCGATGAAAGCAGTGATAACTTGGTCCTTTGAAGCAGTGCTTCCAACTGATCTGATCGTTGCCTTGAGTTGGTTGATAGCGTTGGTCAAATCGACGGCAGTAGGTCGACTCTCCTTGAGGTAATCGAGAGCCTCATCGATCTGGGAGATAGTGCCCTCAGCATCTGAAGCAGTGATACTTCCATTCTGAAGCTCTACAGCCAAACCAAGAGCCGCAACAATGGCGATAGCAGGGGCACCTCGTACTCGCATGGTTGCGATGCTCTCGAAAGCCTCTTTTCTGTTAGAGACTTCATCGTAGTGGAACTCGTGAGGAAGACGGAGCTGGTCAAGGACCTGGAGCTGACCGCGAGTGTACTTGACAGCCTGAAGAGAAGACATTTTGAACTTTTAATCTATAACAAAAAGATAATGAAGAAACCAAAGTTTCATATGCTTCTACTCATCACCCAAAATGTTGCCCCTCCAAGATTCTGCCGCCACCCCACCATCAGAACGAAAATAGCGTCATATTAATCAACCAATAAACGACACACGTGGATTCACCGCCTAAAACCGGACAAATGCCGCTTCCGGCGCAACATGATGAGCTAAGGAGCCTGAAGCACCCCTACGTCAACAGGGGTGTCTATCCCTAGTCCAGTCCACTGGAGCTCAGTTCGGGACAGCTTTAGCGATATCGTCTGGGCTGCTCATACTTGTATCTTGAACAAACAGCAATGACAAGTGCGCGTTCGAGCTGTTTGCCATGGAACAGCCATTCTCGACGTCAAAAGTGACTGGTAAGAGTCAATTCATTCGTCTTGATGACATGTCACGCTAACATGACACCTTGTCGCAAGTCGAGTACTTCGATCCTCACGATGTTTACAAGCTACTCGCCCCTGGTTTGATTCCTCGATTACCTCTACGAAACCTGAACTGGCAATCGCATGCTGGACCTCTACGATCTATCGATACTCTTCATGTTGAGCTTCTTCAAGGGGACGACCCTGCTGCGGCAGATGCAGCTCCTTATACCCTTCGACGATCAGGGAGTACAGTAGACGATGGCTTTCAGCAGCAGAACTTCGGAAGCGGGACTCAAGCGCCATCAGCGGATCAGATAGATACTCAAGCTTTGCCATCGAGGGCAATTGGAAGTCAGCGACGACATCAAATTCCGGGTCTGCGACGGACACCTTACCTCAAGGTACTGCTGGTACGATGCGACGATAATGAAACATACAAAACCTCTGTTCGAACCGAGATTCGCGAATGGATCAAGGAACATATACCTTCTTCGACGAACCCGAAACGAAACAGCAAGCAGGAGAAGCATGATGCTTTCGATTACTTGATCTTACACGTGGTCCTTCCGAATACAGTGGCCTCGACACAGCCCAGAACAAGCGGACGCTCTGAAGGTGCTTCAGAGAAGAGCGGACCGCGATGGCGTACCGGATCGACACCTCTTTTCGAGAAGCTTCGTACCGACTTCTCTGGTCTTGGAAAGACCGCGCCAGATAGGGTTGCTCAGATCAGAATTGGAATCAACGATCTTCCTTATGATCAGCTTCCGAGAGTCGTTCCCGCGGTGCCAACTGGTTATCTGGAGGACGAGCACGATGCCGAGAATGCTTGGGCTGAGCTTATTGCCAAGTTGAAGAGCCTTATTCTCACCTCCTTCGACCAGCGTGTGCTTCAATATGAAGAAGATATTAAAGAAAAAGACGGCCAACGAACTTTACCTGGATGGAACTTTTGTACCTTTTTCATACTGAAAGAGGGCTTAGCAAGAGGCTTTGAGAGCGTGGGACTTGTTGAAGATGCATTGGTTGGATATGATGAGCTCAGTGTTGGACTTGACTCTGTTGTCAACGAGCAGGCCGACGAAGGATCGCCTACTAGACATGGAGGCACATTGCTCAGCTACACCGAAGAACTCAAGGAGATTGTCAATGCGGCTCTCGCCAAGTCACCTGGCGGAAACAATGCGGACGAGGAGGCTGTTGATCTCCAGTCGAATGAGACTATCAAGGAGCAGTTTGACGAGATCCCTATCAACGCTACCAAGAAGGCCTACCGAGATAAGATTCTTGCCAACGATGTTTCGGTGTTTGACTTCAGATGCTACATCTTTGCCCGACAGATCGCACTGCTTTTGCGACTTGGAAATGCTTGGTCGTCCAAGGAAGATCTGCTAGACAAGCTCAAGGAACAACAAGAGTCTGTCTTGCATGGAGTTGCTCCTCTAGCCCCCCCTCCAAAACCCACCGACGACGTGGAAAACCTGTCTAGTCTTGGAGAGATATGTCGAAGGACTTTACAGTTCATCCCGGCTGTGTCCCAGATTATGCGCCGAGATATCCTCACTGCTGTGGCATCAGACAAATCTGATGATGACGATTCGCCTATAGATCCTAACCTTTCCGAAGTCATGGACAATGTGGTTGCTTCGTTTGCCTTCTCTGTCGCTCAGCAGATCCTTGCGCAGACAGCATCAAAGTCTCTACCCATTCCTCCATCAACCCTCGCTCCTGCTCAGAGCGAAGAGCAGAAGAGCTCCATCCCTGAGCCCAAGACCATGATGCACCCTGCCCGAACAACATCACTTCATGTCACAACAGGACAGGCACCTGGAACCCGTCCTCCACCGAGTCCTGGTGTCTTCCCTGGTCCAGGTATGCCACAGATCAACAATGATCAGGATGCTCAATTTCTCAAGGCAGGTCTCGAGGACTTGGCTGCTAGACGCGCCGAACTTTACATGCTTTCCCGAAGCATCCTTGATGGTCTAGGCAAGAAACGCGGATGGAGTGATGGCTGGAAGGAGGCGCCTATTATCGCAGAAGCCGAGGCAGACTTTGAGGAGATAAGCTTGGATGATCCGTCTCCGGGTGATGCTGGTGCTTCAGAAGAAATTCCACCCTTGGACATGGGTGTCAATAACAGCCTTCTTCAGACTGCGATTGATAACCAGGATAACTTTTACCGTCTGTATGAGATCCTCACAGACAAGGCACTTCGACACTACACTGTCGCGAATCATGATCATGCTGTGCAAGCCAGTATGGCAGATCTCGCTGTGCTTAAGTTCTTCCTCGAGGACTTTGGTGCCGCTGCGTCATATTTCTATCGGGCAACGCCTTTCTTTGGCGAGAGCGGATGGACTTCGCTCGAGCTGTCGATGCTTGTCATGTATCTGCACTGTCTCCGTGAGATGAAGTCCAAGGATGACTATGTCAGGGTCGCTCTCAAGTTATTGACCAAGTCATGTGCCGCTGAGCATGAGAGGCTCGAGCAGCGTTCAAAAAGAGTTTCAAGCATTGGAAAGCCTGAGCCTGCAGATGCGATGTCGATGAAGGGAGTTGTTGGTAATCTGTTCGACTTGGCTTCGTCTCTGTCTCAGCAAGTCAAGGTTCATCTGTCCAAGTTCTTTACTAATATCGAACTTGCTGGCGCTCCTCAGTATTTTGAGGAAGAGGACAAATGCTCGCTGACCATCAACCTCTGGAGTCTGTTGCCTGATGATATCAAGCTTGACGGGATTGATGCGCGAATAACCGCTACCGAGCCAGGACCTACCAGAGAATTGAAGTTCTCGAGAACAGGGGAGATTGTGTTACATCCTGGTCAAAATTCAATCACAGTCAACTGCACAGTAAGTTTCTCTGCCAGCTAAGAAAAGACCAAGCTAACCATTCCAGTCTGTTATTCCTGGAAAGTACAAGATTGATCATCTTGGCTTGTCTTCAAGCAACCTCTTCCTTCACTTTGAACGCGATTTCAACACACCACCACCACCAACGAGCGATATCTTCAGACATCCTGAGGTCATCATCTTCCAACGTGAAGGTGCCCTGGATGTACAGCTTACAGCTACAAAACATACTGCCTTGGACAAGAATAACACTCTGGATCTTGTCCTTGATCCAGGATGGAATTCTATCAAGAAATGTGAAATCCGGATTAAGCCAACTACAGGTGGTCTCAGACTTTTGACCATTGAAGCCAAGGTTGTCGACTCATCGGTCGAGTTCGCTAAGAAACCTGAATCCGGTGGTGTCATTCATTTCAATGAGATCGAGGCAGAGACGCCTGTTACCTTGCGCTTTCCCTATTCAGTTGAGCAGGATATGGCTGATGTTTCTGCCAAGGTCGACGTCTCTTATACTGTTGAGTCAGGTGAGAAGTACACCTTTGCCAAATCAATCGTGATTCCTATCTCTTTGGCTTTGGGTGTCAACGTGCAAGATGTCTTCAAGCATCAAGCCCTCTACTCCCGCTTCAATGTCTCTACTGCGAGCCACAGTCCTCTACGTCTTTACAAGAGCGAGTTGATAGAGTCGGACTTGTTCGAATCTGAGTTTGGTGTTCCGCCTACTGACTCAACGATCGTGTTCTCGAAGCAACCTGCTACGCTGCTTTACCGTGTCAAGAGAAAGACCAATGTCAGATCAGCCAAGCGAGCTGCAAGGACTATGTATCTGAAGCTTTATTACAATGTTCTTCAGACAGAGATCGAGGATGCTCTTGTCAACTCGATATTTGAGGCCCTCGACGATCCCGCTTTGTCTTCGTTCTCGAAGCTCATTCGGGCAGTAGTCACCAGGGAGGCGAAGGCATTGCTTCCCATTGATCTCGAACGAGCTGCACTACTAGGGGCGGTATCTACCAGCTTCCTAGCCGAGGCACCGTGGGACAAGCACTTTGCTGGCATTGGAAAAGTCCCTGGTACTGAGCAAGATGCAACGGAGAGAATCTCATCTGCTGTCAAAATCTGGCAAACCTCCAACGCACAAGTCCCAATTTCAGCAACCCAGCCAGATGATCCATGCACTCTTCTCATTCCAGTCGAGATTCCTTCACTGCCTATCCTCCACACAGCCGATATACAGCTTCAAACTCCAGTGACAGAGCTGCTCGATCAAAAGCCAGGCGTGGTCACCACCGTTGCCATCAACCAAATGCTCCCAGCTACCCTTCACCTAAAATGGACACAGGTCTGGGACACCGAGATGCAGCACAAGAAGGATATAGAATACAGCTACGAAGTCTCCGCCCCGGGCGACACATGGCTTCTCGGCGGTCGTCGCAAAGGTCACTTCGTCATCCCCGGCTCTAAGAAGGAACCTCTCTCTTCATCATCCGACACAGAGGCTCAAGTTCCTCTCATCTTGATTCCTCTTCGCGAGGGATGGCTACCATATCCTACCATCGAGATTCGCGAGGTGAAAGATGGTGTTGAGAATCAGGCGCAAACGTGTGAGTTGGACTTTAGGAATTTGGGAGAGTCGATACGGGCTGTTTGTGAGAGGAAGGGTGTTACTGTTAGCTTGGATGCGAGCGGGCCTGGAGGAGGGCCTTTGGTGTTGGAGAGTGAGGAACCTAATCGGGAGAGAGGAAGGATAGTTGCTTAGATTTGTTAGGCGTTTAGATGGGATTGTAATATTATGTTTTGATGGCAATATTCCGCTTGATTATCTCTATGGGCACCATGACACGCCATTCTCGGGCATGAACTGATGAGCTCTGCAACAAACCATTATCATTGAGCACAATATATTCTCATCTTGAGGAGACAACCCTAAACCACATGAAACTCATTTTCACAACCTCACAGCACAAAAACCTCACCATGATGCAATACCTACTCCTTCCTCTCCTTCCCCTCCTTATCAACAGGGATACACACAATAAACATCAAACAACCACCCTCACTTCTAAACGGCCCATGCCGCATCCCGGGTTTCCGGTACGCATAAGCGCCCTTCTCCCATCCCCGCTGCAGATGTTCGTCGTACAGGTCCCCCTCAGCCATGTAAATCTCCTCAACATAATCATGCACGAAAACGTCCTGCTTGTTGCGCGCGCCGGGCTGCCAGCGTTGCAGGGTTGTTCGACGACCTGTTTGGGTGTCTTGGTTGAGGATGAGTTCGTCTACGCCTGGTTCGATGGGGGTCCAAGTGCGGCTTTGGGATGCGGGATGGAATTCGAATTGCTCCATGGTTTATTGTATGTAATTTATTTATGATTATTGGCAAATGTATGTATTCTGTGTGCTCTGATTGACTGGTAGTGTTACACAAAAGCTGCGGGTATGGAATACTATCTACTCCGTCTTAAATCCTCCAACATTGAAGCTTTCCCTGAATTACGAGATCGCAATGAATGATATCATTTGTAAGCTTACGATGACAAATGAAGCAACTCCCGCATTCTCCTGCCAAAAGAGAGCAAGTCTAATTAATACCTTGGAAGAGGCAATCGGATGCGTTTTGTAATAGCTTGGCTTGTGAAGAGGCAGAGACTGCTTTGCTCTGCTTCACTCACACAAGTCTACGACACCTCTGATAATATTAGTGGCTGAGTGGTTTGGTTGCAGCCCGACAGAATGCAGCCCATACTGACATACACCGAAATGTAACAGTATCAAGTCCTAGATGAGCTAGAAGCACAACGAATATTCTGCAGCTCCATTATAGAACTATAAATACCTTGTTATCATTACAGTTTGAAATAAGATCGTGGGGGTACCGTAGTGGTCCAAAGTTGGGCTCATCCTAGACTCATATTTTATATGCTAATAACAAAGCCAGGTCATTGACTCGCATTGCCAAAATATGAGTCTAATCTTGGTGCGCTTTTAGCTTCGGATACCATTTGAACCGTTGGGTTGCATCCCTTTCGCATCAGATAAAAATCACGGTGAGATATGCAGGCAGGCAGGATTGAGATCTGCGCTCACGAGGCGTCTGCGAGTCCATATTCAACGCCCACTCGGAGACTTTGATCAAGACGCTCAAAGGGTCATGGGGAAACTAAAGCTCGATGTTGAGTTGCATCAAAGGGTAATGCATATTGAAGTAGCCAATCGATTCCATGGGACCCAACCAAAAACCCATGTTTGGCTGAGTTGTTTCATGCCGTGGCAGGGACATACACTAAGTTGGTGAATTTCCAGGGATATAGACCGGCAAATAAGACAAGATGACAGCTTGAAAGTTTTAGTGTCCAGGACTTTCCTCCCATTCTCAAACAATTCCCTATGATCACCGCAACCATAGAGGTGAGAGCAGTCCGTCGATCCGACGGCTAGTGACTTGGTAGACCAAAGCAGGGCGGATGATATCGTAATGGATAGTCACTGAGATGCCGAAGACGCGGGGAGGTGTTGCACAGCAGCCAGACTTCGTAAAAAGAAATCGACAACTGAGGTGGGACAAACACCGTCACGAGCATCTAAGACACTGCTCTCGAATTCATACAGTACTGTACTGTACCTACAGTACGCAGACTAGAGGCTGAAACACAAATCCAAAGTCCTGGATGCCGATAATGCCGTTTGCACTTGACGAGTGTCTGAGTGGTTCAGATCAACTATGCATAGTCTACTGTACTCTGTACAGAGACGGAGCCTAGCGGGGCACCTGTCAAACGAAGAGGCGTTATACTCTGTGTTAAGATCTTCAAAACTTGAGTGGCACGTCGACTGATAAACGTTGCATTGTCAAAAGGGCGCTGCTCCAAAAAGCACATGCACATAAGTAATGTTGAAAACGATTGGAATTGTACATCCATAGCATGTAACATTGGTGAGAGTTGAATTGGTGAAACGCATCAACGGGAACCAAGATAACCGGCGTCAGCCACCCGATGAGACAGACCAATTCAGCTTTGGGGCTGAGACGAGGCTCTCCCTCTGTTTTGCGTGTGATTGTGACAGAACATGCTTCTCGACGTCTTGTCCAGTCCTGTCCACCGCTACATTGACGTTCCTTTCTCACGGGGCCCAAGCCAAGCAGTGTGAGCGGGGCGGTATTGCCAAGAGCCGACAACGGGTGGGCCTTTTGGACAGAAGAGGATAAAGATTTCCGTGGTCAACTCCAAGTCGTGGGATGGACAACAAACGGAAAGAAGGGGATCAGCAGAAGTCAAGGACAGGATCAGAGGTGTGCATGAGGTTGATCAAAGGACTTGCGTCCACTAGAAAGACGCCGCAATTAACACGAACAACATTCGTTGTTAGGGGACCACAAGTCTTCGGGTCTTCGGTGTTTTTGTTCTTCTCTCTGGATCATCGTGAACATCCTCATACAACAGCAGACAACTCACTCGACGGGAAGAGGGGAGCTGCCTAGCGATACTACCTGTCACTTGCGGTTCAGGACTTTGACAACTAGTCGGTGCCCAACGAGTTCGAAACGAGGTTGACAGGTTGGGTTTTGCCCCATAACACCCATTTTTTGTCAGTAGCGATATAAAGGACCCCTATAAAACAACCGCTCGGCCGAATAAGTGTCTCCGAATGCTCGGCCACGACGCGTACTGCGATTTTAAGCGAAAGGCTTCAAGGCAACGTGATGGTGAAAAATCAGGTTCAGCTCATGACACGATGAGGCCACTGCCACGACCGACACTTGCTGTGACATTGAGCGTATCGCTGTCGCTTCGTGGCCCTCTCTTTTGAATGGAGACCTCTCACGATGACTTCACTTCTGACAGGCCCGGCAGTTTTGTGACGGGGGAATATTTAGGCGAGGAAACGACCAACGAGTTTGGTTACAGTTGTCTTAAGACGACAAGCTCAAGGATGAAAAGAACCTTCAGTCGGCTACAACCGCGAACCACTTTTCTTCCACGTTTCTTCTCACAGCGATAGTGATACCCTTGTAGAGAGACGCTGGACGGTGCGAGGAATGACGAAAAGATAGCGATCATCATATCTCTGACTAGGCCCGCATATCACAATCTGAGGGGCCGAGAGAGTTACGGTACAAGCGACCGTCTTGGACTGTGCGGTCCCGGTAAGCGCAATAGTGACGAGTGATAGGCAGTCAATGGGGTTTCGAAAGACGGTCACCGTTTCGCTGCCTTTGGATCTTCAAGACTCATGTTTCGCACTCCAACGCAAGACCTGATGCCTTGGGACTTTGTAAGGAAGTCAACTCGGGGGAGTGCAGATCCATGACATCAGCCTAGTTGAAGGGGGTAGGTTGAATTGGAGGTACCTGGACCCTAGCCGCTGGGCGGCGCTCTGTGTTTCCGGCGGCGGCGAAGATGCAACCCCAAACCAGTGAATTGAGGGATGGATGAAGCAGGTTGATGACAGCCGTGGGATGAGCCCTGTCGATACGCGAAGCAAAATTGTAAAGCTTCAATAGCCCCGGGAATCAAATGCCATATCGAAGGCTAAAAACATAGCCAAGAGCCGGTACAGCATGATATGCGGTGTAAGTGACTGAACCGCTATATTGTACTAGACGGTACAATAGCGTTTCTAGCGCACCGGCTGTAAGGCGATCAGCTCAGTGGTTGACCGGTAGTGATCTTTCGGTTCAAGTTCCATAATTGTCGATTAGGTGACGATTCTGTAAAAGATTTGCAACTCGAGTCACAAGAGTTGAAAATCAGTTCCGAACTCGGTTTTTTGACCGACACCGCCGCTCAAGGGTTGGAGAAGTCTACATAGTAAACAGTAAGAGACACTGTATCGTAGTGGTTTAAGGGTATTGGGGATTTTGTCGCAGTTGCGTTCAACCTGCGACGACGTATTTAGTGGGTGATAGAGGGTCCAAGAATAACGGGAAACGGGCGACTAAAATCCAATCACAGTAGCGTATTCGAGACGGTTGGCTAACGCCGGACTGAGAAACCGACGATCTCTAGCAAACAAAGGGACGAAGACGGAGGACAAGTTCCCATCATTGGCAAAGGAACGGTTGAAAGAGAACGAACAGTGCTGTGAGCACAGCAACGACCCGCGTGTAGTGGAATAGTCGCTGGATTTCAGAGGGTTGCGCCTCCGTTGAAAGAGCTCCGAGCCCCCTAAGTCCACTCAAGGCTGGCCACTTGATAGGCTTCTGAGCGTCGTTCACTGTATCGGACAGGGGTGTCGAGCGTGGAGCGGGCCTCAACCGTGGTCTGCAAGGGCCAGCAATTGCGTCACGACTGTGTGGTGATCGGCCAAATTTTGCAGGCTTCTCACGAGGAGGCTTGGCCTTGGGGGTTTCTGAGGCTCGGATGGTTTCCCTGTGGTCGTCTAAATTCTTGGCCGACCTAGCGGCGGGGGCGTTGTTTGTTTTTCTAATTAGGCAGGGTGAAGGTGATTTGATTGTCATTATGATCGTGATTAAGGAGATTTCTTTTTGGTGAGTGGTTTTCGAGACGGTCCTTTTTTTCGAGTCTTATCGTGCCTTCCTTGTTGCGGATTTCGACATTATCGTGAAGCGACAATCTCAATAACAATGACATCAACATAGCCGCGGTGGAGGAAAGTGTGAACTGAAAGGGCAGTGCTCCTTCCATAAGTTTCCTTTTGGGGGCTGCCGAGTCGCGTGGAAGCAAGTTAGTGTCAGTGTTAGTGCCCCTACCCTGCCATCCACTGGGTTGCTGTCATCCAATCCAGTCAGTGGATGAAAGCTGTTTCCTCCCCTGAGGCGCGACATTGATAGTCTAGGACCGAGTACTAATGACAGCTATTCGAAAAGGTATAGCTCCATGCAATCAACACCAAAAGATACCTCTGCATGTGTGGTTCATGTAGTACTACGCATGTAGATCTCAAGTCTCATGACTCCCTGTTCTGTCGTCACTTTCCTCTCTGGGAACGTCCAAGTCCATTGTATCTTTCCAAGGGTCTCCCGTCCTCTTCCCTGGGACCCAACGCGATGACACTGTAGCTACGTTCTTCCTGAGCCCTTGATCTGACTGCCGGATTGCCTGGTCTGGCCTGCTACGGTACGGAGCATTAAGTGGTACCTGCTGCGAGTAGCATGGAGTGCACTGTATTATACAGTACGGTCAGCTCCAGCTCCAGTCCAGATCCTCCTCCAGCGAAATTATCAAATTGACAAGAAATCCACTTTAACATTCCCATCCCCATTTCGTCCATACCCCTTCCCCTCTTTTGTCTCTTGCTTTTTCTGTTCTGGGTTCGCTCATTCTTGCACCGGCCGGGTTCTTCCTTTCTGCCACCTGCCACCTGCCATTCCCACTCCGAACCCGACCCAACACCTGCCCTGAGCCTGCCCTGTCTCGCCATTTCAAAAGAAGGGTCCTCCTGCCTGCAACCGTTTGCCGTCTATTGCCTCTTTAAACTTTCATGATCCAACCCAATCCATCGTTTGCGCCTTGGAACCTGTTGCCACTGCCGGGGTTGGCTATTCGTCGTCATATTCTTTTGAGAGTTTCATTCAATTAACTTTCGGTTCGTTCTTCTTTTTATTCTATTCATCTTCGTTACTACTATTTGTTCCTTCTTTCGGTTATTATTCATTTATCCAGCTCGTATTATCAACCAACCTGTTAGTTATCCCCTCTTGTCCAGTCTGCTTTCTGCCATCCCTGAGTGTGACGTTGCCAGTGCTACCTTTTGCTTTTTTCTTATTGCGTGCTGCTGCTGCTCTTGCCATTACAAAATTAATTTTCCCTGCATCACCAAAATCACCTGCTGACTTTCGCACTTGCTTTATGCAGGATCATTATCTCCGGAACTCAACAAACCTTCCATCACCTGCCACGATACACTCACAAGTTGACCGCCGAGACCATAAGAGACGAAATAATTCGGTCATTTCATCAAAGCTTAGACAAGTCTTTGGACCAATTACTCCTGGCGCCTAAACTTTAGAGCACAATTCTGTTAGGCAAAGCAGGCTAGTTATTCTCTGACCGCCACCTTCGACCTGCGACTTCAGTTCAGCTCCGACAACAAAATCGTCAATTTCACCCAATCCACCCGCTTCGTTGTAAACTACGACGTCAGCCACCGATCCCACGATATCATCGAAAGGGTGTTACAGAGTTTGGTCTACCTTATTCAAGCCACGACTCAATCGCGATTTGTTTCGAAGTCATTTTTGGCTAGTCTAATCGGTCTCTCCGCGTGTCGACTCCATCTTCTGGACGCCATCTAGAACGAAACGCCAGCCTCATTACACCTCGAGTGGATCCAAATCGTTGCTCCTTCGCAAACCTGCATATTCCAGCATCGAGACCTTGAAACCACGTGGACTATTTGGTCTCGACTCCTCCCACTCCACATTACTCGAAAGTCCACGCGATTACTTGCGACACCTTGACCAGCACAGCATTGAGTCACAGCCAGCTTGAGCTCTGACCCCTTAATACCGTCGCTGTACACATTCCTGTGAATGTGCCAATAAAGTCGTGCGACAAGTGACGATCTTACCCGGCATTCGATATACAAACGACTCGGATTATATACACTACTATCATGGCAGTCAACGAACTCCCCAATGCTCCTTCGGAGCACCACCCTCACCACATCGCTCGATCGGATTCCTCCACATCATCAAGTCCTTCTGATCACCATGACCACGACAACGAGAACGAGGAGCCTATTATTCACCAGCCCGTACCCATCCGACCTGGTCTCCCTCAGAGAAAAAGCAGTGGTCCATTAGTCGTTCCCCGCGATAGCTCAGCAGTTGGTCCCCTCGAGCCTGACTTTGGCCCGGATGACGTCAGGGCAATGAGCCCCAGGAGAACGAGTGAGGATCTCGATAGGATTGGAAAGGCTGCTCGGGAAGAGATGAGAAGGTAAATACTTCCAACACTCGACCTATTGCAATCGCTAACTTTTGTAGACATGCCAAAGCCCTGCAGGACTCCCTACTTACCATCTTCAACCGTATCGAAGCCGTTCGCGAAGAGCACGACAAGCTTGATAACAACAACAAGTTCTTGCAAAAGTACATTGGTGACTTGATGAGCACTAGCAAAATCACGGCCACAAGTAGTCAACGCAAGAAATAAGTTATCCTATATTTTACTGCCAGGCACTATTCCTGGACAGTTTCGACAACAATCATTCACCATTTCGATTGTCTAGACCCGTCTAGACGTACCCTTTAGAAGCATTCGATATTATACTTGGGATTCGCGACTTTTTGGGGCCCTTGTTTGGGCATGATACCCGCGCTTTGACAGCGCAGTTACTTGGACTCGCCTTTTAGGGCTGAGTAAAAAACTTTTGCATTTTACAACACTGTACAATAACGCATTATGAAACCGGGAGCAGATCCCTCACGATGGATCATCGCATGGTGGGAGCACACTGGAGCTTTGGTTTTGAGGTTTTGCATGATGCTGTATCACCTGCATTGCGCTACGTCCAGTTTAGGGTCACTGAACCCCGTACGCACGGTTTTGGCGTTTTGAGATTCCAGCATTCAAGGTTCAATGTCTGGTGTTTTTTGTATTCTACCACGGTATTACTACACGGATTACTGTAGCTTCTATGTATAGAGGCTAGAGACTTGGAGCGGAGTGATGGGAATGGTTTTACTGACATGTTCCTGCCAGTGGTTTATGGTATGGAACGGAGTGAGGTTCGTAAAAAGAGTATCATTGTTTTTAGTGAAGTGTCTGTCCTTTTGAGAAATGATACCACAATGAATGGCGTGAGATGTGTTGTAGCCTTAGCTCATTAATAGATCGAGATTCAAACCAAAATGACAGTCCTTTGACGGTGAAGTGATGTCCAATCTCCACACGAATAGTCTACCCCATCCGGTAGAACGAGCGACTAAGCCCGTTTGTGGTGATATTGCTGCAAGATAGATCGATGGTATGCCCCTTGGTACATTAGTGCCATCACGGAAGTGATGGATCCCCTTCCTTCTTTTTCCCGCCCAGTTTCCGGGCCGAACCAACTGACTCGCCTAAGCACACTTGTCATTTATCTAGAATTTTTCTTTTTTTCTAGGTGCATTCTTCTTGTCAGAATGACCCCCGTGTTAATTCCAGCCCGGTGGAGAAGAAAGTTTTTACCACAATGTTTGATATATCACAAACTTTCTCATGGCTGAAGCATAGTGCCTTTGCCGGCCACATGGTCGGCCGCACCGGTTTTGTTGAGAGGAATGGAGGCTGGCTGAAGGAAGGACACTATCGTACGGGGAAGAGTAGAGAGTAAACTAGTGAAGGATGAATATTTCCGAAGGAACGGTGCTAAGTGGAGTTCGATAGTTTTGCTTCCAGAAGGGTGAGTTGCTTTTTAGTGAAGGGGTTTTTCTACTACGTGACTCGTGAAATTAGGGGTCTTGAGATTTATAGTGAAGAATGGTTGACTCGGTTTTATGAGGATCGTGGTATAAAAAGCAATGGTGGTGGGTTTATGGCGTTGAGGCTGTTGATTACGAGTTGCTATTCAGGTTAACAGGACCAGCTTGAAGCTTTGGACCGAGTAACCTCCGTAGCTGAAGAGTCCCAAGCATTAGCTTCTCAACAGTACATCACCACATTCTGCAATTCTTCCCTGTTCGCAACTCTCTAGAATGAGAGCTCTCGATCAGTATTCTCGTTAAACAGGCTTTGTATATAGAGCGCAAATTTTAGCCAGCTTGCCAATAAAGGACGACTCCCTAGCCCCGTTGGCCAAGTGGTAAGGCGTCGCACTCGTAATGCGAAGATCACTGGTTCGATTCCAGTACGGGGCATCATTGCTCCAGCTGTCTCAGACAGTTGAATCGTCTCTTTTTGACTTTTTGCTGTCTTGTTGTTGAGTGAGGTAGAAATAGGTCTGGGGAAAGGTAGACGGGCCGCTTTCTTGTTATTGGCTGGCCTTACTGAGGTGTTAGTGCATTGTGCAGATATTGTCGTTTGATGTATCAACTCGATAGCTCCAACTCGACTGGTGTAAGTGAGATTTGCACAGAAAGTTCCATATGATATAGTTCTCAGGCTCTCTGCAGGCATAATTACTATGAGTCAAGGAATGAAACCGGAAAGGATATCGGAAGGCACTTACATATGGCAGGTGCTAAACCCCGGGGCCGGGACCGAACTTCGGGTTTCATTCTCGGTCTTAACGATGTAGACTTCTCGCATGCCGTGTAAATTCTAGAGACATGAAGAAGTGCTTTAATCGTATCGACATCTTGAACGTGAGTACATATGTGAGCCAGATACACGGTTCTGACTCTTGACCTAGGTCTTGGTATGCAACCACTACTTCCTTATCGGTAACAACAATCGCTGACATGGACACTCGGCAATTGAGAAGTGATATGTCAATCTCCAACTTCCAATACTAGATCTAATCTACATTAAAGATCTTACTATAACCTGATATCTTCGGTACGTATAAGTAAGTACTTGCCGAGAGTGGTGGTAGCATTGTCAGCCCGGCATATTCGGTGATGATAGATCGGCCTCGGTGATATCAGATCCAAGATCCATTTTCGTACCGGCCTTAATTATCGTATCCATGTAAGTCCAGTCCAAATTGACTCACATCATGTATATATAAAGGTAACAGTATTCCATGTTCATCTATTCTATCTCATCAGCTATCCTAACCACCATGACATCCCCAACAGACCTCCAAGCCCTCGAGGCATCCCCTCGTCTGCACACCCTCCTCACCCGCCTCCACGCCGCATCCGAAGCCCAAGAACGCTCCTACTCTCAATACTGGTTCTATTTCAAATTCCTATACGGCTTCTACATAACCGGCAAAACATGGTCTTCCTCAGGCGACGCCCACATGCGCGACAAATTCGTCGCTCTAGAGCAGGATAAATGCCAGTTCATGTATCTCCTCGCCCGGAGCATCAACGCCAAGAACATCGTTGAGGCGGGTACTAGTTTTGGTGTTTCGACGATGTATCTTGCTCTCGCGGTCGGACAGAATGTGACTGAGGCTAGGGCCAAGGGGGAGATTGTTAGTGGGAAGGTTGTTGCGACGGAGAAGGAGGCGAGTAAAGCTGTTAGGGCGAGGGAGCATTGGAGTGAGGCAGGAGAGGAGGTTGAGCCGTGGATTGAGTTGAGGGAGGGAGATTTGAGGAAGACGCTTTTGGTGGAGGAGGGTATGCCTGAGGAGATTGACATGTTGCTCATCGACAGTAAGTTCACTCCCTCTCAACATCTTTGACTGCATACTAATTGAGAATAGTCTGGACACCACTTGCACTCCCGGCTCTGCAAGCCGTCAAGCCTCGTCTGAGAAGAGGTGCTATCATTCTGGCTGACAACACAAAGATGGCAAAGGCGCTGTACAAGGAGTTTTTGGATTACATTCATGATCCTAAGAATGGATTCAAGACGACTACTACTGCTTATTCTGGAGGACTGGAGATGATTGTGTATCTGCCTTCATCGTAGACGCTGGAGTGATTTCTTCACTTCAAGTCAAGCAGTGGAGAACGAGAAAGATGGAAAGGAAGTAGAGAGTTGTAATCTATGTCAGTGTGTCTAATACAAGCATCTTGTCTGCAGCTATCAATTACACAGAAGTATCGAGACGAGAAGCCAGTCTCCAAGTATACCAAAGCTGAGCACCCAATCCAATCAAGTTCAAATGAATGCACATAGCATGCGTCGTCTTAAACTTCTTCTTCAAAACCTGCATAACAGGACTCGGTCCCTCCAAACTCTTTGCATCCACAGTTCCTATTTCACATTAGCACTCATCCTTCCAGCTTCACTCTACAACTTACCCTGCTCAACACGATCCAACATCAACTTTCTAGTCCTCGGCCCAAAAACCATCAAATTCAACCCCGCTACAATACTTGAAA
Organism: Fusarium incarnatum; assembly: GCA_004367075.1. Taxonomy (NCBI): domain Eukaryota; kingdom Fungi; phylum Ascomycota; class Sordariomycetes; order Hypocreales; family Nectriaceae; genus Fusarium; species Fusarium incarnatum. The sequence continues at coordinate 205,222 of QGDZ01000027.1, forward strand.
CGGCAAAAGGGATCCAATCACTCTTATGCTGAATCAGCGAGAAGGGACCGTATGGCGGTAGCGTTGCTGCAGCGAGGAAGAGCAGTAAGGCTTGGCTTTGGAAGTAGATCGGGAATATAGTCTTTTGAAAGGTTACGTATGGTGTGCGTGGGAGGTGTTTGAAGGCGACTTTTGTGACGATGAATGTTTGGTAGAGTTGGGAGCCGATGAGGGTTGAGAAAGAGAGGAGGTGGATTGGGGCGAAAAGGGTTGTGACGATACCCATTTTGATAGTCGCTAAATGCTGGTTTCTAGATGTCTAAGTGATGTATGCTTGAAATATGGAATGAATATTGTTTTGATGTTTGATGACATGGTCTGTTTCTTATACTTGTGTTGTTGGTATGCACGGATGGGTATGTAAGTTAAGATCCGAAGCCACTCGGATCTTGAACTACCGGGTATGACGTCGACTCAGAGTGAGTCGCATTTGCAATTAAAGTCTTGTTATACCTGAAGAACTATCTGGGAATATCAAAAAATCCTAGAGGTTTAAACAATGCCCTTTGGAAAGAAACATATTTACTATGTTTTATAACCGGTAATACTCATTGTGCCATCTCGGTGTCAGTTCGCTCGTGTGTCTACCTGCTACCGAGAAACCCAGGTCGCTGTACGTGCTATTTCTTTGTCTTACTATCTCGATCATGTGCAAAATATATCATGTATAAACCCCGACTCAAATGTCTCCGAGGTCTCAGATCGACGCATGACATATCCGGAAGCCTGTCCCAGAGCGGATGTCCTATCACAATATCCGGACCCGGTCGGTACAATATAATCTATGAATGTCTCCGAGACCCGCGCTAAATCTATCCCTCCTCCGATCGCATAGTGACATCGCAAAGTTAAATACAACTCCAATATAAATTGATGTATATTCTTGCAACGTACCAACGGTAGGCCCATCGTCAGGGTATCAGAAGAATTGGCCGGGGAAAACATAAGAGAAGAAATAATTCGGTCATCTTAAGTTTGCTTAGAGTAGCATTTTATTTTGGCAGCTTAAGCCTTAGAGGACATTTCTTTTGTTAGGTCTCAGATCAGTCAGAAAAAAAGTCAAATCTATTAAACACGCAGCATCTCATATATTCATATACTCATAAACCTCCTTCCCTCTGTCTAAGCATCAATGATCTCAAAGTTCACAAGAATCGAACACTGCGTCTCATGACCCTTCAGATCCAGCATGCGAATAAATCTCCATCCAGGCTGCACATACAGCAATCGCACAGCAGCAACCGCAAACATAGGATTCCGCGACCAACTATCATCACTCTTGATAAGCATCCTCAAAAACACCAGCTCATTATCTTCGTACTCCCACGTCAGAGTCTCGTCCCAAAGCGGCTCTGTGGGCGGTGGGTTGGGTCCTCGGTGCAGAAACTCGAGTTTGTGCTGCTTGTACGGATTTGTCTTGCGCTTGGGCGGGTCATCTTTTAGATTATCCGGGTGGTAGAGTGTGCATGTTAGGTAAGGCTTTATGGACTCGCCCTGGGATTCGTCGTCGACGGGGATATCTGTTGCGCCTGCGACGCGAAGACGGAGACGCTTGCTTCGACCTGTACTCAACTTCCCGTTTCCACCGGGTCGAAGAGCGGCGGGCTTGAGAATGTAGCCGTCTGAGCCGCTGAAGAGAGCTTCGTTGAGTTGGTTGCTAGCTCCGAATCTCTGCAAGTTGAGAGCGCAGATCTGAGCTCCGATTCCCCAATAAGGAACGGGCTTCAGATTTGTAGATGAGATTCTTGTGCCCTTGGGAAAGACGCGCATGAGGTGCTGGGCATTGTGGCGGGAGATGGATGCTGCGTGGTCGGGAAGATGTTTCCCTAGACCTGACTCGGAGACGTTGATGAGGTGGTGATGGGGCCCGTTGGACAGAGTGCCTTCTTCGTACCAGGAGTTGTCGGCTGGTTTGACGGATTGCGCGTAGACGCCTAGCTCAGCAAGTTCAGGGATGATGATTGAGGGCTCTTCCTCTTGCTTCTTTTCCTTGTACTCCTTTCGCGCAGCTTTCTCTTCCTCTTCGTCTGACGAGTCGTCTGAGTTGGTATCACTGTCTGCCGGCTCGCCTGAGAAATGGTACTCCACAATGACTGCGATTTTAGCACCAAGTTGCTCCAGAAGCACATGGTCTCCTGTTCCAGCTTCTTCCCTATGACCAATATCTCGCACTTCCTTGCTCAGAAGACGATGGGCAAAGACCTCTTGCATAATGTTGACAAGGCGCATTTGGCCGTAGGCATCGCAGTGGTTCTCCAGAGACAGCAGAATAGGCGAAGGTCGGAAACCATACTTTCTCGAGTCAAGCTCTTCCTGATCAGCTGAATCTCTGATGGTCTCACAGACCGCGCGGAAAGAAATGTTGGAGACCAAGGTATATCCATGCGTAACCTTGGGCTCATCCTTATCATCGCTGTTATCCCACGCATCAATCTCCACACATCTCGCTCCAGTTCGAATAGCAGTCTCATAAGCCGTCGCACTGGAAGATCCATAAAGCTGATGCGCCATAAGATAAGTATTATGACTGGAACTAATGAAATACTCGGGCAAAGGATGCGATCTATCCATCAGCTCTGGCGGCACGACAATGTGCGGCTTGCTAACGAGTTCCAGCAGTGCGCGCGACGCATCGTCTGATTTAACGCCAGCTTCTCTCTTGGAGAGGATTTTCTCATTGGCGATGAATTCTCTCAAAGCGCTGCTGACTCTAAGGTCAGTGACGATATGTCGACCTCCGTGGCCGCCGCCTGCGACGGTGTTGCTGTCGATTTCTTCACCGTATTCTTCATCTTCGGCGCGTTTGCTTTTGAAGGGATTTAGCTTGTCAATGCGGTTGGCGAGGTCTGCGGCCATTTTGATATGACGTTTTGTTGTGAGGTTGAAGTGGTAGTGAGATGAGGGGCAGTCAGTCGCGGGGGGATATAAGCTCAGCTCAGCTACCTGTAAATGGACATGAAACGCAAGAAACAGGTAATCAATCAGAGAAGAAACAAGTATTTTATGGGCTCATACCAAGAGCCGATAGACTTGAAATGATGCACTGCCACGATCGGAATTGTCTTGGCTTTGCTCACGCCAAGATAATCTCGACTCTTTAACAAACATGGATGTTGTATTTTGACGGCACTTTATTCCGAGTTGGCACAGCTTGGATTGAGTCTTTATTTGCTGCATCGTGAAAAGCCTGTGGGGGCTTTAGAGCTCCGCCACAATATAGTCTCAGCCCAAGCTCTTGGAGCTCGATTGGTTTGGTCGTATAAGCTGCCAATTACCATGGTGGTTTTCAGTGTAGTTAGTGGTTCAATTGGACGAAGACCGTGATAAGAATGCAGCAACTGGGGCATGGCTGGTTGTGCTAGTAACCAACTCTAAGCGCTTGACATATGATGGGGTCAAACAGATCGACCCTGTGAGTAATAACTAGTCTAGCTGCATCAACGATGAGATCGGACATGGGTGTTTTTGGTAAGGCAGGTGGACATTCTGGCTCACCATCGTCCACTATACAGTTTCGTAGAAGATCGTGGCTAATCAAGTGTGTGTTATTCCGAGTTCCTTGTCTGATGTGAGATACTAATAAGCAATGCATCTACTATGTATCCGTATCCACGTCAGAGTAAAGCTCTGCCCGTCTCTACCTAAGGGTCCAGTGCCTCTGAGTGGATTTGATACCCTGAACCAGAGCCTTCTCACCTAAAATGGCAGCCTAGCGCACCAGGCACAAATTTTGGTCAGCCCCACTATCCTCAACGCGTACAAAAGGAAACTTTTCTCTCGAGATTTTTGGACTTTTTTCTTCTCTTTTCTCTCCAATTCAAAATATTGAACAACGCAAAAAACAACGTTCATGTTCTTCTTTGCTATAATTGATGCGAGGTGCGTCGCAAGGCTTGCGCCCAGGACCGTCGATTCAGAGGAACACAGAATGGAGAGAAAAGCGAACAATCTTGGGTGCGGTGCTTCCCTCGACGATGGGGAGGAGCGCAATGATTGAACGTACATACTTTTGTCACTTAAAATTGTGAATGAATGATCTTGGCTGATTATGGTCAAGGCTGTGATTGTCTGTAGTCGACTGAGTGTCGCTGTATCTGCATGCAGTGTCTGGATATCAACCAGCATACCTACATCGTATCTGCTTGGCATCAACGTTTGCTACGAGACTCAAAAATCCGTACTCTCGAATAGTCGATCCAACGATAGGTCATGTCAAAATTCATGCCCAAGGTCAGACTTTACTGTCTGGTCGTATCCATGCCAACCAGACTCAAAATTTGAGCCTCATGCGGCTCTGTCAAGGCACCAAACAATCACCAAGTCACAGTCACTGCAGCATTTCACATGGCAATAAATCATATATCGAGACAAGCAGTTGAATCCAAACTATTCCAGCTATTCAAGCCATGCAGCGACTCATGCACCAAGGCATATTCGCAACCATAAAAAAAGAAGCAGCAGACTCCAGAGTCGTCCAGTGCCGTTATTCAAAATAAGATGCAGCGTATTCAAGCTGCTAAAGAAGAGAAAAATAAGGGAGATACTCCCACATGGCCCATCCACCTGTTCCTTGTCTCGTCCTCCTTTTTTTTTCGAACCGTTTTTGCTAACATAGACAAAAGAATGGCGAAAGAAATATCATCGACATCGTGCAAACGGTACCTGAAGTGACTTGTTAGAACGGTACACCTCTCGGTTCAATGATCAAACTTACTTAACCCTCAAGGGAGTCGACAACGCTGCGGGCAGCGGCCTTGATAGCCATGAGATCGCGCTTGGCGGCAAAGTTCTGGGGGTTGAAGTTGGAGGTATCAAAGTGCTCCTCGGGACCACCAGGGGCACCAGCACCATCCTCACCCTCGACAGCAGTGAGAACAGCCTCAGCAGCGCGCTTGGCCTTCCAGCAAGGTTGTCCCTTCCACCAGCACCAGCGCTTATCCTCCTGGAGAGTCTTGACGTCGCGCTTGGCGGTAGCGTTGGTGGGAAGGTCGGGGAAGAACTCCTCGAGGTACAGGCTCTTGAAGTAATCCTCAGGGCTGCCGCGAGCGGAGAGAGCGATCACGTTGGCGAGTTCGACGATGGAGCGCTTGGCTTGGTGGGCGGCGTCGCGGGGGAGGTGTTCGGTCTCGGCGATGGAGCGAGTGGTCAGGCCGCGGGTTGAGTGAAGAGCGTTGGAGAGGGCGACACCGGCATCGCGCTTGGCCTTCCAGCATGGCTGACCCTTCCAGAGGCACCAAGGCTCGGGAGAGGCATCGCGCTTAGACTTCCAGCAAGGTTGACCCTTCCACCAGCACCATCTGGGCTCGTTGGCGGGCTCGGGCATGGGCTCGGGAGCAGCGTTGCGCTTGGTCTTCTTCCAGCATGGCTGACCCTTCCACCAGCACCAAGGCTCGGGAGCGGCTTCGCGCTTCTTGTGGCATGGCTGGCCCTTCCAGGTGCACCAAGGATCAGCCTCGGCGACGGGATTAGGTTGAGGAGCGGGGACAGGGTTGGGGCGGGCTTCACGCTTGGCCATCTTCTCTTTCCAGCACGGCTGACCCTTCCAGGTACACCAAGGCATGGGTTCAGCGACGGGGTCGGGTTGGGGGGCAGCAACGGCTTCGGGCTCAGGCTGGGCATTGCGCTTAGCCATCTTTTCCTTCCAGCAAGGCTGGCCCTTCCAGGTGCACCACGGCATGGGTTCGGCGACAGGATCGGGTTGGGGCTCGGGGATGGCTTCAGGCTGGGCCTCGCGCTTCTTGTGGCATGGCTGACCCTTCCAGGTGCACCAAGGATCGGCCTCGGCAACTGGGTCAGGCTGGGGAGCGGCAACGGCCTCGGGCTCAGGTTGAGCCTCACGCTTCATCTTCATCTTCTCCTTCCAACAGGGCTGTCCCTTCCAGGTGCACCAAGGCATAGGCTCAGCAACTGGGTCGGGCTCAGGGGCAGCGACAGCTTCGGGTTCGGGCTGAGCCTCACGCTTGATTCTCATCTTCTCCTTCCAGCACGGCTGTCCCTTCCAAGTGCACCAAGGCATAGGCTCAGCAACGGGATCAGGCTCAGGAGCAGCGACAGCTTCGGGTTCGGGCTGGGCCTCACGCTTCTTGTGGCATGGCTGACCCTTCCAGGTGCACCAAGGATCAGCTTCGGCGACGGGATCAGGCTCAGCGGCAGCAACGGGCTCAGGTTCGGGTTGGGCCTCACGCTTGATTCTCATCTTCTCCTTCCAGCAAGGTTGTCCCTTCCAGGTGCACCAAGGCATGGGCTCAGCAACTGGATCAGGCTCGGCGACGGCGACAGGCTCAGGCTGGGCCTCGCGTTTCATCTTCATCTTTTCCTTCCAGCAAGGTTGTCCCTTCCAAGTGCACCAAGGCATGGGCTCGGCAACTGGATCAGGCTCAGGAGCAGCAACAGGCTCGGGCTGAGCCTCGCGCTTCATCTTCATCTTTTCCTTCCAGCAGGGCTGACCCTTCCAGGTACACCAGGGCATAGGCTCGGCAACAGGATCGGGCTTGGGAGCAGCCACAGCTTCAGGCTCGGGTTGAGCCTCTCGCTTGGCCTTCCAGCAAGGCTGGCCCTTCCACCAGCACCAGGGATCGGCCACAGGCTCAGGCATAGGGTCCGGAACGGCCACCGCAAGAGCGGTACCGGCCACGGCGGCCAGAGTTAAGACGGAGTACTTCATGGTTCGTCCAGTACTTGTCGTGTCGTAGTAGTGAATGTAGTGAATGTAAAAAAAGAGTGGTTCGTATCGTGTGTTTGGGTGTGTTGAGATTATCGTAGTCCTTGTGTTTGGAGAACGAGTCTGGAGAAGAAAAGAAGGAATATTTAAGCAGGATTTGGCAATCTTTTTATAGACTTGATGTTCAAATGTTCATGATGGAAGAGAAAGAAAAGTAAGAGTGTCTTCGCCTCTTCGCTTTCATGACTGGTATCTTGGTGTAGTCCGTTCATCCTATTGAGGCTCTATTCAGGTCGCGGGGTCAATAAGCCCACCCTTCGCTTCGCATGCACGAGTTACATGTTCATCCTGAATAGAAAATCTCATCAAAGAGTTTGACAGAAAGAGAAACAGACTAAAGCCACGAGATGGATGCAAGATCAAAGCTTTGCAAGGGGAAGCGAGAATAGAAGGCGTTGTTGGTGTTCTGTTACTACATGGAACATCACTTAGACTCTTTCCAGACTGGTAGTGCCACACGGACTTGACGTTGAGGCGTTAGGTACAAGGCTACGAGTACGAGTATCTACCAATGATGGTATCGGGTCAGGTACGAGTAGACAGGCAAAGTATACCAATTGGCGTCGCTTTTTACCTGTCAAACGCGAATGCACGAACGAGAACAAGCCAAGAATGATCTTTGACGGTTTAAACTGTTGGCTCGTAGACGTTCGTGGATGATTGGCTTATTTGGAGCTGTCAGTGCCTTTTGAGGCTCTATTGACACCCAAAAGGGGTAAGATGGCGGTTGAAGTCTGCGAACGTTGGGTGGAACATGAAACGAGGATGATTGAAAGGAATTAAACGTTGAAAAGTATCAAAGAAGAGTTTAAAGAGGAATTGAATAGATTATCTTGTAGTGTCGAAGTGAGTTGTGATACTATCGCCTTGTAGAGGTGAGCATCTTGATATACACTCAACACTGAGCATTTCTGATACTTGAGTAGCCAGATAGGTCGCTAATAAAATCACAATTAGATGTCAATAGTCAGTCAGTAATTACCTATCTGTGCGATCCATATCATGCAAACACTTATCCCCCAGCATCCAGGTCCCGCCACTGTCAAGCACTGCAACGCCAACACCACCCGAACCAATCACACTCTCAACGTAGCGACTATAAGCAATCGAACTTGGCCTCCATGGGAATTTCAAAAGATGGCAAAGAGCATTGACCGGTTGAATCAAGCCTCGACGCCCTTACCCAGCACATGAGCACCCCGAACAGAAGAATATTGGAACGATATCATTTTCTTTGTCCACGGTTATCTTATTTCGGGTCTGAATAGCTTTAGGGGTGAGCAAGTCCGGCTTTGTACGGAGGAAATGAATGTATTGATGCTACGTTGTGTATGGAAGAACAACTTGTCAGGACTAGCTAACCGTTCTGCCCATCTTTCTGGGATCCCACTCCTTGTCCACCTGATCCAACAAACCCTTCTTCCCGAGAATCTTAGACCCAAGGATCTTCTCAAGACTAACCATCTTGAAGCTCACCTCGGCACTAGTCTTGCCATTCGGCAACTCATTGGCATCATCATGCACAACTACCAACCCGTGAGGAAAGTCCTTGCCCAGCGCTGTGCCCACAGCCGTTATACCATCGGTGTTGGATACATGGTCGATCTTTCCATCTGATGAATCCACGAGTGTGAATGTGGCGACGTACTCGTGTGGTGAGGCTCGTTGGTAGACGTTGTATGCGCTTACGCCTTGACATGATACTAGGATGTATCCCTCATCTGGCTTTGAGCCATAGACCAGAGTCACACCTTCTGCATCTCCGTAGAGTTTTCCATCGCCGACTTTACCGATGATGACTCCTTTATCTTTGGAGTCTGGCTCGGCGTCGTAGCGCCAAAGGGCAGAAGGTTCTTCTCCGAGGAAGATCCAGCCGTTTTCTTCGTCAGTGACACAACCTTCGACCTGTCCACCGCTACCGCCTTGGAACTCTCGTACAAGCTCGGTCTTGAGTGTTCCGTTGGACGTCGATGTAAGTTCGTACTGGAGATATCGTGCTGATTTCTCGTTGACGAAGAGATATTGCTTTCCTGTCTTGGGTGAACGGTATGTGCATGAGCCGTACACGGTATAATCCTCAACGACAGGGTGAGAACCACCAGCGATATCTGTCAGTGTCCCGTTGGGAAGCATCTCAAAGAGACTATATCGTCAGCTAACCATCGTTCATAGTATCGGTCGACTTACCATAGAGTATCATCCTCTCGACACGCAGCAAAAGCAAGATCAACCTTGCGATCACCCGCTTCGAAGCCATAAATCATGTCGACATTATTCGGCTTCCCCGCCGCGAAACTCTGAACGAGATTACCCTTCAGATCAAATACATTGAGACCAGCTTCCTTTCCAGACTTCATCGTTGTAATAACGCGAGACTTTTCCGCACCCTCGGGAGAGATCCAAATCGCAGGGTCATCACCATCGCCGAGTTTTGGCTCAGTCTCGTATGTTGACTCAACAAGGAGGAACGAACAGTGTAGACCGCCCCATCCGTTATCGCATTTGCATTCATTTGCTCCGACGCATTTTCCGTGGCCGGAGCATTTGTCGACGCAAGTGAAGCTGCTGCAGGTCTTTCCGGCGAAACCAGCGAAGCACTGGCATTTTTGACTCTTGTCCTTGATGCAGTATCCATTGCCACCACAAGTCTTGCAGATTGGTTCGGTCTTGGAGTCGGACTTGACTTTTCTTGGGTCGTACTTTGTGTTCGCTTCGATCTTGAGTTGCTTGAGAACTGATTCGAGTGACGAGACTCCAAAGCCGTTGATTTCCTCCGACTCAATGGCGTATGTGAAAGCACCAGCGGGATACTTCTCAGTCGAGCCCTGGTAGACGTTCAAGCCCTTGATCTCAACATCCTCCTGTCCAGTCAAGGAAACGGTTTCTTTAAGCTTCAAGGATTGGTCGTAGACAGCGATTTTGTCTGTCTGGGCGACAAATAGGTAGTCAGAGCCCTTCTTAGGCACGTAGACCGCCAAGCCTGTCACATCATTCTCCGCCTTGCCGACCTCAGTAATCTTAGGCGTTTCAGTAGATTCCTTGAGCGCGAATGCATGTAGGGTCTTGTCGCCCTTTGAGATGTACATGCGTGACTCAGAGCGCGATACAGCACATGAATCCGTCTCAAACTCAGTAGGGAATGTTTGGATCTGACAACATTAGTAAAAAGCAGCATCTATCTTAGGAATACATACCTTGACAAACTCAAGTGACTTTTTAGTCTCTCGCAGAAGCAGCTGAACAGCCTCTCCCTTTCCAAACAGATAGAGATAGTCATTCCCAGCAGGACTTTTCCAGCTACACAGCGCAGACCAATCGCCCAACACTTTCAAATCCGCATCTTCAATCTGCTTGAACTTGGGCATCTCGTACGCGCGAAGCACAGAGTCAGGCATCGCGATCGTAACGAGAACATCTTTGTCATCCACATCGTAGACTGTAGTGACAAGCTTGCTGCGTCCAGGAGTTTTGGCGGCGACCTCTTTCAGAGGAGATTTGGAGTTGAAGTCATAAACGTGAAAGCCACCCTTATCAGGCCCTCCATCGTTTCCAATTAATAGAGGATTCTTGTCAGAGTAATAGACAGTTGTAGAATCTGATTCAACTTCGCTGGTGTAGGCGTCGACTTTGACATTGACGTCCACCGCCTTTGCGAAGGATATCTGGAAAACAACAGCCAAAAGGCCAATCAAACCAGAAGCGACCATGATTACCAAACAAGTACTCTGCCTGTTGAGAAAAGAGCTTTTGCTGGCGGCCATTTTCCAGATATACTGATGATCGGGTGAGCACGTGCTCAACTCGATTGGCCTGGTCAATTATAGTATATTATAGGATAATTAAGAATGACCAGACCAGGAAGGAGCTTTGGTTTCCCACCCTGAGGACTTTTTGTTTTTGGTAGGTGAAACGATGCTCGTGCTGAGAGGATGTAGTTCTATTGGACGAAGCGGTAGGGGTTGCGGGTTTAATAGTCGTGGTCTGGATCTTCACTGCATACAGACATGCCTAGGGTAGAGAAATGTCGTGCCATTGACATTGAGATATTTTTCTTTCTAGGTAAGAATGCAGAAAGAAATAACTCTAAGAAACATAAGCTTATTTTCTCATGTTCTTTTGCAAGATTCGTGCCTTGATTCTTTGGTGATACAAGATGTCTGGTGTAGCATCCATGGAGGAGCTATTTAGAGAATATATCAGGCCGCTTAATTTATGCAGAACTACTGTTTCGAAACATCCACTTGAACTCAATTCTTTGTAAATGACATGGATTGTATCTACAGGGATAATTATACAAGGGAAATTATGTTCCTGAAATAGTAGAGATTCACTTGCATGTGCCGATTCAGCCGTTTGCTACCACGCTTTCTTTTGGACTCTGCAACGAACTAACTCAATCTTCAAGTCCATAGGTATCGAGCAACAAGGCATGCCGTCCGAGGACCGGAGAACCTTGGATATTCTCTTACGAGACTGAGTGTTTACAAGAGCCTCCGGCCCGGCGCTTTCAAAATGCGTAAAGTGAACCAGTCGAATAGGAACAAGGAGCAATAGATCAACATGTGCAACGGTCTGTCATTCGGATTCCGAGCGCCCACTTACCGAACTATATTCCCGCAACGGTATAGCAGTAACTAAGCATTTCTAGTAAAAATCTCCGAGAGACATACTACGTATGCTATAAAGCAGGCAATACATTCTCGGGGATAAACTACCTGTGTAAGTGGATTGACGACGATAGCGGAGCATTAATACTGTAGACACCTCTATTTAGACGGCCTACATTTACGATGAATAATACAACCACCTGCATCCGCCGATATAGGAGCTAAATACAAACTCGAAAAGGAAATAAAGTGAAAAACACATTCTTAAACACCATAGACATATGTAATCAGAAAGAGACTTGTATTGGTATTTTATTCAGATCAAGAGCTCCATCCAGTGATGTACTTCCGGTCCCCGCATTCCGGCATTTACTTCGGGATGGTTACACGGATAAAGGAACGACCGTCATCGGATCTAATCTGATATAAATCGCCAGGGAATTCCCCAGTGCCAAGTCTATGATCCTAGTCCCTTATCAATTGCCATCATGACTGATATAAAAGACCTACAAATCGCCATTCTGGGCGCTGGAATGGGCGGCCTAGGAGCTGCCCTCGCTCTCGCCAAAAGAGGTTTCAAGAACATCGATGTCTATGAGACGGCTAGTAATCTTGGTTTTGTTGGAGCGGGAATCCAGATGCCTCCTAATGTAGGAAGGATTCTGGATAGATTAGGTTGCTGGAATGATATTGAACGGGAAGCAACTTGTGTGGCTGGCAGCAGTATTCGACGTGAGTCCTCAAGTATCTCTTACAGAATATTCACTGACTTGACCAGAGGGCTCAACCAATGTTGAACTTGCACATGTGGACATGCCAGACATCAAGGGCAAATACGGTTACTCCCACCTATGCGGCCACAGATCTTCTCTAGCTGGCCACATGTACGAAGCGTGCAAGAAACATGAAAGCATCACCTTCCACTTCTCAACAAGCTTAGTCGAGATCGAGTCTTTCTCACCTCGGGCATCCTTCAAGCTCAAGCCCAGAGATGGAGAGCCCTTCACACTTCAAGCCGATATTCTCCTCGGCGCAGACGGTATCAAGAGCATTACTCGCTCTCAGATTCTACAGCAAGTTAACGCCACGCCTGAAGAGGCAGAGACTGGTCAAGCTGCCTACCGCATCATGCTCAACCGAGAAGACATGGCGCATGATCCTGAGCTTCTGGCTCTTATTGACAGTGATGAGGTTGTGCGGTGGGTGGGAGAGAAGAGACACATCATTGCCTACTCTATCGCTGATAAGTCTATTTACAACTTGTCAACCGTTCAGCCAGATGAGAACTTTGCTACCGCCCCGTCTATAACTTACACAACCAAGGGATCCAAGGAGGTCATGTTGAATATCTTCAAGGAATTTTGCCCTCTTGTGCAAAAGATGCTTAACCTTGTCCCTGAGGGAGAGGTCTGCGAGTGGCGACTCAGGATGTACAAGCCTTTGCCAACATGGACAAATGGTGTAGTCGCCCTGATAGGAGATGCTTGCCATCCAACGCTCCCACATCTCAGCCAGGGAGCTGCCATGGCTATTGAAGATGGCTCGACAATCGCAGAAGTTCTTTGCCTCGCCCCAGATACCAAGCCAGAAACTATCGCCAAGTGTCTCAAGGTGTATGAGCTATCTCGAAAGGAATGGACATCGAGTCTCGTCGAAATGGCGTATTTATCTGGTCGAACTTTGCACCTGGGCGAAGGAAAAGCAAAGGAGGAGAGAGACAGAATGTTCAAGGAGCACAAGACCAGTGGCTCGGTTCCAGATAAGTGGACGTCGCCTGATGTGCAAAAAATGATCTACTCGAATGACTGTGTCGCAAAGGTCAGGGATGAGTTTGAGACACTCTTTGCCGCAGCATAGTATCAAAACACCACATCAATATCAATTCAAAATCATGCGCTCGATAATGGGGGACAGAATATTATGTGATTAAAGTCGTATTCTAGGTATCGAGAAAAACAAAGAAACGCGTAACGTAGAATAAGACCTTCGCAGTCAAAGAAACCCCAACGCCATGAAACATGAAATCCTTTCCATTGCCTGCGCTCGTCGCAAAATCCTCCAGTTTCGTAGTTTGTAGATCCGTTATCGGCGGGTGATATCGAGTAATGGTTCAGATATCAAAGGGCGTCGCTTAGAAAAGGCAGTCCAAACAACAGCAGCATGCCAGACCAGCGAGAAGACCGGTCATGAGACCACCGCCAGCACCGCCGCCGTTTCCTCGTTGATCATCGTTGGGGTAGTAGCCTTGAGGAGGAGGATACTGGCCGTAGGGTCCTTGCTGGGGAGGATAAGGGCCCTGGCCGGCGGGAAAGGGTTGTTGAGGGTAGCCCATCTGGGGAGGAGCTTGCTGGTAGTAACCCTGAGGAGGAGGGCCGCCAGGAGGGGGAGCGCCGCCCTGCATGTATGGATCTTGCTGGTAGCCGCCGTAGGTAGGTTGAGGGGCACCTGGAGGAGGGCCGTAGGCCGGAGGTTCGTCTTGCTTGAAGGCCATTGCGATAGTATGTATGCGACAGTGGATAGGAGGTGGATCTTGCAGTCGCGTAAAGGATAGATCGTCAGGTACGAGGAAATATCGATCAGAAAATAAATAAAGGAAAGAAAGAGAGAGTGTGTTGAAATGGAGATGGGATGAAGGAATACAAAAAGGATCGGAACGGAACGAACAACGTAGCGACCACAACGTAACTGCAAGCCAAGGTCCCCGGAGTTAAAAGTGTTTGGTGTCAGTGCCAAAGTCTCCAGTTCTCCATCCCAAGCTCCCTCCGAGTGCTCTCACATGGCCTTTGCTGCACGCCACAGAGACCGCGTTGCGGGATTGCGCGGACGCTATTGGATGCTTCGTAGGCTGCGCCACGCTTGGCTCTCTATGGTTCAGCGCCCTGTCACTTGGCACTTCATCTCCGTCCGGGAGCCAGAACAATTAACTGTCAAGAGCATGAGAGACGAAATAATATGATCATTTCATGCGAGCTTAGACCGGTGTTCAGACCATCTATTTCCGTCGACTTGAGACTGGAATGACATCTTTTCTGATACCCACTAGATTTCTCAACAAGGGGACTCTCAAGGGTCTTTGCCGAGTCACAAGTTTGTATCAGCACTCACAAACGTCCGCAAACATTGATGAGAAATTCGGCTTTGACGGCTTCTCTTGAGAGGAATGCACCTATGAAACAAACTCAGCGTCTGTTTTGTCGCGCGCATTACAGAAAGGTTCAACTGCGCCACATCTCCTCGTGTCGTATCCGAGTCCGACCTGCGATCATGCCGATTTCCCGTTGAGCCACTGGCAATTACCGCTTCTAATAATGGCATGTTCCACGTTACGAAGCCCATCATCAAGCCTCGTCAATATCACATAAATTAGTAAAGTAACGTAACTCATCAAGAACGCCTCTATAGACGTTCTAGAACCGGATCGGATTAAGTTGGCCCTGTGGCTAGTGCACATCATGTGATCTTCATTTTCGGTCGTTTGAGGTGTGGCGCATACTGCTGCCCCACCACTGCTCAAACGCCCGCACCACGAAAAAGTGCAATAAATTCAACCATCACTAAGAAACCCCACGATCACGAAGCGACGAGCCACGACGACGCATCCCGACTGTACCGCGAGACCTACAAAAACCGCCTGAAAAAAGTCGCACGGATACGCTCGATTCATCATGGCTGCCGCAGTTGCGAACCAGCCCAAGTGAGTCCGCCCAGCGCTTTTTCTGTTTGCTACCTCCCGAACTGGGGTATTCTATCGATATCTGTGACTAACCCCACCATTCGAAAAAAGGCACGACTGGGCCGACGACGACGATATCGAGGAGACATCCACCGATCTCCCCGAGCCTCAGACTATCTCCAACAAGGATGGAACAAAGACTATCATCACATTCCGTTACGATGACGACGGTCGTAAGGTTAAGACCACTCGCCGAGTCCGATTCACTACCCACACCGAGACCGTAAACCCCCGCGTCGCCGACCGAAAGACATGGCCCAAGTTCGGCCTCAGCCAAAAGGATCCCGCAGGCCCTGCTCCCGACACCACCTCCGTCGGTGAGAACATCATCTTCCGACCAAGCGTCAACTGGCGAAAGGCCGAGAAGGAGGAGTCCACCGACACCGCCGCCCAGTCCATGAAGGACAAGCTCAAGGACAAGCAAGTCAAGTGTCGTATTTGCAACGGTCAGCATTTCACTGCCCGTTGTCCTTACAAGGACACCATGGCGCCCATCGGAGAGAGCGGTGCTGCCGATGTCGCTGCTGGTATGGGAGACGAGCCTTCAGCTGCTGCTGGTGCTGCTGGTGCCAAGAAGGGATCATATGTTCCTCCTGCCCTGCGCAACGGTGGATCTGCTGGCGAGAGAATGGGATCCAAGTTTGGCGAGAGAGACGACTTGGCTACACTGCGTGTCACCAACGTGAGTGCCGCCGTAATGTTGCTTCCCTCTAACAAAATACTGACAGACGATAGGTTTCCGAGATGGCCGAAGAGGGAGAGCTGCGCGATATGTTCGAGCGTTTCGGTCGTGTCACCCGAGTATTCCTTGCCAAGGACCGAGAAACCGGCATGGCCAAGGGCTTCGCCTTCATCAGCTTTGCGGACCGCGGCGACGCCGTCAAGGCCTGTGCGAAGATGGACGGATTTGGTTTCAAGCATCTCATTCTCCGGGTGGAGTTTGCCAAGAAGGCTCAGTAAAAAAAGAAGAGTTGATGTTGCTGCTTATCGAATCTTGTGCGCGTGGTTTAGCTAGGGGACACATGGTAATGCATTCGTGGTTGTTGAGATGGGAAAAGAATATCTTTCAACCTCATGATTTCAATGAAACCTTCAGGATATGTGCGGTCTGGACATGGGAAAAGTGATTGTATGTGATGAGGAAGATTATAAATGAACAATTCTTAACAAACTGATGTTAAATGATGGTGATGTTGGCAAGAGATAAGACTTGCTAATGCTTTGGCTGCTCCAGTGGGAAGGGGTTACGGTACGATGCAGGTTCTGGGCAAGCCGTATGGCTTCACCAATGAACATGTCTGATGGCTACCCCAGACGGCTGATATATGTACGGTCCGTTCACCAGTAGCTTAATAGTGAATCTGGAGGGGTTTTGTCTATAAGTAGAGAGGACTGGGTCATGATGAGATGGGCTTATGAGCTTCACCAATGACCAACCTCAGATTTGGCCACTCGAAGAAACGCCAGGACCAACGTCGAATACAATGAAAAAGATGCATGTGACGATTGGGTCTTGACATGTGGAATAACAGTCCCTTATCTTCTAGTGTCCTAAGAAAGAGCTTACTTTATTAGGGGTATATGGACCAAAGGCTCCCCTCCAGACATTGTATGTCAAGTGAAATAATGCTATTTGGGGTCTGCTGGTGACACATCTGGTAATAAGATGCCCGGCAATGCGTACTTAATAAAACAATACTTTTGAGATAATGCTAAACTGACCGTTTGAATCGACTCCAAAATTTACATTCGTCAACATACTATAGCTCTTGCAGATTCATGTGTATCGAAATACTGAAGAGCCCTTCTTCATAGATTTCTCCGTTCGTCTTGCGCTCGAATAATCGCAAAGCATACACCTATCCCGTAAAGCTCCCCAACCATCAAAGAGCACATGAGTCCAGAGATCTAGAACGGAATGGAAGCATGAAGAACAAGCTGCCTCTTCGATATTATCCGGTTCTCGCTTCTCTGGCAGAGAGGCTAGCTTAAGCGCATGGGTCAAACATTGCGGGATATAACTTTGCTGCTGCAGCTCTCTCGGGTTACCTGTATAGGAACTGTAATAAGGCCACGACAATTATGACGATTGGCTTCTCTCGTATCTCAACAGATTCACTAGCTTGCCGGACAAGGGGCTATATAGATCGAGACCCTGAAAAAAAGGATTGCCAGGGTGAGTGTTTGATGCTTGTATGGACATATTGCTGGTTCTGGACGATGGTCTCGTGCTCAAACAAACTCCGATAGGACTACCCTTTTGATAATAATAATATTTGTTTGTCTAATAATTGTCTCAAGTGCTAATAGAGGGATCGCGTTGTGATCTTGGGTTTGTACGCCTTGAAGGTTCGGCTATTCATAATGCTGTTCACTATCTGTATTGCTTTCTCCTTTGCAACCCTGGAAGAAGTTTAACAGTAAATCTAAGTGCTCGGATAATTTAAGCCACTCGGATATCTAACAAGAAACGAAACAGTAAGGTTCTAATCACATAACTGCCTGGTCTCTTAGCTCCAAGATCTCTCACATGCCACTCAGTCTGTGCATGGTCAATTGTTTTTGTCGATCAAAAAGACTCAAATAAACTATCGCTATAGCCCCTTGCAATTCAATCACAACCCTAGAAAGGCAGTGCTATTTCATTTTGTTGGGACAAATCGTCTGGGGTGGCTTTCTCTTTCATAACTTCAGTGTAAGATTTGCATGTGATTCTACCCCACGCGCGTGTTGAAGACAACTTGCAAGGATTCTTTAGACCAGTGAAGGTAAAGAAATGAGAAGGACCCGGTACTGTACTACTGTAAAAGCATTGGATCGATCAATTGCCTGAGAGATGTCGACAGTTCACTTCCGAAGCCCCCACTATCGGGGTGGGGTTTGGCCCGTAGTACCTATCGGGAGAGGTCCTCCATAACGGCGCCGGGCGCC
This sequence comes from Fusarium incarnatum, assembly GCA_004367075.1. Classification (NCBI taxonomy): domain Eukaryota; kingdom Fungi; phylum Ascomycota; class Sordariomycetes; order Hypocreales; family Nectriaceae; genus Fusarium; species Fusarium incarnatum. Next base: position 223,253 of record QGDZ01000027.1, read on the forward strand.
GGATGCAGGCCGTTCTTGTTGTCTGCAGAGCGGCAATTACTGCGGCCAAAGCGGGTAGAATCGGTGGCAGGGAGTTTGTCTCTGTAATCAGGTAATTGTTTTGCGTTACAATAAGAGTATGCGTTCCGATTTCGATTCAGGACCTGGTTCAGTAAGTAATCGCAGTAATACATACCCATTCCCTTTTCTATTCCAATGACAAACCGTTCGAGAATCAGCAAGTGAATAGCCAGAGAAAGAGAGTGAGAGAGTGAGTGGTGAAGTGGGGGAAGACGATGGAAGGTCAAAGTCCCCCGCTGTACCGTCACTTTCGGCCATGCTACCGTAGCCCCACGCTTTCAAGATGGAATTCCCTGGGAATCACAGTGGGTTTAGCGCTGTTGTCGCCGTGTAAATGGCCATCGCCCCATTCAAAGCCTCATTGCACAGTGGAAAGTGTGGAAAGCCAGGCTCTTGACTGGTTCTGATAAATGATCCCGCTGATGTTCAACAGGAAGGTGCGTGTTACAGTGGCTTCCTGCCATAGGTTTCACGACAGGACACATCTTTCGAGACCGAGAAGCAGGTGCTCTTGACCGGTACCTTCCACGGTCTACAAATTGTCTTTCTGTCTGTCTCTCCTCATCATTTTCTTTTCACAATCCAAATTTCTTCAGTCAATAACCATTCGAATTGTTCAAAGAACGCAGAGCAATCACTCTACCTGTTGCATACTGTCTGTCAGTCGCATTAACAGCCTGCACCAATCATCAACCTCCAACCTCCTGCATACAGTCCTGCATGCTTTAATGCTCACTGGGAATAGACAGCCACTCCCCTGCTAAATCCCCTCCGTCTTCAAATTTATGGAGCCGTCGCTGCTCCAGACCAGCACCAGGACCTAGCCCAGGCCAGGGACCAAACAGCCAGCAAACGCCTTAGCCAGGTGACCCCGTTCGGACAGTCTAACCAGCGGAGCCCTGACGTCGTTTCGAACTCCGGCCGTATTGACCTAACAGCCGAGTGTTATTGCGACAAGCCCTCTCATTCCCATCTCCTCATCTTTTACTCGTACTCAACTTACATTCTTTTTTTTACTTGGTATTCAACCTACCATTCTTCACGGCAAATTCTGGTGACAACCACCACTCCGAGATCACACTTTGCTCCTGCATCGCCGTCAGTCATGAGTACTGCAGCCGATCTGCCAGATGCTGGCCCCGGATTACGACAACGGCAATCTGGGGTAAACTCTACTGCCCAGCAAGACGCACAACCAGAACAAACTCATGTTCGTGAGCCATCGGATTCAACAAACCCCTCTGAAAAGATGAGTAAGACTTATGGTCGAACACCCGACGGTACAGGTATGTCAACCCCGGATTATGGTTAATTTGGTGGTGTGTTGCTTTGGTGTGTCTTTGGCTGACAGTCACATGCTGTAGTCTTCATTGTACCCACAACCCATGATATGGTTTCGCAGCTTTTGGATCCTCGACAACCCAAGAACCTTTCTGATGCAATTGTCTTAACAATTCTCGGTCTTCACATTCTAGCTGCTTATTTCTTACCATCGGGTTCAAAGCGCATCGTTTTCGCTGCTGTTTTCCTGTTCTGGCGAGCTTGTTACAATATCGGCATTGGTGTACTCCTCCAGATTCAGTCAAACCATCGTCGTCTTGTCACTTGGGCTAAACGCTGGAAGCTCTTTGAGGATCCATCAACTGGCAAGAACCCGCGACCATGGCTCTACAAGCTTTTAAAGACCGAGCTGGAGACAAAAATCCCAGAAGACTATGAATTCGAGAAGGCTCCCATCGAGTACAATACTTGGTTGGTCTTCCGAAGGGTTGTTGATTTGATCCTCATGTGTGATTTCGTGTCCTACTGCCTATTCGCCATTGTCTGTGGCCACACGCCTGAGGGCGAAAATCCTTTGGTTGGTTTTGCCCGGTGGGCCGTTGGCGTCAGTCTAATCGGCTTCAACCTCTGGGTGAAATTGGATGCCCACCGTGTCGTGAAAGACTTTGCCTGGTATTGGGGAGATTTCTTCTACCTCATTGATCAAGACTTGACCTTCGACGGTGTCTTTGAAATGGCTCCCCATCCTATGTACTCAATCGGATATGCCGGGTACTATGGTATCTCCATGATGGCAGCCAGCTACGAGGTCCTCTTCATCTCGATCCTCGCACACCTGGCCCAATTTGCTTTCCTAGTGATTGTCGAGAACCCTCATATCGAGAAGACGTACAATCCACCTCCTCCACGCAAGCGAACCATTTCAGGAGGCCAAAGTGATGCCATACCCGCCGATCCCAAATCACTTGAAGGTACATTCGACCAACAGACACTCAAGCCTTCACAAAAGGAAACACCTGATCAGGTCCATAACCTTGTTGGTTTAAGTAACCTCGATTTGTTCCGGGTGCCTGACTTTGCCGTTATCGTCATGCCGTTCTACGTAGCCACCCTTACTCTGGTGACACCATCAACTCCTGCTTGGCAAGCGGCTTTTGTCGTTCATGCCTTGGTTTGGCGTGTATGGTACCACCTTGGGCTGGGTCTTATCCTCGACCAGCAGTCCAAGAACAAGATGTGGACCCGCCATTTCCTCAAGTTTGGCGAGAGTGCCGGTGAGGCATGGCGCCAGTGGAAGGGCCTGCACCATATCAGCATGATTATGTGTAATACTGCTTTTGTGGCTGCATGCTGGAAGATGTATTCACCTCCTGAAGACTGGGCCTACGGCTTGGTCATGCTAAAGCACGTCCTCGGTGCTAGTCTCGTCGCCCTCCAGTTGTGGACCGCTTTCAGTGTTTATGACTCCCTTGGAGAGTTTGGGTGGTTCTGTGGTGATTTCTTCTTTGATCAACAGGCCAAGTTGACTTACAAGTCCATCTATCGCTTCCTGAACAACCCGGATCGTTTCTTTGGTACCGCTGCTGTGTGGGGTGCTGCACTCATCACATGGAGTCGATCGATCTTCCTCATGGCAATCATTACCCAGATCTTGACTGTCTTCTACATCTCCTACATCGAGCGACCCCATATGCAAAAGATTTATGGTCGCAGTCTTCGCCAGGAAGCTGGCCTTACCAAGTTCATCAGGAAATCGTTGCCTCCTCCTGTAAAGGGATGGCAAGAGAGTGTTGATAAGGTTCTGGACGATACAAGCCAATTTGTCGAGGACTTCCTTGATACTGCTCGTCCCAAGTTCGCATCCGGTGTTAAGACCATCGTGAGAGATACTTCGGCTCTTTTCAACATGGCTCCCGCACGACTCACCATTACAAGAATTACACCCGACCTAGAAGGCTACGATCCCAAATATTATTCTCTCTCTGTTGAGGGTACGCAGTTAGCCGATGCCCCTGTCGTTGAAAAGTACACTGGAAAGGAAAGCTTGACAGGTCGATCCCCTAAGCCGGTTCGTACCATGGCTTTCGAGTACGGTGCACCTCTTCGTGTTAAGTGGAGGGCTCCAGCCAATCACAGTAAGAAGGATTGGATTGGTCTTTACATGGTCACCGACAATCGCTCAAGAGAGACCACCGAGGTCTCTTCCCTGGGACGATGGGCGCCCACGAACGCTGGCTCTTATGACTCTTTGACGGCCGATGTCAGTATTACGGTTAACGAACACCCGGTGTCAGCAGACGAGCCGACGGATATCGACTTGGTAGAAGGTGAAGTTGTCTTCGAAGGCGATAAGCTATGGTGGACGCAAGGTGTTTTCGAGTTCCGATACCACCACAATGGACACCACCATGCTATGGCAATTTCTGAGCCTTTCGAGATTCGAATCAGCAAGTTTGATGAAGAGGATGTGGATTTCGGCGCCAAGGGCTTGTACGAGCAATCTGTCGAGGCAGCTCTCCTTCCTGTTGTTCAGAACTGTTTGGATCGCGACCCAGACATTGCACCCAACCAGCCCGAGGAACCTTTTGGTGGTCATGTTGAGCGCGATACAAAGTATGCCAGAAGGATTGTTTATGCCATTCGAGAGATGTTCGGTATTGAGTTTGCTCCACCTGTTGTTACCGCAGATGGAAGTGTACGCAAACTTGCATGGAGAGTCTGTAACGCTAAGGAAGTTCTGGTATGTTCAAAAACTGAGGATGATGGTTCGTTGCTAACCGATTATTTAATAGGCTCCCTACAGTATGTCTCTATCAAGAGGGTGCACTACGCCTGCAATCCAGGACTTTCCTTCCGAGAAGGCTTGATATTACACAGGTATACAAATGACGTTAAAAGGTTCGGAGTTTTCTTGGGGATGGTCATGGTGATGAAAAAATATTGGAGTATATACAAGATACCACGATGGAGATAGGATACTGAAGGGACGACTGTAACTATTGACAATCGTCCATAAACACAACTTAAATTTCAAATCATTTTGTCTGAATGTACACAGAGTTATTCTTGGACTACCTGCGTTCAGCAGGACCCTGGTGATGCTATTCACGCTGTGTAGCTGAACAGCACGATATTCCGCCTATCAATTATCAGGCCTTCCACCATGAAACAATCGTTGAAACAAACGGCGCGTTGTCAATAAAACCTAAAATCCATCAATCAGTGGCAATAACAGCCAGGGCCAGCCGGTGATACCGATACGAAGGCGTCAATCACAGTGCTACAACAAAGCCACCCCGTTCCTTACCTAGTGCAAGGCTAACGTTAGTCGAATTGCCGACCTCAAAGGATCGACTTGAATCTCACCTCCGCATCATTTTCTACTTCTCATTCCATCTTTTTATCATCAGCTCTTGTTTATTCTTTTGCTATTCGGTGCTTTTGTGTTTAAACTTCTGTTTCAAAGCTCAGCTCAGCTCGAACCCCTGGTCGTCTGGCCAGTGCGCAAGCTGCGTCAGCTCTCGCTCGCAGATCCTACCCTACCATCACATCGAATCTGAAGCCATTCGCTTCATCATGAAATTGTTCAATCGGCAACCTTCAAAGAATCCTTTCAGGGATAACAGCACCTCCCTCCTCATCCCAACACTGCTCCTAGGCGCGCCTCTCACGATAGTATTGCTGCACTGCGCGTATCAGACGTACTATAAGAAAGGAGCTCATTGGAGTCATAACCATGATATACTCGATCCAGTAGCGCATGTTCACGATGTGAGTTCGTTGCTATATGTTGCGTCTTACAGTGGACTTGTTACAACGTTGAACCTTTCGCTTGCTGCGTATCGAGATTCACCTGTCAAGCTTGAAACGTTGGCGACGACGGATGGTTGCGCTGGCAGTCCGTCATGGCTTACGCTTGATTGGATGAACGGGATACTGTATTGCACTGATGAAGGTATTAAAGATGAAAAGAATGGGTCGTTGGCATCGTTTGCGACGAATGAGAATGGTACTTTGACACCTTTGGCCAAGCTGTCTACAGCCCTTGGTCCGGTGAGTGCTGTACAATATGGAGAGTGGAACTACGGGTTGGCAATGGCGCATTAGTATGCATATCCCCATTCCATCTTGGTGTCACACCAGAAGACTAACTATCTCAAAGCGGCGGTTCGGCATTCACGACTTGGGATATTCGAGACCCGGCCAATATCACCTCGGTGCAGGTCCAAGAATACAACCTTCAGAAGCCTGGACCTGATCCATCTAGACAGGAAGCGTCCCATCCCCACGCTGCAGTTCTCGACCCGACCAAGCGGTTCATTCTCGTTCCAGATCTAGGAGAGGATTTGATCCACATCTATGGAGTTGATGTCGAGGGCTTGGCGTTGACCAAGGTTGACCCTTTGGTTGTTGCTCCTGGGAGCGGGCCTCGACATCTGGCCTTTGTGGTAAAAGAGACCAAGACGTTCATGTATCTCGTCACTGAATTGGCCAATACCGTCGTTGGATACGAAGTCGTATATGGTGGTGGGTTCATTACATTTAGGGAAGTATGGACTAGTGGCATCCATGGCAAGGAGAGTGATACTCCTCAGGGTGCTGCTGCAGCTGAGATTGCTATATCTGTAAGTGAATATTGAATGTTGATAGATCGTGATCCTAACGCCTTTTGCAGCCAGATCGAGAGTATCTTCTCATCTCATCCCGTAATGAAAATACCCACGAGATACCCAATTTCCACAGTGGTAACACCACAGACATCATCTCAGACTCGCTTGTCAGTTTCAGGATTGACGGTGAGACTGGGCAACTCGCTTTGCAGCAAGATGTTCCATGTGGAGGCAGGTTTCCTCGTCATTTCGCCATCAACAAAGCGGGCACATTAGTTGCAGTGGCGTTGCAACACGATAGCCGTGTCGTTATTCTCGAGAGAGATGTCAAGACGGGAATGCTTGGCGATTTCGTTGCACATGCAGGGTTGGAAGGTGAGGTCACAGCCGTGATCTTCTATGAATGATCATGTTGCGCCATATCTTCAAACAAGGACGGTTTCGCCTGCCATTGAGCACTTCCCTACGTCATCTCGGTGACTTCTCATCCGGAAATGTCTCTTCTGACAAAGTGACGATGTTGAGAACGTGTCTGCGAGAGGCTTCCATGACGTAGCTCTATCAGCTAACAGCACCCTTTGTTGAAGAGGACCGTCCCGAAATGTCAAGGACTTACCTCTATGCGGTGGTTTCAATATTGAATGCCTTGATAATGTTTCGGATTGACGGCTGCCTGATCCGAAGAGGGATTGGGTTGCAGTGTCAGGGACACTCTGTTCAGTTGGATTGAACGCATTGCAGTCTTTATGGGTAGCCACTCACCCCAAGTGCGGACGATCGTATCATGATGCAGGGGATAATGCGAAGCATACTGCATTGGTGGCTGTTTCTATCTTGCAGCGGCTTCGGAGGGGTATGTGAGATGAAGCACTGGGATAGTCTATCAGCCCTAGGCCATCAAGGACTGAAGTGGGTTCGGTCCTCCCAGAGAGGCACAGGGCGTCTACTCTTCCGGATGTCCCAAAAGGGAATTCGAGGGCAATCCAATCTTGAAGATCGACTTGGAGTCTGGGGCAAGGCTCTGGGTGATGATAGCCGGGGTGTTGAAGACCCTGAAAATGTTGTTAGTTGGGATAGTGCATTCCCTTGGCAAGACTCACATTTGAGGAGGTAGTCCCATCACAACGTGAAGCCCAAGTAGTCAATTTCCAAAAGCATGATCTGATTATCTTAATCTGTTGTTCTTTTCGACAACCCTGCGTATACTCTCTGAAGATATCGTCTGCCCGTTGGTAGAATTTGTTTGTTGATGCCCAGATACCCCAGGCTTCTGGCTTGTAGCTATGAGTGCCGTACGCTGCTCCCGGTGAAGTTAATGCGAAGGCCAATTAGCCGGGAGATCCATCAAACAACCTTGCCAGCCGTTTGTCTTATTTTGGACGAAACGTGCCACACCTTTTGACTTTCCCCGCAGGTTGACAGTCGTCTCAAGACGGCACCCCAGACCGGAGCAGGCTAAAACCGAACCCCAGGTTGGTCACGGGCTTGGGTTTGGATTGGATTGGGGGTAGCGAGGCTCCAACAAAGAGCACCCCCTATTCGGGCCGTTCAAATGGTTGGGCGCATGAGGGCTTGTCATGATGGGTGAGCCTGCGACTGTGTGTATGGGTGGGCAAAGCTTCAACAACTGTCATTCTAATGTAAGCGGACTTGTGCAGAGGTCAAGCTTAAACCCACGTTTTTGGTGAAACAAGTTTGCGTCATGAGAGAATGGGCAAGTTGGGGTATTTGGAATGCTGTTCGACTTCTAGTACAGGTGCAAAGAGATCTGGAAGTCGTGGAGATGGAGTACCTTGGCAGTTTGGGGGTACTGTCTACCTACAGTGACTGGTAAAAGGATTTGCAGGCCCCATGGTCATGAGCGAGAGGCCCGGATGGCACCCGAGACAATCATTTCAGTTATCACTTTGTAGAAGATGCTCTCGTGGCGATTTCTTGGGCTGGGGTCTAGAACCGTGATGGTTTATGTCTGTCTGACCGTGGTAGGGCGCATTATTACCCCAGATATTGGTTATAGAAGGGATTGTATGAAGAGAAATAGCGGTGCGTATGAGGATACGAGAGCAATAGATGGAAAAGATATTGTTGTTAGTCGCAGGGATGAAGCATATTGTTGATGGAGGATTTCAACTGGGGTTGTTGACTAAAGTGAACTACAATTACCAGATGCGTGCCTTCCTTGTGCTGTCTTGATGTGATGACAAGGAAAGAACTGCAGGCATAAGATGGGACGACATTTCCGTCCGCTCTTTCCATGCCAATAACGCAAGGCCAGTCCCTGACAAATCCACACGCAAAGTAACGGCGCATTTTACCTAAACCTCACTCTTGGAGACATCAAAATCGTGAACGACTCCATAATTACTCTAAGAGAAGAAATTGAACCTGAACCGAACCTCAACCTCCATAAATCGCTTCTCCACACGCAAACGGTGATGCTAACAGGGATCCCACCAATCACTCGCGCAAGCAGCCCCCCTCCATCGCACTCTTAATCCTTGTCATGGCGATTAAACGAGAACAACTGGCTCGAGCCATCCAATCCTCTGGGGAACGCATGGAATCGATTTGGGAAGGACAAAAGACTCCAGTACCTAGAAAATAGACCCAACGAGATGAGCTTCCCCGGACTCTACTACTCTTCGCTTTGCTTCGCTGACTCCCCATATTTGGATGGGACTCGCTTCCTGAATACCAAGAACATACGCCACCACCACCTGAAGCAAAACTATCCCCCGAGATAGGCTCGAACATTCATCTGGGTCTCCAACTACCTTGTCATGCCCGCGCGTGTCCTTAATAGTCTTCTCCAAGTAACTCGGCCGCTGACCGGAGTACAAAGGCTGCAGTGCGAGGCTCGGTCGACTTTCTCCATCGCTGCAGAAGTCCCCCGGATGGTCGACTCTAACGTTAGTTTCTCCCGCCCGCTTCTCCACCACCCTCTTCCGAGTTCCACCGCCGACCCAGGGTCTGGGGTTAAGCGCAGGTGCAGGACCACATGGACTCGGAGACCCTTGTCCTTGCTCTTCCCCCATACATAACCGTTTGCTCCTCCATTGTCGGCCGCCAAAAAGAACGCCTTTCTCAACGTTCAGTAACTCCAAGGCATTTCAGTCTTCTGTCCTTGAGACTGGCGTTCTTCAATCCTTTGACAGGACAATCACAACACAAACCGACTTACAGGAAACATATTCGCCGATCACCGTCTTAGCTTCAACATAGCTTCTTCCTCCTGTTTCAGCTTTCATCATCTCGACTGATTTTCGGCATTACTATTGAAACCTCGGCACTGTCCCAGAATGTGGACTTTCTGAACAAATTCCTGCCATTCATACTTTAGCTGGTAATTGTTTACGGCGTCACATCAGCTCCCCAGGAGCTTTGCTCTCAAGGCATTTCCTCGATTGCGCTTGATTGTTTACGACAGCATATCATCATGTCCCCATCATCGACAGGCGAATCAGTTCACTCAATCTCAATCAACTCAGCCCGACCGTTCACCGTTCCTGCTCGCGACCACTTCTCACTCGAACTGCCAATATCATCAATGTCATCACTTGCGACCATGTCGGCTGATACGTCGCTCAAATCCCCTGTCACCTACAAAAACCAGCGCACGCCCAGTTTCAGCAGGGAGGCTATGCTGAGCACGTCTCAAAAGGCCCGCCATTTGTCGCAATCTTCCGATAATACCAGACCCGACAACATGTCCAACGGCGCACAAAAGGTCTCGAGCGACGAGGGCTCCAACCCACTTAAAAGAAGGAACACAGAAACTGGCGTCGATTATCCCCGCCGCAGGGCCACTATTGCTGTGCGTCACAGCATAATGCTTATTGTCTTGTTTTGTTTGCTGACTTTTCGCTAGTGTGAGGTTTGCCGTTCAAGAAAATCCAGATGCGATGGAACAAAGCCAAAGTGCAAGCTCTGCACAGAGCTCGGCGCTGAATGCATCTATCGAGAACCAGGTATTAAGCTAGACGCTGGTGACAAGCTGATCCTGGAACGCCTCAACCGCATTGAAAGCCTTCTTCAAATGAGCATGGTGAACCCATCAGCGAATGGGCTTAACCTGACGGAAAATTCGCCTGATTTGAGCAACGGTGCTGGGCTCGACGGCGACAATTTGATCCTCTCAGCCAATGGGGGCACTTTCAGCTCTATTCCTAACGGTGGATTTGGCACTTGGTCGGCGCAGCCAGTGGGGACCAACATATCTACCATGCCCAAAGTACACACCAACGCCGCTATGCATCTACTGCAATGGCCTCTAATTCGGGACCTAATTTCGCGGCAATGCGATCCTCAGGTTCTTCTACAACTGGAAATGGCCCGAGAACCACTCCACACTCTGACGAAAACGCCATGTGTGGACTTGTCAAATACTCAAGCATATATCGAAGCCTATTTTGAGAGGGTCAACGTTTGGTACGCCTGTGTAAACCCGTATACATGGAGAAGCCAGTACCGAACCGCCTTGTCCAACGGATTCCGAGAGGGGCCCGAGAGTTGCATCGTGCTTCTTGTTCTTGCGCTAGGCCAAGCAAGTTTGCACGGTAGCATATCCAGGATCCTCCCCCATGAAGATCCCCCCGGTTTGCAATACTTTACAGCAGCCTGGTCGCTGCTCCCGGGATTGATGACTGCCAACAGCGTGGTGGCGGCGCAATGTCATCTCCTTGCTGCTGCATATCACTTTTACCTAGTGCGGCCTATGGAGGCATGGAACCTACTTTGCACTACAAGCACCAAACTGCAACTACTTCTTATGGCTCCTAGCCGTATCCCTAGTCACCAGCGAGAACTCGTGGAACGCATTTACTGGAATGCTTTACTTTTCGAAAGCGATCTCCTCGCAGAACTTGACTTGCCTCATTCAGGTGTGGTCCAGTTTGAGGAGCATGTCGGCCTCCCAGGTGGATTCGAAGGAGACGAGTCGGAGCAAGTCGGTCGAGATGAGCTCTGGTACTTCTTGGCCGAGATTGCTCTGCGTCGCTTGCTGAATAGAGTCAGCCACCTCATTTACTCCAAGGACTCCATTGCAACAACACAGAGCCTAGACCCAGTGGTTGCGGAACTCGATTACCAATTGAGTCAATGGTACGAGAGTTTGCCATTGCCACTGCAGTTTCCTTTTACCCGGAATGCCCTGCAAGACCCTGTTCAAACAGTACTTCGCCTCCGATTCTTTGCTTGTCGCACCATTATCTACCGGCCGTATATTCTGGCAGTGCTAGATAATGAGCAGCAAGTTCTGGATCCTGCCGTAAGAGAAAATTGCCACAAATGCTTGGAAGCCTCTATTCGACAGTTGGAGCATATTCACGAACAGTATGTCACCCTCCCCTTTCAAATATTGATCAATGGAAAGCTAACTAGTTACAGCCACGCCGGGCATATGCCATACATCTGGCAAGGGGCTTTGTCGATGGTGTCTCAAACATTACTCATCATGGGTGCCACCATGTCACCATCGCTACTCAATATTCTACTCACACTGGTACCAAGTCGTGAGGCGCTAGACCAAATCATCAACGATGTGGTTGTGGAAGTCGAACGATACGCGACATTGGCCCCAAGTTTGAGCCTTGCCTCCGAGATGCTCAAAGAGGCTGAAGTGAGACGACGCGCATTCCTCGGCACTCCGTAGGTACCGGCTGACTTGAGTCGCTTTACCGACGGTACTTGTACAAAAACATTACAAAACAACGACTTGTCACTTGCCTGACATGCTTTGTTCTTCTTCTTCAGCTGTCAAGATGACGACGTTACTCAGTAGTAGCGCCGTTGTTCTCTGATCTTGTACGGCTCAGATATGCCCCAACACCGCAATGCGACCCAGGGATCTGGGTGACTGTCGCCCCGAAAGACTCTTTCTGGGGGATCATCCTGGGCTACACTGTTGGGTAATATCGTTTTATTGGCTGGTTAAGAACCCAGTACGGTTCACCGGGCCGCGTGGCCGATTGTCAGATCTTGGCTACAAGAAATATCGCTTCCCAATATTACTCTCAGGATCGAATTGATGTAATGTAGATCATGCATACAAGCTAGCAGAAAGATCTAGCTGGACGTTCTTGGGGGGGTTGGCGTCAGATTTCCCACTTCGAATTATCCAAAGAACATGATGACGTCTCTCATGATAGCATCTATACCCGTTTGTTTAATATTGTACTATTAAGAATCATGATTATGAGTAAATAATGAACAGCTGGAAAGTCTTTTGTACGTTGCTGCTGACTGTGATTGTACAATATGTTGATCTTTTCTTGACATAGTATCACGAAAGTACGGCAGCATATTTGAAATGCCTAAATATTGCTGAAACAGGGCAAACGCCACGCCGACAATGTCTTCTCAGCTTCATGATGTAATGCATGCTTGGAGCTCTGACAAGGCTGCATAGTAGGCTCTGGGCTATATCTTTTGCAATCAGCGATCAGGTAGGTGTCAGAAGAATTGTCCTTCGAAGCTTAGGAAGCCAAAATAAGGTAACCTAAAAGCTCCTCTAAACTAGCGTAAGATGATCAAATTATTTCATCTCTTATGCTTTCGGGGAGCCGATTCTTCTGACACCCTGGCGGTAATGTACCGCCACCACGCGGATAGAGTGCGGGGGAGAATAGACCCTGCAGATTCTTGAAGAAATATGTTAAACCCGAGGCCGGGCAAAGTCAATAGGATCGGCAGGGACGCCGTCATTGTTGTGCCGTTCAATGACCGCCCGGGACCGTCATGGCTGCCGGACCGGGCCGAGACTATGACCCACATGAAGAAATGGCCGGCATGGACCGGCGCAATCTGGACGTGATTCAACCCCACGCTCGGCATCGTCTTTCGAAGCATAGACCAGATTAGACTTTGGGGGACGTTTATTTGAAAAGAGTTAAGCGGCTGGGGTCGACGTCAATGATAAGCTTGTTGCTAGTTTATCACTCTTGCAGTCTTGCTTCAGAACGGTAGTGAGCGATGACGGAAGTCAAATCTTGCCACGATGATGATATCGGCTTCTGTTTGTCTTAGACAGAACGATAGCCAAAAGCATGATTACTTGCAGGAATCTAGTGGCACTTGCATTTTATGGACAGCCCGAGCATGTAGGCTATCAGGTGGGTGTCAGAAAAATGTCCTCTAAGGCTTAGAGTACAGAAATAAAGAAGCCTAAATGCAAGCCTAAGCGGGCATAAAATGACCAAATGATTTCGTCTCTTATGATCTAGATGGCCAATTCTTCTGACACCCTGCGGCTATCAGGCGGTTGAATCATGTCTCTTGAGTTCCCAGTTTGGCCGTGTGGCTCCAGCCACGTGACATCACACCGACAAAAACTGATCATCCACAGTCTGTCTTGGAACGATGCCAGCCACCCGCCAAAAGAATTGTTAGACAGTTTGACGTCTGTCCTTCACTCGTTTTTGTCTTGAGCCCTAATAAATACTCGTATGATCTGAATTCAGCTCGTACGGTGTGTTGTGAGAGGGGTCCTGTTGAAGTACGAGCACGACCCTGTCTCCTATCATAACGCAGGGTCTGAGTGCTCAGTCGCTAATTCAAACGACCAAGCCAAACCAAAACCACATCGGTCGACATAACCCTGGCCAGTCCAAGAACCCACCCACGCGGGGGAGGGGCACTTTGATTCGTTTCTAGGTGCCTGATGCGGATGCGTGAGGAGGAGTTAAGTAAGGTGAGGTGACTTATTTCACGCTTGATACTTGGATCTGCCGCGTTATCCTGCGGTAGCATAGGAAAAGCAAAAGCAAACTACGGAGGTTGAGAAACGTTACTCAAGGGGTTTCATCTCTCTCGTACTAGACTATTTCGTTTTCTTCTTTCCTTGCTTTCTTTTTCTTCCCTTGTTCAAGGTACTACCTAGACTAAAGTGTCTTGACGCCTGGCCAAATTGGATCTCCATTTCTTCAGACGTCTCGCGGCCCAACTTGTAAGGCACCATCAGAACAAACGAACATCCACCATACATTTTTCTCGCCCCAGCTCCAACTCGATTCGACTCGAATCGCTCGACGCGACGCTGCAAGCTGCGGTTGCCATGCATGATCAGCCCCCCGACTCCAATCATATTTGGGGGGTGCAACTGCTCACGCAGCGTGGACTTCGTTGAGTGGCCGACTGCTCGTCATCAACGACTACTTTGACCTGCCCGTGGCATTCCGACATATAAACTAGTCCTCCTTAGGACACCATCTTTGAACCGAACGCACTTCGCTGTGCTGTCCTGCGTTGTGCTGTGCCGTGGACCAGCGCCCTGTCCCCTTCTGGGTCCTGCAGGAGTGAGCCCTCTAGGAGCTCACAGGCCCCTCTTCGAAAATGAGGCTAGGAGGATACCATCGAGACGTCCCTGATCAAGAGGCCCGACTTCCACTCGTGCGTCGCCGGCCCCTCCGCTCTGAATCTCACGATTGGTATGGCCCAGGTGACGTCGCGCCCTACTACCACAACCCAATGCCCCATCGGACACGAGTCGACGAACTACAAAGGCCCAACGGAGGTACACCCAGGGGATATTCAAGGAGCATGAGCCTCGATGCATACCCTCCGCCTACCATGCCCATGCCGCCAGCACCACACCTGATGCGGGCTTCTACAGATGTTTATAAGAAACGCCCGCAGCTATCAATCTACGAAGCCGACGAAGACGATGAGGATGATGAACGTTGGCCGTCCATGAAACCGCGGGGTAGAATTCCCGAGCCTGCTAGGCCCCGTCGGCGGGTGCAAAGAAGGGAGCCAACACCCGAATCGACACCATCGACAGAGAGCGAGGAGGAGAGTGAAAGCGAGAGTGAAAGTGATAGCGAGGATGATAGCGACAATGACCATATAGAGGTTGTGGTGGAAGAGGAGGAGGAGAGGAAACATAGACACCACCACCATCGACACAACCGACGGCCCAGCCCAGACGATTACCTCAGCTCGCATGATGAGAAGAGGCCACCACGAAGACGAAATAGAATACCATCACCATCTACATCTGACGATAGACAACAAATACGCCGATACCGTCATGCGTCTTCTGAAAGAGGGTCACCAGATCGAAGACCTGCTCTGAGACGAGAAATGACCGACACGCCAAGATACAGTCTACCAACGCGATTTGGCAGTGTGCTTGATTCTTCTAGGCCACCAGTTGCTTCTAGGAGGTGCGTATGTTACAGTTAATGTTTACTCACAAGACTAACGAAAATTTCAGGACACAAAAGGTTGTCGAGTCGCGCGAAATTGTTCGTGACGGCCGTCCTCGGAGAATAGTAGAGACAGTTGAAATCTCGAGAGAATCTTCAAGACGTCCTCCTAGCATGGCGGGCAGTGCATTTGGATCATCCAGAAACAGTTCTCCCGACCGACCCCGCTCAATGTGAGTGACCCATATCACATTTTGCTATCTACATCCTAACATAATATTCCAGCCGTGATTGCAAAGTCTGTTTAGACGAGGTCCCCGCATCAAAATGCCCCAAACTAGAATGTGGTCATCGAATGTGCCACAGCTGTTTAAAGAAGCGGTTCAAGCAGTCAATGACAGACTCTGGACAAATGCCTCCGACATGCTGCACTGAAGAGCCAATTGGTCTGGAGCACGTTGACAAGCTTTTCGACCCTGTTTTCAAGAAGATATGGAACAAGAAATTTGTGGAATATTCTCTGAAAAACAGGCTGTACTGCCCTTCACGACGATGCGGGGAGTGGATTCGACCAGGCGAGATCTACCACGATCGCGAGACGGGGCGAAAGACCGCTCGCTGCGATCAATGCAACACAAAGGTTTGCGTGTCATGCAATGGCAGGTGGCACTTCCAGCCTAAATGTCCCAGGGATGAGGAAACAGCCAGGTTTCTGGCCAAGCTCAGAACCGAAGAGCAGAAGAGATGCATCAGATGTGATGCTACAGCTCAGCTCAGAGATGGCGATAATCATGCCTTGTGGTAAGTGTGCTCATTACGGGTTTTCTGAGGTGGTTTCTAACACATGACAGTCGATGTGGTACCGAATTCTGCGTCGTTTGTGGAGAGAAACCCAAGAGATGCGATTGCCCATGGTTCGACGCTGATATTCCCGAGTCGGATCACGAAGAGAAAGCGATTACACGTCGAGACAGAGACGAAATTCAAGTCTTCCGCGAAGGTAGCACCACAGAAGATTCCCGAGGCCCGCGACGACCACGAGGAAAGCAGCCACGGCCGCATGTTTACGACGAAGAAATTATCTTGCGTCAACAAGATGATCGTGACGATGAATTGATGCGCAGACCTCGCTACAACGACTACGATGTTGTGGGTGCTCCAGAACCACCCACTTCCCATTATGCGGGGGATAGCCCCAAGCGTCTAGGACGCAGAGTTGTCGGTGGTGCTCCATCCTCGCCAAGCCAGCCAGAATTTGAGAGAGGTTCTCGTGTCGGCAGAGGAGGGTACTACGGAGGACGCATGGACAGGCGAAAGGTAGAACGACACCCAGAAGATCGCTATGAAATGGAACCTCCAGCTATGAGGCCACCGCCTATGGGAATGCCACCTCCAGTTCTGGAGGAAGGATACCGTGGAGGAGCTGGACCTTTGATCGTGGAGCGAGATCCCAACACCTACGACGATGACGATTCATACTACAGCCACAGCTCACGTAGCCGAAAGGGCCGGCGACGTAGCGACGCACGCAAGTCCTCCGAACTCGCCGGTCTAAGCGGACGCGTCTCGGGAATGGGACGAATCGACGTCTGGCGGAAGTTTGTTGAACCCGGTGACCCGGAAGGCGAACTAGGACCAGCAGTAATGGCTGCTTGAAGAGAAATCCAACCTGCTTTCATATGATGATTGACGAGACAAACGAACGATTTCTTAGAATATCTGGTATCTCTCGTTTAAAGATTGCACATATTGTGTTTTTTTTTGTATCATAGTCCAAACTGCGTATTCTCTTTCGTTTACGGGAAATGGAAACTTTGCATAATATATGGGAAAGATACATTGGGAGGTAGCCAGGATGTTTAACGCAAAGGCCAACAGAACTCAACAATGGAGAAACCATTCTAGATGGATCGCATGACATGGCATTGCATGGATGATATGATGGTAGGGGCATAAGCATAAACATACTATACATAAGCAAGCAAGCATCAGCATTAGGTGTCAGACTTTACTTGATGTCATTTAGCTGTTTCTACATAAATTATGCATTTCTTCCTACATATTTAGTTCAGTCCATTTGAATGAAGTCATCATCAAGAAAGGTCGCGAGCAAGGAACTGACGGAATGGAGTCGTCTAGTAAGCGGCACTGGAGCTTTGGTTAGGCGCTCTGGCGCTGAGAAACGCCGTGAGCTGTTTCCGATCGGCACAAGTGGATGGAATGAATGCCCAACAGAAACACACAAGATCCACCGCAAGCAGCACCAGCTGATCACTAAAAAGCTTCCTACAGTGGCTCATCCCCTAAACAAACCGCCTTGCCCTGCCCCGCCAAAGGAGTGATGTCGACGGCCAGCCTTGATTGGCTTTCCTCGGTTGCCAATGACTTGTTAGGTCAGGAGCGAGATTGGGGGACCAGGGCGAGCTTGCCGTCATTGTACATGCATTCAGTACATGTGCAGTTCCATTCTAGACCCTTTTTCTGGTCTTGTCATTGTCACTGCTGCTTTTCCAACTCGGCTCCTTCGGTCGAGGCCTCTTTCACTACCATCTTTTTGTCTCTGGAGTGAGGCTTTTCGACTTTTACTTTGAGCGCAGTTTCGAATTATAGGGCAGGACATGGTGACGTCAAGCCTTACCGCCGTCTGATATACAATACCAAAAGTCTCGCGATAAAGTCCAACGAAGCACGTGCAGTCTCTCGAATCGACATTTGTTCCACGCGCCTCTTGTCTTACGAACTTATTTTCGACGCCGGTGCTGCGCTGCGCCGAGATGCTTCTACTCCATCAGGTCGGCAGCCTGAAGACTGGCGAAGTCGTCCGCTATACCATAACATACATACCGTCGCAAGACCGCATCTTACCGTCTCCCGAGAAGCTCTACCTCCGCGTACGCAACACTTCAGCCCTCGCTCTCCGCGCCGCTTTCGTACACGGACCGTATACCCTCTGTGCCGCTGCTTACCCTGCCGGCTACAATCCCAACGAGAAATTTGAATACCCTGAGCGTTATGGAGTCCCTGAATTTGAGCCCATGGTTAAGGCGGGTGGTTCTTGGGAGTGTGAACTTGTGGTGCCAGTTACCATTCGACAGAGTGCTGGGCTAGGAAGTCACGGTGGTTTTGGAAAGGGGCCGTCTCATGACCATGAGAGTGCTAGCTGGATCGTTGAGGTTTCTTCGCAGATCCTTTTCTCGACATCGGCTGCTGTTGGTTTCGAGGTTCTTCTGGCTCGCGACAAGAAGTCTTTAAGTTTGGGCAACTCAAGTGCAGTAATCAATGGTCAGGCACAAGTTGCGCAGCCTGGAAAAATCAGCGATCATCAGCAAGGCGTGGGGGCTAAGGATGGACACCATCCCGCGCAGCCTAAAGGTGTATTCTCTCGAGCGGTTCAAGTTAAGGTTGAAGATACTGCAACATTATGGAACACACCTAGACTTCCAGGCTGGGATGATCAAGGTGATCCTGGAAAGCGTGAAGGCCCAGACCAACACGTAGAGAGTGTCTCCAAAACTGGCGACCCTGAAGCAAAAGACGATAGCTCAGAACCACAAAAGCCGAAACAGAAGCAAAAGAAGGTCCACATAGTGGTTCTAACGCATGGCCTCCACAGCAATCTTGGCGCAGATATGCTATTCATGAAGGAGAGCATAGATGCAACTGTCAAGCAAGCCAAGATCGATGCCAAGGCACGGCGGGCCCGGGAGCGAGCCGAGAGGAAAGAGTCGGACAACGGTCTTGCTCAATCAGATTCTTACAATACAAAGGATCAGGATAGGGTTGAAGGTGAAGATGATGAATCAGACGACGATGAAGAGGTCATTGTACGAGGCTACTCGGGCAACTCGACAAAGACCGAGCGCGGAATTAAGTATCTTGGAAAACGACTCGCTAGATACGTGTTGTCCATGACATACCCAGATCAGCCTTTTCTTCCAACAGGAAAGGGGATGGCTGAAACTCTAACCCATACGTTCGACAAGCATGATCCTCAGCAGAAGGCAGTGCATGCCCACAGTTCGATTCATCTAGGCAAGGATGGGGCACATTTGCGTCAGGCAGACCGACCATACAAGATTACAAGTATAAGTTTCATTGCTCACTCTCTCGGTGGCCTTGTACAAACTTACGCCATTGCGTATATCCAGAAGCACTCGCCACAGTTCTTTGACCTCATCAAGCCTATCAACTTTGTTGCTCTGGCTACCCCATTCTTGGGGTTGAGCAATGAGAACCCCTTATATGTGAAGTTCGCTTTGGACTCTGGCCTTGTCGGCAGGACAGGCAAAGATCTCGGTCTGACCTGGAGAGCACCAACGATTGCAAGAAGTGGTTGGGGTGCTATTGTAGGAAACTTGGGCGAAACGGCACATAAGAAGGTCTACGGCGATTCGCAACCCGAGTCGAAACCGCTTTTGAGAATCCTACCAACAGGACCTGCACACACAGCACTGAAGAAGTTCCGCAACCGAACTGTATATTCCAACGTGGTCAACGATGGCATTGTACCGCTACGTACAAGCTGTCTGCTGTTTTTGGATTGGCAGGGACTTGGACGTGTTGAGAAGGCTCGACGAGATGCCGGCTTGGTCGAGACTGTTGTTGGTTTTGGATGGTCCGAGTTGACAGGTACCGCCCAGGGCAATGCTCGCCAAAGGCAGATTATGTCGGGAGAGCGCTCTGCGGGTCAATCTGGTACCTCTTCACCCCGAGATACTCATGAAAACATGCGTGAAGTCCCGCAGCCGCCTAACTCAGTAATGGTGGATGATGACCGGGCGAGCTTGCGGTCTGTGACAACACCATATGGTGATGAGGCGCCATCCGACTCGGCTGATTCAGGCAACGCTGATTCGAGTGCTAGCGGGCCATTGTCAGGGTTCTTTAACTTTTTCAAGAGCAATGAGCCACCTAAGCCTCAAAACGTGTCACCGAAGCAGAAGAGGATATTTTCTAACAGCCAAACTCTGAAGGGCCAGGTCGATGGTCAAGGCAATGAGTCTGCTGAATCGGACTCCTCTAAACCATCCAAGGTCACAACTGGGCACGAGCATGAAGATGAGGTGTCAGCTCCCCCAAGGACGACTGTTTTTGAATCAGCCAGTGACCTTCTCAATCCGAAGGTACCTGATATTGAGTATCTCATTGATCCATCTAAACGACCACGAACCATCTTTCACGATCGCATCTATCATCCATCCGACATACCAGGACCGCCATTGAAAAAGCGTCCCTCAACATTGGTTAGAAGGAACACTGGCCAACGACAAAACTCGATAGGGCAGGCTTCAACAAGTAGTGCAGGCTCCAATCCATACCCGTCTGTGAACCGTGAGGACAGCTCATTATCATCAAAAGACTACGATGACACAGCGCATACGAATCCGGATAAGGATGCACATGAAGTTATTGACACATCCAACATGCGTGTCGAGGAAAAGATCGCAAGAGCCTATCACAAAGACTTATCCTGGAGGAAGGTGCTCGTCAAGGTCGAGCCGGATGCTCATAACAATGTCTTTGTCCGACGCATGTTTGCCAATGCTTACGGATGGCCTGTAATGAAACATCTAGTGGATGCTCACTTTAGCGATTCGGTAACCGCCCGCCTCCGCATGGAAGATGAGGACAACAAAGAGCGAGCCCGCAACATGAACGAGCCACCAGATGCGCATGGAGCAGAGCTCAAGAAGAGTCGGGACAACCTTGCAAACATGACCCGAACAGACAGCGAGTCTCGGGAGGCCCTCGATAAGGTATCGGACCTACCCAAGGCAGCAAGGTCAAAGCGAAACAGTGACTCCTCTACGCATCAACGACCAAAGGTCGAGCGGGCCGATTCCGTGAACTGGAGCGACCGGGACTGGCATGATAGTGACAATGATAGTGATCTAGACTTTGGAGGAGAACCACCAGCCCCAACGACGCCGTCGGCACTCAGTCCGCAAGACAAGGGCAAAGAGGCGCAGGGGTCATCGGGTGCGGGTGGGTGGAACTGGGCGGAGAAGATTGTGGGCAAGGGAGCATCACGAGCAAAGAGTCCCGTGCATGACGGCGGGGGAAGCTAAAGAGCTAAAGATGAATGGGTCTGAGCTTTAAAGGTGAAGGTTGTAAGACTACAAGATAGAAAGAGCTGGGACGGAATAGAGAGGATAGAAGGATATGTTCAGGCGTTACGAGAGGTTATCATGCTGGCACATGCTACTACATACTACAAAGACCCTGCATGAATTGAGAAAGAACCCTTAGGGGACCAACGCGAATACGTGGCCACGAACTGGAACTTTATTCGGTGCAAAAGACAAGACGAAAAGTGAACCAGCCAAGTCCGGAGTTTGAAGAAGCTGTAGGTCTCAGTTTTGATGGTCGGTCTTGTCTCATGCAAGGACCTTTCATTCAGCTGCAAGTCACCCGAAACCCAACTGTGTGGAAATCGGTACCTGAGTCAAAACGCGAACTTTGTCCATCCTGACAAAGATGGGGAAGTGGGCAGATGTCCAGCTCAGTAGGCTACTTGAAGAAGTACTCCTTGCATAAGGCCTTGGTAACGTTTGTGCGGGATCGAGATCTATGTGAGACATTCTTCACGCTAGATGAGTAGTATGAGCAGTTTGAGGATCGAAATACGAACCCAGAGATTTGAATCCTTTGAGTTATTGAAGTTGGGATGATTATAGGGGTTCAGGGACTTGCTGAGGGTGTGGTCAAGTTCAGGGACTTTTGAAAAGCCTCAGGGTCTTTGCAAAAAGAAATGTAGTACAACATGTATGCACAGTACTACAAACTTCAAAAAGAAGGTATAACAGCGGGATTTAACCGCCTATGTTGGACGAACAGGGAATCGAACCCTGGACCACTCCCAGATTATTCGGATGAATTATGCTAAGGGAGTATTATACCACTAAACCATTCGCCCAGTGAATTGTTGAAGATGGGTGTAGAATTTTCAGTCTATGTCGGCGATCTGTGAGGATTGGTGATAGTCTGGTGGGGTTGTGGCAGAGTGGCACAAAGTGGGGCAACTGGCCGAGGTTTGGATTGAATCGTGCAGGGTTAAATCTCTTGGCTTTATTCATGATGGATGGGCAAATACTTAAGAGTTGGAGTTGCTTAAAAGATAGAATAATATCTACATAATGAGTTTATACCCAACAGTATAACCTCGTGGTAGAACAGTGAATATTAAAGAATAAAAGAAGCACGTGTTAGTCTATCAAGATCCATCTCTCTCCAACCATGACGACCATGTGCGTCACCGTCTTCGTCCCTCTGGGGCCTCCAACTCCAAGCATGGAAAGCAAAGCTCTCTCTCCAAGTCCCAAGCTAAGCAAGCAATTGGGAAAAACAACCACAGGAAAAAAAAAATTGCATCGTCGTCAGCTTCGCCACGGTTCTAGCCAAAGACCCTGGACAATTCATTTTCCCAACCAAAATTCGGTCTATTATATTGTTGAAAGAGGCGAATTTCTAAACTAACTACTTACTATTTCTTCACCGGCTTTGTGCGGCCTCTTTCTTGAAACGGGAAATCTTATAATTATAGACGTCATGCTGCGATAGTTTCTGGAAAGACCTTCTACGAACTCTTCTCTGACTCAATCCGTTGGGCACTGGCTACTTCACACATCAAATTCACACATCCGCATTCCATACCAACACAATGAGATTGTACCTCCTACCGCTCTCTACGCGGCGAACGCTGCTCTACGCGAAACGACTCGAAGTCACCACTGCGCCACAGGGTCGCTCCTACGTTGACAAGGGCACTGCCTGGGCCGCCAGAACTTGGGCGCAGTGGGAGAAGATGGACAAAGGCTGGAAGCGAAAGGTCGTCGACTATGGAAACTATGCCTTTCGGCGCATCCCCTACGAGGAATGGGGTCTCAAGTCGGTCCCACCTCTGTCTTCCAGACGTCGTGATAAGGAGATTCATGGCGCAAAGGTTGACTTGTGCTTTCCGAGCTCTGTGATACCGCCTAGCAAGGCAGAGGGTATTCTTCAGACTCTTGCGACGGAGAGGCAGGCTCTGCATACGAAGAGGCTTATTTGGTGCATCGTGGGCATGCCGATTACTATCCCGTTTGCCCTGGTCCCTATGTGAGTATAGTGCTGTCTCGCATTTGCTTTTTTCTAGATCCCGCTAACTAACGGATCTCTTGCAGCATCCCTAATCTGCCCTTCTTCTATCTTGTCTACAGAGCCTGGTCTCACTACCGAGCTATTGCGGGTGGGAAACATGTCCAATGGCTTCTGGAGCATAAACTACTACGGACGTATCCGTGTGCGAAGCTCGATCAGCTCTATGCGCTACATGCCCCGCCCGCCGAAGAGCCAGAGAACAAGGAACGCATGCTCCTGACCCAAAAAGAAGTCCAGACTTTCTCCGACACTCTCGACATGCCGGCTCTCGAAGTTGAGCTTGAAAGAGCGATATGGCAGGTTGAAAACGCCGTGCTTGATCCAGATGGTAAGAGCCCGCCTAAAGAAAAAGCAGCTGGCACAGCGGCTGATGAACCAGGATCCACTGAACCTGTGGAGGAAAAGTATAAAGAGAAGAAAGAGCAATGAGGCAAAGAAACAAGAAAGATTCATGTATAACTTTAAACGATGTATGATACCTTTATGTATAACTGGGACGGTGTATACGGACTGGATCTGAACTTTGATGCTTGAAGATATATTGTATTGTATTGTATTAGACTGGAGTGAAACGAAAAAGGAAAAAACGGGCGTAAAGACGCGGGTATATCTATAGAAATCTCCTCCCAAAATCCAAAACGCTGCACCATCAAAAGACGGCTGCTCACAAATTCCAATCCCATCATTAAAGTCATTATTTTCGTCACAGCTTTTTGCTGAGCTGCGAGTTGCAAGTCATAATGACTCGGCTGCTCGGAGCATGTCTCGGACCTTGAGAGCGGGTAGAAGACCAACGAGACCCATGGCGAGAAGCATACGTCTTGTCTTGAGATTGCATAGATCGGGGAGACGAATGCTGCTGGCGATGCGGTGGGCGTCGGAGAGGGAGAAGTTGAGGCCGAGGTTCTTAAGGCCGAGCATGGAAGGACAGCAGTTCTAAAGATGTTAGTATATAGTTTCTAAGAGTGGTGTATAGAAGAAAACTTACTCGGCTCTTATATCCTTTGACAGAAGCCATGGCAGCAGCTTCGGCATGCTCATATGAAGCAACTTGAGCACTCAGAACATGTCCCCTCCAGGCATCAGCAGCCTTGACACGAAGGAACCGTTGAGTAAGAGTGTGTGATCCAGGAGGTCCTCGTCGACCAGCTCGGCTACGTCTTTTTCGAACGACACGAGCAGGACCGTATTTGTTCTCGGGGCCATGGTTTGTGGGGTTGAGAGGAGAAGGGAATGCAGGGGCGTACGAAGACGCATCGCGGTAGGTAGTACAGGCAGTCATCTTTGCTAACTGAAGGTATTCAGAAACCCTTTGATGATGGAGAAATGTAATTCTTTGTTGAAGGGGAGAATTATTCACTCTTGAGGGAGAATGTAAAGGAAGAGGGATGATACTATCAGCAAAGAAAGAGGATTCTCTCAATCCTTATATTCAATTCCTCAAGAGATATAATAGAGACTAGTCAAAGTCTCCAAATTCAAGACACAACCACAGAGTAGAGAAATTGTCTCCAGGGGCTGGATCATCGTCCAACTAAAACATTGCTAGAGGAATGCTCTCTGCGCGTATAAGTCGCGACCCTTGTTAGCCGTTAGTCAGGTACGAACGACTCAGATCATCAACACGTCAACGATAAGGTAATGAAAAGGAGTGCTGTAGCAAAAGTGCTTGCTTGAAGAGTCAAGCACAAGCACCTGCATTGCATACGAGACAAAGGCTAAGAGAGAAAAAAAGATTGTGACGAGACAGTAGTTCAGGAACGGGCGAGACATGCAGCTCTTGGGTTGTGGAGTTTTAGTCTGGTACAGGTGTGTGTTCTCCCTCGATATCGTGAGCGGGGAACCAAGGAGAACGAGAGACCTGATAAATCGCCAATATTATTGGCCTTTTCTCCCTCTCTCCGCTGACCCCTTCGGCTCATTCGGTTCAGAAAGACTGTACTATCTCCATTGTTCATGGTGGACTCCCGGCCTTACTAGACAATGAGAACTAACTTGGAATTGTGGGAAAGGTCTGATTCTGGGCTGATCCAGAACGAGGGCGAAGACAAACAATGATCGGGCCGCTGTTTAGTGAGAACCACAATGGACTGGATCTCGAATCAAAGACGCGTTGAGACGTGTCAAGTCAAAATAGAGGTTTTCGAGTTTTCAATATTAGCTTGGGAAGGGCATCATTTGTAGTAGTAGTAGTGTATCGTATCCATCTAAACGAGTGACCAAAGCCGTTCCGTCTCCAACGCCGAACCTCCCCGCCCTTTGTTCGTCAAAGTGTCGATTACTGTATTACCCAATTGTGTCTGTCTGATTGTTTGTTGTTGATAAAAAAAATTGGTACTCTGAATATTAAAGACAAAAACACGAATCCAAAAAATAACATAACGTCGATCATGTCTTTCTTTCTATCGTCTAACCTCTAGACCACTTTACGAGATGAAAGTAGCTTCCATGAAAACGGTGCCCTCCTCGACGATCTCCTCATCGCCGATCTTGAGCTTTAGGGAGAGCTTGGGGTGGTACTATAGATTATCTTGTCAGCAAGGGGGTTCCCCATGATTCGGTTCGTCGGAAATTTAAATTCGACGAAAAAGAAAAGGAAAGAAACTCACCTGGTAGATGTAGGGCTTTGTGCCGGCAGCTGCCGCGACGATCGTCTTGACGAAGCCGGGGACCTCGGCCATGATATCAACTCGATCAACACGCTCGCCGAGAGGTCCTTCAATTGTAGCCTGGACAGCCTTTCCGTCCTTGCCCATACCAGTCCAGCTGAACTTGACTTCACTGGGCTCAGGCCATTCGTTCTCTGAGTCCTTCTTGACTTGAGTGTGCTCAGCGGTGTTGGTGGCGCCGGCATAGATGATCTCGCCATCCTTGGCAATACCACCAACGTTGACGAGAGTTGAGCCGTATGAGGGAGTGCTGGTGAACTCCATCATGACAGCCGAGTAGTTGGGGCCCTGGAAGTTGACAAAGTTCCATCGGCAGGCGGCGTGGTGAGGCTTCATGCCCTGGAGGGCATAGACGTTCAAGGCCTGACCCTTGAAGTCAATAGGTCCATCCTTGGTGGTGATGGTACCTTCGGAAACGCAACGAGGCCAGAAGGCATGTCGCAGGGATCCCCATGGGTTCTTGAGATCGGTGCCGTACAGGGTTGTGCCTGTGGTACCAACCTGGAAGCCAGGGGCAGCGCGGGTGATCTTGAGGTTGACGATGGCGTTCTGGTCGTTCATGCTCTTGATGGTGTAGTATGTGCCATCCTCGGACAGCTCGAGGGCGCAGTCATCGGCGTAGAAACTCGTCTTGTCCTCGCTGAAGTCTTGGTTGTTGAGGGGCGATGAGCACCAGACGTGGGGCTTGGAAGGGTCTTTTTGGAAGACCTTTGCGTTGAACTGGCAGGTTGTTCGAATGCCGCTTTCGAGCGTGTTAGCGACTGATAGTAGGACGGGTTATCGGGAACATACGCAACGTTACTATAGATGACCTGGGCAAGAGCGACGTAACCGTTGTCGCCAAAGATGTAGAAGCTTGATGTCTCAACACAGGTCGAGTCCATAGCCTGCCACTTCATGCCATCTCGACCGATCTCGGTGTAGGAAGTCTTCTCGGCCTCTGTGGCAACCGACTTGATGGCGGAGGGGCCGTAGATGGGCTCCTGAGTGCCGGCGACATTGGCCAGTCTATAGCGGTCAGTATTCTGCTTCTAGTTTCTGGTGTTCCAAGTTGATCCCATGGTGGGGTCATAGGATCTGGTACATACTGTTGCTTAGCCCAGTTGAACATGATGACTTGATTGAGTGGTTGTTTGGGTAAAAGGAGAGGGAAACAGAAGATTTGATCTGTTTCTGAGGATGATGGGATGGGATGATGGGTCGAGAATTAATTCTGGGGACTTGGTTAATTAATAAGGTGCCGTCCCAAGACTACGACCTACCGTAGTAAAGATGTCACTTTCTTTCACACCGCTGAGCCTGGCCTATCCCAGCTACTGTCGTCTGTGGCGTGGAGGGGTACATATCGTGGCTGGTGACCTTGTGGGGAATGACGTGTGTTGAGAAAACGCGTACTTCAGACGCGTATCTGTAACTGGAGCTCTGCAGATTCAATAGAATCACTGACCAAATCGAGCTGTTCTGGGCTTGCAATTACTCTTTGGCTGGTAACTTGAGTATGCGCCACACTCTTTCTTCAGTAAGAAGTAATTACCTCTTGTCTCTGATTCAGCCGCTCCGCAGCTTCCGGAATCCACTCATTAAATGGCCCGGCTGGCAATTTCAGCCTCTAAGTCATGTCCGCTTTGACATGGTCTCATGGCACGACACTTACCCTGAAGACGTATGATGGAATTTAACATGAAGCCATTCTAGATCAATTGTATAGAAATTTGTTGTTTTCTTTCACGTAGTGCTAGTAGACTGAGTCTTCTTTTTCTTTTGAGCTGCTGGGTTGTCCTATAAACAACTCTATTCTCACAAAGGATGCACTGCAGTGTTGTCATGACACTACATGGATAGGCGAATACCCCTGCGTGGGTGCATCAAAGAAAAACAGGCGTCGACTCGCCAGCGAACAGCTGACATTCGGTGTAGATTGTACATAAAAAGGGTTCTAGCAGATACACGTCAACTATAATCACGTACTACTCTGTATAGAAAATGGATGAGTAGTAAACTAAGTAGTGTGAACCAAGCAATCCCAAGTTGAGTTTCTCACCACAATAGATGTGATCATCAAGGTTACAAGGCTTCATCATCAGTACCAGAGCCATACACCAAAATAAGCCATTAGAAAAGCATAGGTCTATGTAGTCTTCCTTTGCTATGCCTGTATTCGATGGAGATTGTCTTGCTGGTTGGGATTTTAGGTATGCAGTGAGGATCAACTACTAAACTTAGCGCTTATGTTGCGTACAGTGATAAGATACCGTATCTAAGAACTCAATCAGTATCGATAAAGACGTGCATTATCTCGGATCTAGCAACGGATATCCATGGATGAATACGAATTGATCGAGACCAAGGTCATTCTTAAAGTTATGGATGCGACAGGGTCCAACGCAAAAAAAGGAATGCTCATGCAACTGTTGGCTGACCAATCAAAATTCGCATGAACTTATTACGTGCAGCTAAAAGTAAAAACTTTAGCCGGCCCGCCCGTCATTATTACTGAGGCTCAGTGCGCTGCGCGACGCGGTCGGCCTGACGGGACTGGGACTGACTTGATTTCTCGATCGCAACAGCGCAGCCTGTTAACTTTTCTCTCTCATTTACATCACCAAACCTCTCAATCAATTTCTGCTTGCTTGGCGCAACAACTTACACACAGACACTCGTCATTTGCAGTGACAACCAATCTCAGATTTTTTTTGTGATTTGATCTCTATTGCAATCGACTTTGCGCGTCACGTCGTCTAAGTCGCCGATAAAGTCGAGCCTTTATCGCCATTATCGATAGCATCGTGCGCGCTCGCTCCTGCTATCGATTACATCCAACCCATCATACCTCCCTCGACGACATCCCTTCGAACAAAATGGAGGAGGACGGGACGCAGATTCTTGCTCAAGCAGCACTCGATCCAATTTCTCGACCAGAGTCAACCTCGACTTCCGCATCAAATCTCCAACATGGACTGCCAGGCATCTCGGCCCTCGCTGCTGCCAACGCGGCTACAGACGCTACAGCTCAGTTAAGGTACGGATTGGATACTTGCAGAATCACCCATACACAAGCATAGCAACAAATGCGCAAACTTGGCATTTGCGCAGAGTCACAGAAGCGAAACCCCCAAACACATCCATCATCATTTCCCCAAACAATACCAACCAGGTCTTTTCATGTTGCACCTCAACTAACCCTTGTCTGCAGAGCTTCTGTCGCAGCATCGCCCGCTATGTATCCTACTGCCTCTCCTGCCGCTACGAGTGGGGGATCTGGAAGTACTATGGTGAGTTTGCCTTTTTCTTTATCAAAATCTTATCATTGCCTTCCCGTCGCATCTTACATTGCATGTCACCACTGCAATCTTATCTCAACAACCGCGGACCACAATCCGTCCCGGTTTTTTCGCAGCCATGACACCAAACTTGGGCTTATCGCCTTCCAATTGATACAATCACGTGGCTTATCTTCAAACCTTGCCACGCTATCCCTCGTCAGGATGGATGGTGGGTCTTTGCCGCGGGCTTATCTGGCTTATCAAGCCAGTTACGTTGCAGCCAAAGAATTTTACTCCATCCTCTTA
Source organism: Fusarium incarnatum (assembly GCA_004367075.1). Lineage (NCBI taxonomy): Eukaryota > Fungi > Ascomycota > Sordariomycetes > Hypocreales > Nectriaceae > Fusarium > Fusarium incarnatum. Next base: position 252,724 of record QGDZ01000027.1, read on the forward strand.
TCGTGGCCGAGATAATAATCAGCGCTCTCCCTCCCACTTTCGCATCTAATCACTTTATGTTCATGTTCAACAACCGGCAATATGATGGCAACTAACGGATCTACGCAGCCTACCTGCCACAATTGCAGCACCTCGACAACCCCATTATGGCGTCGCGACGAATTTGGCGCTGTCCTTTGCAATGCCTGTGGCTTGTTCCTTAAGCTACATGGTCGAGCACGCCCAATTTCTCTCAAGACCGACGTTATCAAGAGTCGCAACAGAGTGAAGACTATGCGCCCTGACTTGGCGGCCAAGAAAAAGGCAAGTTCAATGCTTTCCGACCTTGCGCTCCTTGTTAACATTGGACAGGCGCAACAGCAACAGCAGCAACAAGGCCCACAAGGATTTGGCACGACCGATGCGAACGGTTACGATACCACTGGGCAGGCCGCAGCCGCTGCAGCACACGCCGCGCGACAAGCGTCTCAAAACAACGCGAATGGCCATGATGGAGACTCGCCTCGCACTGGCACCCCCTCGATGTATGCGCATGGCCTATCCCACTTCATGGTTGACGATCCGTACCCAAGCGGCTATGCTCAAACAGCCGAAGGTCATACAACATTGCCCGTGAATGGAGATCGCAAGAACGACGCTTCCCAATCGCGGGAGCAGCTTGTCGCGCAAAACGCTACCCTCAAGACACGGGTCAGCGAGCTTGAAGTAATCATGGACCTATTGCAAGGTCGTTATAATCAAGAGCAAGGGCAAGTTGCCAAGGTCGAATACGACCAGGTGGTCGCCGAACGTGAAGCAGCAAGGGAGAGCGAGGCTCAGCTACGAAAACAACTCGAGGACAGCCACCGACGCGAGAACATTCTAAAGCGACGTCTAGACGATCTTGAGCTTGAGCTTCATGGGGTCCACTCAGGCAGCCCAGGTTCTGATGAACGACCTGCCAAGAGGCCTCGCACCACTGACGACGACGAGCCTTACAATACCCAGTTAGAAAAAGACATCAAGGCTGCTGCTGATGCACTTCTTGCTTCCGATGCCTCTAGGTCTCACGAGGTCACCGAAAATGGCCCTGCTCAGTCGTCCGAGGCGGCACAGTCTTTGGAGGAGACAAAACGGGCCGACCCTGCCCCCGAGACCGACGATGTTCCTATCGACCCTGATATGCCCATGATGGACGATGCCCATCAATCAGAAGCAAAAGTAGAGGCACCCGAAGATGCTGGTGTTGATGCCCCTGCCACCACTGATAAGTCATCTGAGGCCGCGGATGATACAGAAGCTGCTGTATCCGAGACCGCTGCTGCATCCGAGACTGCAGCTACATGAGAATTTCAGAAGAATTCTAAAGCTTAGGGTACAGAAATAAAGTAGCCTAAGCCCCAGCCCAAGTCAGCATAAGATGACCAAACTATTTCGTCCTTTATGCTCTCGGCGGCCAATTTTTCCGGCATCAGTTACGACTCGCATTGATTTATACCCAACTTGCGAGAGGCGTCGAACGCGCCTCTCGCGTTGCTTTCATGATATATACCTCCTAGCGGCAAGGGCAGCAAGGCAAAGGCGTTACGGTCGTTTAGGTCGACAGAGATTCAGTAGGAGCATTGTGTTTTTAATGAGTTGAAGAACAGAGGGTGACCAGACGAGCTCAATGGTCTTTTTGACTTGTCATATCTACCGGACTGCGGAAAAAGCATGGGACTGATAAAAGCTGCTCACAATGAAAAAGTAGACATTGATTTTGTTCAATTATTTTGATCTCTCATGAACCATGACGTAGCATAATCATGATTAATCAATCCTTTTGTTTCCCCCAAGTAACATCCTATGCTTTGTGACTTATAGTACAAATTCGTCTTGCGCATGTATAAACAACCTGGTATAAAACCTCAACAATGACAGACAAAACAAAGCGGAAAACAACATATGCTTTGACGTGACGCTCCGAACTCCATGTATAATCTTTCGCCATAAAAGGAAACGAATCAGTCTCAGTTCTTCTTGGGATAATATGTCTCAGGGTCGAAACCCCAGAGAGGTCGCCCGAGGCGGCCCAAGCTGTGGATGACCTGTTTGCTGGGTTAGTCGGTGCTCCTTTCATGTGTGCGCAACAGGAGATACTCACATCTTGAACCGTCACCGTCTTGGCGTTTCTGTACTCGACGTAGATCACACAGTCCTGCAGAATCTGGATACATGTTAGCGGCCTTCTTGGGAGTCAGTAGATAGCGCGCTTCACGTACGGTCTCCAATCGAGCTTTCAGCGCCGCGCGAACCTCATCGTAAATACTCGCAGAGATTCTCTTCACGCCACCTCGGCGCGCAAGTCGTCTAAATCCTCATCAGTACATAAACCATGAACCCCCAGTGAGCTTGACGAACCGGATAGCGGGCTTAGCTGGACACCTGTTAGTACAGGTCTTTCACAGAGGGTAAATACATAAACTTACTGACACCTTGAACGGAATCGCGCAGGATTTTACTGTATTCTGTCAGACGATGTTTCATGTTGATCTCAGCGTTTGACTTTACCGATGTCGCTTTCCGCCCAAGACAGTCTTTCCGCCAGTGTTTGACGGTCGCACAACGCCCTTTCGATGCAAAGCAGTGACCTTACCGCCAGAGTAGGTAGGCCGAGGCATGGATGAGGTTGGGCGTGATGAAGAGGGGCCGCCTCGCGTAGGGACTGAGGGCGGCATAGTGAAGAAAGTAGGCCAAGGATCGCTGAACAAAAATGAGAAAAGATGCAGCAGGTTAATCAGTTTCGTGTTTGTAAAGGAGCGAGCAGTGTGGTGGGTTTGTTATGGTGTTGGATTGAGTCGCGATGCATCATTCTCATGCTGAGCGTCGTCGCCAGGGCACGTGACCGCGATCCTGAATCACTGTCAAGCACTGACTAGAACTGGCAGAAATCATCACTGTCCAGCACTAGTAAAGAATTATTAGGCGGAATAGGCAACTCTTTGGCATGGATAAACAGGTACTCTGAGCTGATATAAAGCGATCAAAATGTTTCTTATCTCATGTTTTTGGGGGCTTGATGATACCCCGAGGTTATACCAGGAAGGTGAGATAAGAGATGGTTGCATGTATTACTTCTAGTTCTACGTGATCTTCAGAGGGAGACAAATGTACTACAAATCACAAAGCATAGGATGTTCTTAGGAAGCAAAAAGATTGATTGATTCATGATCATGCTATATCATGAACATATAATTACGAACTGCTTAAACGATAGAAATATGGGGTATCTCAAGTGACAGTACAGGTAGGTGAGGTATCAAAAAAATGAAAAAGAAATCAGAAAAGTAAAGAGTAGTGCTCCCGCCATTAAATGCTTCCCTTCCTGCAAAGCCATCCATCTCTCCTGTAAATCAGAGTCTATACTGTAGCATGACCCATCTTCTTCTAGTGGTATCTTTATGTGATCTGTTGATTGCTGTTTGTATCTTCTTTCCGTCGGCTGTATCGTTTTCTGGGGTATTCGTTTATCGCAGTCTTGGTATCTTCTTCTCATCATCGTCCATTCTTCTCCTCAGCGTCGTCTCATATTTCGGTTTAGTTCTTGTAAAATGAGCTCGTCGAGGGATCATGTTATCCCATCATGTGTTTGGGTTGTCGCTCGTGAAGTGTGTCATTTACCTCCTTCTCTTGATCAAGTCCCAGTTGGACAGAATACCATCCAGGGCCCTGGTGGCTCGGACCTCGTCACGCCGGAAAGGCGCATTGAAAATGCCAGGGAGCAGCATGGCGCTGTTGGCATGCTCCTGGGCGAATCCAATTTCGGCATCCTTTCCACACTTCTCCTTGGTAACGCGCACAGCTTCTTGAAGCAGGTCCTTTCCAACACCCTTTCCACGATAGTTGAGGTTGGTAGTCCAGGCGCGAATAACACCCTTGCCTCCTCGGAGAGAAAGCGACCGTCTTCGTCTGTGGTTGGATGTCGGGCTTGGTTCGAGGCGAAGGACAAGGGTTCCGATAATGTCTTGGTTGAGACGGGCGGCCAGCAGGGTATCCTCCTCTCCATCGTCGGCTCGAAGCCAGTTCCACCGGAGTCGTTCAGCTAAAGAGATGTAGCCATTGGCCAAGTAGCGGATACCCATGAGGTAGCTCATGATGACACCACAAGAGACCGTCATGCCAAGTCCTGAATCGCGAGAAACACCACTGAAATGGTAAATAGTCGCAAGGGCAGCTGATAGACCGGCGAGACAGATTGGGTGGAAAACGAGGTTTAGTGAGGCCCGCTGGCGCATCTGAGCAATTGAATCGGCTACGAGGCGCATGCCTTCGACCTTGTCTTGAGGCTTGTCGAGCACCTCGAGAGACAACGGCTCGACATCGTCGTCATCGTCGAGTCCAAAGTATGGGGTGGAAGCTGCAAGCGGAGAAGGCGATGGCGGGACGAAAGAAGCGAAAGGCACAGATGGACCGAATTGTGGAGTGCTGGTGGCTGAAGTCATTGCCGAGTGAAGGACAAGGTTGGCGCGGAGGAATGTGAAGAAAGCTGTAAGTCGCGATGTTAGCCATGGTGTTTTATTCAAGCATGGTAGTATTGCTGAGCTCTGTCTTCAAGTTGGATGTCCCGACACTCATGTCGCAGCAATAGTTCGACCTCAATATTCATGACTTGATCAAGCTGTATACGAAAATAGCTTCTTGTCGAATGTTGAGCTCGTACCAAGCAACCCTAGGCTGAATGCAGTTTTCTGTCGTGTGCTCAACCCTGCAAAGGTATGGTGACTGGGGTAGGCCTTGGTGGTGGCCACGGTAACCGAACGACAGGGAGCTCTTACAGGGTCCAAGCAACGAAGAGCAAAGCAAGACATGAGAAGAAAGAACTTACCAGCACTTGTCTTCAAAACCGGAACAGCACCAACTCTGTCAACCACTGTGCTTGGGTGGCAGGTCCTCAAGTCAAGCTCTCGAATAGCAATGTGCTGAGGACCTTCCATGGTGGTGTAGGTAGCCATGGTTGAAACGGCGTATTAGACTAACGTAGGTAGGTAGATAAAGAACAATAAGATAAGAAGTGTAGTAAAAGACGAGAGAAGGAGGCCAGCCTTCAGAAACAAAGTCGACCGAAGAGAGAACAAGGGTATCGAATAAAATAGTAGTATAATAGGATGTGATTATAAAGTTGAGGTATAGCTATGTTTTGACAAACACAAGCTCGAGCGAGGAAGAGGGAGAGAAGAAAGAAATAGCTCGAGACAAGTCCGGGGGAGGACGAAGAGATTTCAAAGTTTCGAGAAGTCTACGGCAAGGTAGGGCAGGGTCAGGGTCGTCAGCTCCTGCAAGTCGATAAATAGGCTTGGGAACGACCCGACGCTCTGGTGGCCGTAGCGTCTCTTACCCTTTCGAATGCGCCGCGACAGACTCTGCATTAAGATCCTTGCATCTTGCGGCGCTGTCGCTGTCATGGGCGTTCGAAGCCGGATCCCTGGGCCCTTGGCTCATCCCTGGCAAGTGTTGGGCCGTGTCCGTCTGTCTGCGACTGTCTGGCTTCGTCTTTATCGTGGGAGGCTAGACAACAGAAATGCCTCTATGCACAGTAGACTGTAGCGCCAATGCGGGATGGTGGGTTCGCTTTTCCGTAGCGGGCTTGTCCATGTGGTAAAGGTGGTGTTGAAGTCGCTGGTGGTTGCGTGACAGAGTTGAAAGATACGCTACTATCTCGTCAAGCGATATCGATGATTGTTGGTCTGGACTCTCGAGAAGGATTCTATGTGATGGTGTACTTGGTATAGAGCACATACAGTACTGTAATGCACTGCACCTTCTTGGTATTGTACTGTGCCTATGCATGTCGCGTCTTATCATTATGCTCTCGCCCAATCACTGAGAGATATCTTGTCTTTTGGCAACACGGTTGATGCTCGACAGCATCAGAGATGTTCGTTTTCTCCACTCAGCGCTGCGAGCGTAATCATCCGTAACCAACTTCACAGGCGTCGTCTTTTTGTTGAATGACACAGCAGGGGCCTTTCAGCCTTCAGCCCCCCATCTCCACCAGGCCCCTAGCAACAAACGACAGAAGCGGGGAGCCGAGACGACCAACAGCCCAGAGCTCGTTAGTTCACCGTTGGTGTGCCCTATAAACTCATAGTGTCAGTTGGCCTATGCTTGAAATCGTAATTCCATGAGCACGCGACGACCAGTCAATCTAATTTGATTTGATCCTGCCGGGGTCCAAGCTGCTCGATTTAAAATAAAGACTCACTTTGACTTACCTTGTCCCGGGGCAAATTCATATGCAGCCGAGTGAATAAGTGAGCAAGCCATGGCATGAGTTCGATGCCAAGTGTGAGTGGGCACTGATAACCTGCCTTTGGGTCTAAACCAACATTCTCAATATGCAAGTGCTTGAAACTTTGAACAATCGAGCGATGCGACATGATGTATGATGAGGCGTCCTTCGACGGCTCGAAACCTACGAAGACAAGATATTCGGCGCTTGGTACCCGGTTCCAACACGACATGTTCCGTAGCGGCCTTTCTATTGTTGCTAGATCGTCAGGGGCCTCGACAACCGAATTCAAAGAACTGGATAGTCTAGACCCGCGTCAACGGTCTCTCCCCATTGCACTAACCGTGCCGGCGCCGATGTCTTGACGCCATACTTCTCACGCGGAGATATTTTCGACAGTCGGTCAGTCCAATAGTTCAGGTCAATATGATACATGCAGATATATGGCTGTATTGAGCAACCTCGGCGCTTGCAACGAGCTGATCGGCCTTGATGTTCCAGGTTCCATCAAGAAACGGCATCAGAACAAACCAAAATGGTAAACTTCATGTGGTATCACCTCCACTGCTGACGTACCCAGCATAACCCTGGTTGACAGACTTTAACGTGTGCCAGAGCCAGACATCAAGATGATTGCCAGCTAATACAATAACCGACGGGATGTGTGGGGGAACAACCGAGGAGGATTCATCAAAGAGATTTGTGCCCCCGCGCCGCCTCAACATGATCCTTCGTTACCAACGGTAACTGACCGATTCGTTCGGAATATATTGGCCGATGCTCACTTATACTTTTTGACTCTGTCCTTGGCTGCGTTTCTATTCCGATTTCCATAGAAAGTTTGATGTTTCCTCTCCCACTTGCCGTACTGGCACTAGTAATGTACTTGGCTCCTCGAACGGGCGTACCTGTTGGTTGGCGTTGCTTCGATTGATGGTGCCATCCTGTTGAATGAAAGATACGGTTGGTTGGTTGATCTATTTGGCTCTGCGCCGTCGAGTTACGTTTCCCGTTGTTTCCCAGTCGATAGACAATGACAGGCCTCTGCTTCAAAGTCTTGAAACGTTCGGTAGTGAAACCCTGAAGGAGCACGGTGCATGGAACCCGAAACGCTATTGCGTGCTGCCGCGTTTGACGACCGGTGATCCATCCGCTCGACGTTGCATTGTCATTGTCGAGATTTGCAGGGATGTGTAACAAGAGAAAGGGTGAAGACCCTGAAACTGTTAGAGACTAGGCAGGCAGCCCACTATACGAACAGACGTACCAGTTGATCACCCACCAGCAGATATTGATGCGCCATGGCTTGTTGATAGGCTGTTCGTTTCGAAATTTCAACTCAACTTCAATGACAAGATGTTTTCTAGAAGTCACATTTTACGGAGATTGCGCGGGGTATGCACGAGTATTGGGCAGGCCGGGCAGGTAGGCGAGTACAGTAGTACCTTCCAACCTGACCTCAAGGTGACAAAGAGAGATGGAAGGAGCAAACCTACAGGTTGATTTGGTCGTCAATTAAAAAAGTTTTCTTTTTCATCGCTTAATGAGAAAGCTCAAGTTTCAATATCTCTTGATTTCTCACAGCATAACGGAATCTATATTTCTTGCTGTTCGAATCTCGCCAAACAACGAAAGGCAACACCAGAAACCATCACTATCGTCAGTCCAAGTTTCACTGTTGTCCCTCGTCATTAAAATGATATAATTCAATGCAGCATTCAGTATTAAACAACGCTAACAAGTTCCAGGATTTCTACCCATAATCTATCATCTCCTTAGTCGATGTCCAAGAACCATACCGGCAAAGGCAAGCACTCGATAAGCCGTTCCGATTGCTACCAAAACACCAATGTTGAGCCACTTGCGGTCAAGATGATATCCAGTAACCTCGGCTGCGATGTCAACTGAGTAGAGATACGAGAAAGGTGCCACGAGTTGTCCAAAATACAATTCCGCCAACCAGGTTGCAGGAGACGCTCGCCACAACCACTCCATATGCCAACCTCGGACGGATGCCAAAGGAGGCGCGGCACCAGAGAGAATACCAGTGATGAGGGCAATCATGGTCGCAAACAACGGTGCATCTTCTCGGCGGACTACCATGCTTATGATGCTTGCCAGACCATAAATGCAGTAGAAGTACAGCACATTTGTGAGGAATGCCAGGCCCCAGTCCACGATAGGTACCGACAGCAGGAACAGCGGCACGGTGAAATGCAAACATCCGAGAGCCATACGGGGAAATACTGAGACAACCTTGGCAAGGAAGTAGGCAAGTCGCGAGTGACCTGCTTCGGCCTCTCTCCTATACAGCAGAGTTTCTTCAGAGAAGAGCTTGACACCAGGAGCACCTGCAACAAGGCCGATGGCAATGGCAATCAGAAGAGCGAAGTTTGGCGCGGAAATGAAGTCGATCGAAGTTGACAGGACATCGTAAGGCTCGTGGAACAGACCAGTAAACATGATTCCATTCTTGGGATTGTTGGCGAGACCAAGTAGGGCGCCTGCTAGTACAGCAAGACCCATCTCAGCAAAGAAAGCAGCTCTCGCGCGGTATTGCTGAAGCATGGCACGGCACAGACAAAGCCAAGCTTGTTTATAATAAGGTGCACCGCGCTTCTTGAGGGCTTGACGCATGCCTGTATCACCCAGCATTGTGGATCGGATACTTCTGCGTTCATAAGCCTCTTCTTGCTTGTTTTGGCGCATCTTTGCCCAGTGAGCGATGAGGGCCTCCTTGGACACATCACCCATACTGTTGTACTCTCGACCGTTACCAGTAACGATATCCGTGATCACGTCACCATGGTTGCTGTGCTCGGGGAATTGGAAACCCATGCTCTCGAAATAAGTCTGCGACTCGCTTTGGGGGCCTTCATAGATGGTCTGTCCGTTGCCAAGCAGGATGAGGTTATCAAACAGATCGAAAATTTCGGTTCGGGGCTGGTGAATGATGACAATGATGGAAATACCGAGTCTTGCGATGGCCTTGAGTGTACGCATGATGGACGAAGCTGCAGTTGCATCCAGACCACTGGTTGGTTCATCAAGGAAGATAGCCATAGGCGCCGCTGCCAGTTCCATACCGATACTCACACGCTTTCGCTGACCACCACTGATAACTGGCTTACCGACACTGCCGACCTGAGAATCGCGGACGTGTGACAACTCTAGGCAATCGATGACAGCCTCAACATGATCTTCAATTTCCTTCGATGTCCAGTTATGAGGAAGTCGAATGCGGGCAGAGTGGATGATGTTCTCGTACACAGTCAACTCAGGCAACACGATATCGTCTTGAGGCACGTAGCCTGTGAGCTTCTTATACTGCTTCATCTTGCCTGGGGTATTGTTGACAGCAACAATACCGCCCGTGTTGCTGGTTTTACCCATCAAGACGTTGACGAAAGTAGATTTACCGGCTCCTGATCCGCCCATGACAGCAACAAGTTGACCTTGCTCGATGGAACCAGTCACGTTCTGGAGGATAGGCTTGGGGCTCTTCTTGGGATGAAAGACAAGATCGGAGTACCTGAAGGAAAGACCAAAGTTGGTGGCTTCAGTTGCTCTGCGCATAGACTCGACAAAAGCTCTGAGTTGGGGGTTGGCTTCCAGTTCCCTCTGCTCCGCTTCTGAGCTGTAAACGCTGTTTCGGTTGAGGGAAGCTTCGAAACCAGTTCGGGCGCGACCCTCGCGGAAGTTGTGTCCGTAGGGCGAATGAGAGCTATAGCTAGGTTGCATTGGAGCTGTCTCATTGTCGACATCGTTCGACAGCTCCTTGTACCCACCTCCAGTGATTGTCGCCTTGACAGCTCTCATGGTCTTATGTCTCTTCAACATACCGGCATGCGCCTTTGATGTTTTATGCCATCGTGAGCGGAACATCAAGGTGAACATACCTACAAGGAGAAGAACGTCGACAATGACCATGATTATCACCGGGATGAAATAACGTTGGAAGGTGGCACCCTCTGGGCAACTACTGCCAACATTGCAGGGCGTTGGCTTAGAAGAACCAGGCTGGCAGTATGAACCTGCGGGACAACGGATTTTCTTTAGACCTTTGTCTTCGACAGGACAATAGTAGCCCTGCTGGCAAACGACTGGCTCGAAGACTCCCATGCCCCAATTCGAGCCGTTGAATGAACAAGTCATACCCGAAAGACGTGCAACAGTGCATTCCCGATAAGGAGGACAGGATTGGGGCAACGAGTTGATGGTGTTATTTTGGCCTAGCTTTGGTCAGCGTATATTATGGGAAGAACCATGGGAGAGCTTACAAAGGAATCCTTCTTTGCACCCTTCGCTCTGCCACGAAGACACATTCTGTAATTGAAGAGGAAGAGCACCGGGCCTCCAGCAAGGTGCTGCATCAATTGGAAGCTGGTCGTTCAAGAGCTGGTTGGTGGCTCTGTAGAAGCTTGTGGAGAAACTTGATCTATTGGTCCCGGTACAATCACGATCGTAGACTGTGAGTGTGTTCTTGTCCTTCAATGGCTCGAGAGTTCGACTCCTGGAGTTCCAGACAAGATCTTCACCAACAGGTGGGTTTGAAGCATCTTCCATGGGCAGATTCAGTGATCCTTTGCCGTTTTTTGCTTCGTACCATTTCCCGGTTGTTATGTTATAGACACCTTGGGTTTGGTTTCCGATACATTGCCATGCTGCTTGGCCGTTGTTGAAGTTCGTGTTGGCTTCAGCGATCTTATCGAGTCCTGGCAGCGCACGGAGACTGCAAAGACATGCGGTTGTATCGAGAAATGTCGGTCCTCTGGGGCGTTCGCCAGCAAGGAAAGGTTGCTGCGGCACCTTTGCGTCGTCGACGCCATATTGTGAAAGAGACATTGCGTCGTCTAATACGGTGTGGGTGATATCAACAACTACACTCCCACACAGGCTCTTAATAAGCCTTGAGTAAGAAAAGGAGATTTACAATAACAGCTCTCATATTGGAAACGTCAGCAGAGCGCGGGCTCGCATCTTTATAAGCTCAATGGCATTTTGTACAATACCATTCTCTTCGGCAGTGGACCACAGAACCATGCCTCGAGACCCATGGACAGGATCCGACGTAGAGGCTCGGACAAGAGATCTGCCATGAAAAGTGCATGGGTTGGAATCCTTCCATGGATCCAAAGGGCAATGTTTGACTGTCTGTGAGATTTTAGTCTCCGAAAGAATCCTCCAGGGTACCGTCATTCATGAGCGGAGCCCAAATGAGCTTGTCAGACTTGAGCTGTCTGCAATCTTTGCGGTGAATTATAGACATCGTTGCTGATCTCTTGGCACTGCGGTCATGGTCGATATGTATGAGGCGTAGTGCTGCGCTACAAAATGTCTAAACTTGTACAGTTATCCCCTGATCTGACAGAGCTTGAGACGCAGTCATCGTTTCGTCTTGCAGCAAATGTCACCGCAATGCCTTGAGAGCAGGTTCATGGGCCTGGGTTTTTACATCAGAGGCTGGTTTGCGGGTCGTACCAGCGCCGAGTCTCACCAGATGGAGCTTAGGTCGAGGCGCATTTAGCTGAGCTCTGGTGGAGTTTGGAGAGCTAAGGCTTAGCGAAAGATGCCAAAGGGCAAAACGGCTCAGTATAGGGCTGATCTGCCAACTACTGGCGGGTTGTCTCGGTCTTTTCGGCGGTGTGATTGGTCAGTTTTATGGGAAATTGGCTGCAAAAGGCTTGTTATCGCGCTGTAACATCACAGCCTCTTCCATCATCCTGATTCCTGGTTCCTGTCAGCAATGCCTCTCGGAACGCGGTGTGGTGCTTGCTTGTTTATTATCCACATATTATTTTAACGACTCCATCATGACAACCGATGAAACCCTGGATGAATCCTTCTTTTCTCCTCTAGCGGCCGCTCAGGAACTATCTCGTACGTTTTGCATCTTATGCCTTCGTCTGGTTTGCCGTGCTAGTGTAAGCCATAACCTCGCATTTGTCTGAGCCGAAGAGCGAGGCATCTTGGCACTTTGGACATCCATGTCGTCATGTCAGCATTGGTGTCACTTTATTACAAGTGAATACGGAAATCAGGGAGATATCGCGGGGTCTGGTATATCAGCCTGCGCCTCCTCTGTGGTTGAGCTTGCAGATCGCTGCTGATAGGCGGTGATCAGCAATCGCGTATGCTTGGAGCTGATCCGGAAGCGATTTTATAATACGATGCGCTGTATGACATGATCAGCTATCTGAGTGTATGGTTTGGGATAGTCTGACGCCTAAATTTTTCAACAAACCAGTAGCTTGGTTGAATAGCCTCACATGGTCGTTGTCAGAAGGATTAGCCGATGTGACTGAGAGAGGAAATAATTTGGTTACATTATGCTAGCTTGGACGGCCACTTAGGCTACTTTCTTTTAGCATTCTGAGCTTTCGAGGATGATCCTTCTGTTGCCCAGATGGCAGTGTAAGTCGTGACAATACCGATGACACTTGATTGGCTCCATCGCATGGGATTCCTTAAGCATATGCCGAAGGATCTTCTCCGCGCAGTAGGCTCAAACACTTCAAGGGTCCATACGACTACCATCCTGTTAGAGTACCTTGGCAATATTATAGTGATATCGGTAAGTCTCTTGAGGACAAATGACTATACCAGAGAACATGGACCAGACAGTTGCACAGCATTGATATACGTTGGAATAAAGTATTTCCATATTGGAGAACGCAGATAACATTTTGTCGTGAATAATCGGCGACCTCGGACGCTCCCGCAGCCCGTCAGACTCTTATATTTGGACGATGACAGGACGATATCAACTTGTTTGACACACGCATACAAATTGTCCGTGATATCTTCGAAGACAATATGACTGTCAATAGGACAGTAGAGTCAAAGACAGCCATAAAACTATTGCTGATTTTGGCTCACTGCGGCGATAGTGACCCGAGATGCAAGCACCGTTTCCCATCCATTTATCGAGCCTTAAGCTTCGAGGCACATCTTTGTCTTATTTCATGTTGGGCCTGCGTATCGAGAGCCCGGCTCAACTAGGAAGCGGTAACCACTGCTTTGTATCTCGGGCATTTTCTGCTGCTTCATCGATATAAATGTCTTATATGCAGGAAATAAACGGAAATGTTATCCTCTAAGGCGTAGGACGATAAGATAAAGTAACCCAGATGATAGTCTAAGCTAGCATGAGGTTACTATGTTATCTCGTCCCTTATGCTCTCAGTGGCCAATTCTTCTAACACCTGACGGTACGTACGTTTAGATCAAGAGTGTAATGTTTAGTGACTTGTTACTCAATGCACTTGCTCATGGACTTAGGGACTTCATTGAGCTACTTTCCCGCACACCCATGGGCTTGGATAGGCTGAAGAAGATATCACCACCATTCATATACATCGTACGATGCTGAATCGAATCCTAGACTTCATCCCTTAGGCCTACCCAAGCCGCTCGAGATACTATTTGCGCGTCAGGGCGCTTGATATAGCGAGTCTAAACTATTCGTGGACTCATGAGGCTCCCAAGCTGCAGTGATTCTTATCTTTCGTCTACATCTTCTGTGTCTTTCTACATTTCCTCCTACACTAAAACTGAAGATTTCTACTGTATCCTTCCTACCTTCCTCAACAGACCTTATCGTTTCTTCTTCAACATCAGTGTTTACATAACTCCTTTCTCTCCTTCTACGTCCCTTCTTGTTCCTCTCCATCTCTAAACCTCCTCTTCCCGTACATTTCACATCAACACAATATCCCATCAGCTCTCTCAAACTCAAGGGATGTTATTGTTCAGAAGTTGATAGAGCCGCAAATCCAATCGTCTCAGGTCATGTTTTCTAGGTTCCTACGTTATCTGCAGAAGATGCAATCAAGATACAGCTTGTATTCAAATTCTCATTCTACCTCCTACAAGTTATTGCTATAGCTGGTTCAGCTGGGTGCCCCGATCTTTCTCCAGACAACAAAGATGGAGATCAGATTACTGCTCCTATCAAAGATGAAGTGGAAGCAGACAAGGCAGAGTAGAAGACTACCTATCAGACCACTCCGACTTGACAGCTGCACAAACACCTTTACGTGAACTGCAACAGTCTCCTCATACACCACAGTTCCCTCATCGCACTACCGCGAACAAACAAACTTCCCAATGAGGCTGAAGAAGAGAGAATCGGTGCCTCCAAAACTACAGCTATCCGTTGAGGCACCAGTTGACTCTGAGAATATTCTTCCATACCTCCACGACTGACTTTTACTTCAGTGTACTTTAACTGTGATACCACTGAATAGCACTGTTAAGTAACTGAACAGTCTAATGGTGGCAACAAATTACACCAGTATCAATCAAAAGGCAATATGGGTAGATTATGTTGTACCTGGCATCTAGATATCAAGGTGCAATAAGCAGGTCAAAGGTCAATGGCAGCAGTACAATCAAAGATGGGACATACGATAGATGCTCACTGTAATGGTAGATGGTGGTATAAAGACTGATTTCTTATCTTAAGATGTTTAGTTATATGAGCACCTGAAATGTAGCCTACTGTATTTGGGCTGGAGGTTGTCCTTGACACCATGAGCCACTTAAATGTTCCTGACTGTCGCCCTGCCAATTGTTCAGACCAGCCATGATACCACATCAATATAATAGAAGAATTATCCTCTTAATTAGAGTACTAGTACAAGGCAACTAGGTTTCTCATTTCTCACGCTCTTGATGACCAATTCTTCTCATACCCTGCCGCTTACTTACCCTAAACAAAGTCTCTCAAAAACCCCAACAACTCATTCCCCAATGTCTTACAGCAACAATCCCCAAATCATGATTGGATACGGTACCGGGAGCCGAATTGCATATCGGAGGGGTTGAACTGATTAGCAATCCTCTATCTTTCACATCAACAATCTCAAATCATGAAGGTCACCCAGGTAAGTCCATCCGCAACCAGATCTAGAGACTTTACTAACACGATCAACAGCTATGGTATTATCCCATAAAGGGCATCCGAGGTGTCCAAGTCCAGTCCGCTACATTAGGACCACAAGGCCTACAGCATGACCGCCGTTTCATGCTCTGCAAGATCGAAAAGTCCGGTGAACTTACCAAACTTCAGTTATCCAAGCATCCGGAATGCAGTCTATTTGAGCCAGAGGTCGTCGGCGATAAGATTCGTGTCAAGTACCTGACGCCAAAAGAACCGCTTGTGCCATGGAAACAAGAACAAGATACTGTTCTCGAAGTACCGATTGAGCCAAACCTCGATGAGCTGGCAAAGGCCGATATCAACCTCCACCAAAGTCGTGTCGTTGCGTACCGTATGGGCTCTGAGTATGACGCCTGGTTCACTGCTTGCTTCGGGTTTGATACGGCTCTCATCTACATTGGTGACGGTCGACGTCCTGTGTTAGGAACATTCTCTCCCAAGTCACAAAACACTACCTCATGGACCTCATTGCTCGTCAACTTCCTTCTTGGGAAAACTGTATCTCCCACCGAAGACGACTGGCTCACCTTCTCTGACTGTGCTCCATACCTCGTCGCTACAGAAGAGTCTCTCAATAACGTCAGAACCCGGCTATCAGCATCCGATGTTGACATGAAAGCGATGCGTCCTAACATTGTCCTGGACGGGGAGGCAGCATGGGATGAGGACTTTTGGGCGCAGCTGGTTATCAGTGAAACTCATGTTATAACTCTCACCAAGAATTGCAACCGGTGCACTTCACTCAACGTGGATTACGCAACAGGCCGTACAGCTCAGGGAGAGCGTGGGACGGTACTCAAGAAGCTCATGTCTGACCGAAGGGTCGATGCTGGAATGAAATACTCTCCAGTTTTCGGCAGATATGGTTTCCTTACCAGCAAGTCTGATAAAGATCATACCGTATCTGTCGGTGACACTGTAGAGGTGGCAGCGCGTCAAGCTGAGCGCGCTGTCTGTGACTGGCCCCAGGGTGATTCCAAGGCTGCCAGATATTATCGATTCTCTAACACAAACCCAAAGATTTCTATAGTCCTTTCGTTCTGGCTGACGGCTGCGGCCTTGCTAGGATTGCTACCTTGTTGGCTTTTCTTTTCCTAATTGAATCTTCCTTTCTTGCAAGCATTGTGCCCGAATCAGTGACAAGTGCATGCCACTTCATATGCAAGCGAGTGTCTTCGGATAAGCATCATCTTAACTCTAGGACTACTGAAGCAAGGCAGTGTATTCGACACATTTGGCCATAATAAGCCTTGTATCCGGCCGCCACTCGCCCAGTGTCCGCAATATCTCGGCGCGGGAGGCCGGAGGGGTGGGGTCCTGTCTCTTTACCTCCGACGCCGAGACGGGGCGGCTCCTCTTCGGTCTTCATATTGTCCGTAAAGGGCCGGAGAACAGGCGGGAGGCGAGCAGTAACACGCAACATTAAGCATCTTGTCCGAGCACCTGGGAACGTTCCATTACCCCGTGTCTAAGACTTGCCGAGGTATGACAATCACGTTACGCAAACTAGTCACACAAGATACCCAGTATAATCTGGATCGTATGCGGCCTGGGACTTGGACCGTCGAGTGACATTGGGTTAAACAGCTCATCAACGGATGTCCGTGGCCCTTCGATGCGGGCACGAGGGATCAAGAGAGTTTGACCAAAACATGGAGCAGAGACTTGTGATCCAATGATTCAACGCAAGTGTCAAGTCGTCGACGAATACTACGATATGCTCGGACAATTCAAAAGCACCTCCAGGCCTCCGGGTACGTTCCCCGTTGGGACCGTGTCGGCCGGCCGGCCGGGATGACGGACCCGGCAGGCAAGGGGGGCGTGTCGTTTCCTCGTGGTAATTGTTAAGGTTGCTGGCATGACTCAGGATGGTTCGGAAGAAACAAGCCATTGATTGAGCAACAAAGTCTATATGGTGTCTTAACACGTCAAGTCGTTGAAACATCTGCGAGGCTGGTATGTATGTCAGGCGTTGGCGCATCGGTAATTTGAAACCCCTGGCCTGGGCGTCGACGTTGATCATGTACTGTACATAAGTGTATCGTTTGAGAGCGAATGGGCTTGTGAGCGCTCCGTGTGCAGAGTGGACACGATATGAGACAACTTCCAACTAAGTTATTCTGGAAGGCTTCTGGCGGGCTTTGGTTTTTTGCGGGCCGGCGCTACTGGGACGTCGATCAGGCCAGGGCTTTTGCGAATCCGAGAATAGAAGCGCCTCGTTATGGTTCTTCAATTTCGGTGTCTCCTTGAAGTAGTGCAGAGTGGTTGTCGCTGCGCCATTGCACAGACACAACACAGGCTGCGACACACCACGTCGTTGTCGTCACAGCCGCGGGTTTCCCAGTGAAGGATGACGCGCGCCCTTTTCACGTCAGCCACAAGATACCGATACTAGAGGTTGGGATGGTTATTCGATGAGCTTGTTCGAGTAACAAGGCAGGTGATGGCCCTTGTTGCGCACAGGGCGAGGAAAGAAACCGAGCGCGAGGTGCTAAGAGAGGAGGGAAAAGTGTAATGTAGTGTGTAGTGTCGCAGAGACCAAGGATCTACAGTGAATAATGATGATGCTTTACAGCTGCAATAGCAGAGGCAGGGTTTGTATACGAGCTCGAGGCGGACGATAGTCGATGGTAGGGTAGCCAATGCCTTGAGGAGATTGCAGGATGTTGGTTCTTTCCTAATCATCCACCTCAGTCGTTAGAGTTGGACATGGAAGGCACCACTAGCAGGCAGCTACGTTGTAAACTACGCGTACCGCCTGCCCAATCAAGCCTCGTCCAGAAGATGGATGTTAGCCGCCTTGTCGATGAGACGGATATGATAGACTGGGAAAACTCTCCCATGACGAATACATGGATCCAAGGTACAGATACTAAGTACCAAGAAGTACTCGTGTTGGGACCTAATGCTTTGCCAATGATTCAGTTCGTATCCACCACGCCAATGGTGATAGTGATGATAATGATAGTCATGGTCACTCAGTGGAAGAGATACGAGTCGAGATGAGATGTAATAGTAATGTTTTCAATTAAGTCCAAAACAATCAATATTGGCTTTCTTTCAACCACTTGACCCCTGATTCGCCTTGTATCTTTTTTGGCTTGAGCCATAGTCTATTTCAAGCGCCAACCCCAAACACCGACCAGCCCAGCATCGTCAAATTCATAGTGTGTTGCCATGCGCCCTAAGCCAAGTCGAAACTTTTGTTGGCTTCAATAGGATGAGATCATAACGGCGTTTCCTCTTTGTTTCCTCCAGAATCCACTCAGTAGCCAAGTTGCCTTAGCACGCTGAGAGACTAGTTCTGGGGTACGCCCGCTGACAAGAAAAAGAAAAGAAAAGAAACCAACAAACGCCTGTTGTATGCGAATAGGAAATAAACAAGACGGGTATTGACAAGAGACAAAATGAAATGAAAAGAGAAAAGAGGAAATACCCCAAAGAGACCAGTCAGGACCACCTGTAACAGATCAGATTTCCTGAAAAGGAAATTCGGAACCGTGTCGTAGATTGGAGGAGGTTCCCCAAGAACATGACACGTTCAAATTCCTTTCCATCCCTATCCATTGCATGTTGATAGACTTGACTTGACTTGGCTTGGGCAATGTAAGGCCAAGCGAGACCAGCGTTGGTGAGATGGGGATTCCACAGGGGGAGGGGTGACTAGTGCTGCACAATTCCAAAAACGGGCCTGGTGTCCCTGTGAATGGAATCTCCCACGTGGAACGTGCAGGGCGCTATTCCGTCATGGAAACCAGTGCAAAAAATCAAAAGTCAACCCCCAAATACCACCGTTTGGCCGAATCTCCATTCCCCACCTCGGGCTGGCATGAATCAAGATAGGCGTATTATAGCGGACAGCCTTCTTCGTCTTCAGGTGTCGGTCAGGTATCAGGTTCTCTGTATGCGATGTGTTGTCTTTTGAGGCTTAGCCCAGCCCAGCTCAGCTGTGCCAGATTCAAAACCTCAAACCAGTGGGTATAACTCCAAGTGACGTTTCGTGCGTGATACGTTGACGATGGGCGATAATGAATGATGGGTGCACGTAAGGGGTGTGTGACGGTTCGGTAGCCGTGCATCCAGAGAGCCAGCTCCGGGCTGCCGTTCCGCAGAATGCCAAGCGCAATCAAAATGTCCTTCGTGGAGCTTGATCTTGTTCGATGTGCACCTGCACCGAGACTAAGAAGGTAGCCATCCATTTTCCGTTTGGGTTGAGCCTCGCGTCATGTTAGTCAGGGCATGGCCACCAACTAGCACATGAACGACCAGCGCTGCAACAAAAGCAAATGCTCAGCACACCCATTTCGAATGTGGATGACAAACAATGTCTCGGCATAAGAACCTGGGGACAGGTCCTTAGGAAGACTGCGTACAAGGTCGGCATAGATGCAGCTTGCAATAAGCGCACTCCCAGATCATCCAGTGAGGACCGGAGCGACAGTGCTGGCAGATCCATTGAACAAGAGTGTTGTCCGACTTGATCATTCGGAATTGGTGGGCGCAAGCGTTGGCCATTTTGTCGGGACTGTGGCTGTTGTGTGGGTGGTACAATGGGTGTAGAAGCTGTCGAAAGTGCCGTGTCTTGATTCCTGAACCCTCTCACAAGATTCGGCCTGATTGGGTACGGCTATGTTCCTGGGGAGCACAGTATTAGCCTTGCATACTACATCAGACAACCCAACATGGCTGTATGTAAGATGCGGCGTCAAGGGAACCTCATGCCCGCCTTTCCTAGAACTTACACGATAGTTGTAGTGGGAGCGTCGAGGTAATCGAGGCCGAGTGTTGTCAGATGCTAACACTGCGATGCAACGGTAGAGAGTAGGGTTGCTGTTGTGCTGTAGGGTGTAGTGGACAAGAATTGAAGCAGAATAGAATAGGCAATGGCCGGGTGAGTAGTTGTGGAAGACGTTGATATGATCTGGTCTCGATGACAACGAGAGGAGGTCTAGAGGTCTTTATACTTTGTGGAAGGGGGAGGGTATGAGGAAAGATGTCAATGCTGTTTGTCGGTGTCTGCCAGTTGTAGGTGTCGTTGCAATTGCAAGGCAAGGCAATGTAAGGTAATGTAATGTAAAGAATAGAAAGTAGAGTTCAGTCTGATATGATGATGTCGTTTGACAGGCCTTGCAAACGAAGAGCCGGGATGTAGGAAGAGCGGCCGGGATGAGGCTTGCATCAACGGGTCCAGGAGATAAACGACGGAAGAGGCACGAGCGAGCAACGAGGTAAGCGGAAATGCCGACTAGACAAGGTAGTGCCAACACCCAATGGAGTAGATTGAACGGACGTTGACGGGAGACAAAGCGAGCGACCGAGCGAGACGAGGTTGAGCCTGGTAGGTTAGGTAGTGAAGAGACGACGATGGATGGAAGACAGGGCAGGGCAGTGCAGTAGCAGTAACAGGACAAGGGACTGCCAATGCGAGGTAAAGGTAAGGTAAAAAAAGGTACGGCACTGCAGGTAGCTTCAATGTTACAACACTGCTAGGTTCCCACGGGACATTGATGATAATGTACCCGCCAACGAGAAAGAGCCCCAGATGTCAGGTCGTGTGTGTGGATGGGTGGTAGGATGAACGGACGGACGATGTTGATGCCCGTGCTCTCTCTTCCCTTTCCTTTGGTTTCTCTTTGGATAACACAACATCCCCATGTCAGGGCAATTACCATTTGATTTGTGAAATCTACCGAGTTGTACCGTACCTGTCTGGGTTCTGGGTGTACTCCAGTCCAGTTGTCGGTGAAAGACCCAGATGTGTCGTGTTCCCTCAATATAGACCCCCGTACAATTGGAGTTTTGTATGGGAAAGGAAGCCCTGTCCCTGACGCTTCTGGAAGACTGAGAAGAATAAAGAGGGGGGAGGGGGAGAGAAGAGTAACTTTGGGGAGTGGAGTAATTCTTTAGAGGGGTGTAGATTTGGATGGGATTCTGAAGAAAGGCAAGAGGTTAATCAGGTACGCTCCCGTATGGAAGGTAAGGTACAGACAGTACAGTGCTGTACCGGAAACTGAGGTAAAGTGAGTGGATGTAAGGATCCTATGACATGGGAAGCTTGTATCCACTGATGCAGGTACCTCGCCTTGTTTGATCGCGCTAAGGCCAATTCAATTACAGTGGCCGTGGTAGACTGTTCAGTGGGAAAGAGCCGATGGGACAGAATTCAAACGGCAGGAAGGCAAGATAATTAAACAACGGCAGGTACGGAAAGACTAGGCAATGGCAATTGAGGGGATGACGAATTAATGAGGCAAATCAAAAGGCCAAGAGCAGATAAGGCAGGAGGCAGGTCAGGGAAATGTAAATGACCTAGCTAATGTACGGATATGTACGATACAGTAGATGCAGTAAGGTGTGGTTGGTAAGGCTAAAGTTAAACGCTTCAGTGGACAAAATACAGAGACACCAAAAAGCCACGAACATGCCATCATGGCCCACAGGTACGAAGTACATCAGGCCTCTAACTCTTGTAGGGCCCCCGTCCAGCGTCCTGGTTCTCGGGGCACCAGGATTATGGGAAATGGTGGAGACTCAAGACACCTTTAGGATCAGAACCAGCCCAGCCCATTCAGGCCAGGGGGGGTGTCGGTGTCTAATGTAACAGCCTAAGAGACTGAGACCAGAGTAAAGAAAGCTTGTGAAGATGCGTGTGCTGCATCGTGAAAACTGCCCTTACGGAATCAATACCGAGAGCGCCGGCAGATAAACCTAAAACCTTGGTCTGCTCTTAGTCTTGACTCTGAGCATTAGTGTGCTTCCAGAAGAGAACCGGCCGTGCCGAGGCAGAGGAGGATCCGAGTATAGACAGAAACTAAAAGAGAGTCAGACCGCAGACAACCAAGGTCACAAGTTCAGAAAATCACGATTCATCAAGACTGGTCGACCTCAACCGGCAAATAGGAAAAATAACCATCATCCTCTTGGCTATCCTATCCTATTCACCCATTCACCCCTGGATGTGATGTAAGAGAGCGGATCCTTCTCGTCCAATGTCAACATCGAATATCTACCGAAGGGGTAATGATCCTAGTCTAAGATATCGTAGCGTCGCAATTGGACGGGACTTTGATGTCTAGTTCTCGGGGAACCTCCAATGCAGTAGAGATAATCAATGTTATGGTTGTCTCAGAGCAAACAAGCCGTTGAAATTGAGATTAAATCGAGACTTTTCGGAAATTTAACCCGCAACCTCAATATGGAAGGGAAGGGCACTACGGCTAGTCAGACGACTTGTTGTTTGCCCTCTTTCTTTGTCGTGCTTCTAGCCGTCTCTTACATATCATATCACCAACCACCTCACCCTCACCTAGAAGAAGAGACACCGCCTTCGGCATTTCTAAAGTATTGATGCCGCGAAGCTAATGCTAAGCCTCAAACATCGCTTCGCGGATCCAATCAACATGTTACAAAGTCAAGAGACTCACGGTCCTTTAAATCCTCAAACCTCCGTACTCTCCATGAGCTAGAACTCTAGCCTTCAGCTTCTACAGTCATGATCCTACTCGGAAAGGCCCGAATCGCTCAATAGTCCTGTCCGTGCTGAAGAAGATCGTCATAAAGCGTCATGACCCCAGATACTCAAAACAGGGCTTGGAGCTCAACAGGGGATCGATGTAGAAATGTCAGATTCTAGAGCTAATACCCAGTAGATCATATTTTGGCAGCATTCTATGTTTCTAACTCAAACAGCAAGGCAGGATGTTTTGCAAAAGTCTATTTTCTGAAGCCAATGCCATTGAATCGCCTTGCCATGGCTCGTTCATGGACCAAATCGGCTCTCTCCCGCAGTAAAGTATGAGGCTGGCGAGAAGACAACCCTGTCCTTGCCTTGAAGTAGCTGCAGTACTAATGTATCGGCCCTCGTACTTGTCCGTTTTCTGTCATTACAAAACAGTGATTTCTCTGCAGGTCCAGCGCTCAGACGCCACATGTTTATTAGCTGGTCCAAACTCAGTTCCGAAACGCTGTTGTACATTTTTAGCTGCATGACTGTAAACACTTTAGAAAGACCAGGGACCAATGACGGTACAGAAATAGACAAGTTGTTGGTAATGTCTCAGCATGTAAACGATAGCCGTTGTTTGACAACTTTACTTGTCAAAAGTTTGCTTGGCCATATATCGGACATGGTTCAGAATGGTAAAGCTGCCGTTGACTAGTCTTGATACTTTCCCTATGCATTCGACAAACTCTTGACTTTCTGTCTGTACTGCCTATTTCGTTCTATTGCATTGTTAGTCTCCGTGATGTCTGGTGATTGCCCGTTTTTCGGATATAGAGTCCACGTTTGGAGGGGTCTAATTTTGAGTACAGTATCGAGATGAGGCGTGGCTTGATATCCTTGTAACTCGTGGACCCCCATACCAATACCCGGTATCATGACGATGTTGAGCCTCACCGACCGCCTCGGCTCATATGTAGGTCGGCAAACTCGTCCCGCTATACCACGATGCTAGGGAGGTAGTATCCCACATATAGGGTATCCTCTTAACCGGCTGTTTGCTCAAGGTATGTTGATACTGCTCCCGTTGATGTTGCTACCGGACATAATGGACTATTCGGTTGTTTTGGTCAAAGTTACATCTGAGCAGGTATAGCAATGGTCGAATAAGCAATTATCCAATTGTCTATCAACCTTCTCCTCTTTTGCGTGGTCTGATAAATGCTGTCTTGTCCCTTTTCAGCGAGATGCACCGAGGCAACCTAAGAAAATGGATGTTGTCTCGACCGGCCTCTTTCCCTTTTGGATCTGCGACTGATGACCCCATCCCCCTCCACTTTCCCCGTTTACCATCCGTCCGCTTACACGGATTGGAGTCTCAACTTTCCATTCGCTAGGAAGTAGCTACCGTCGCTCAACTGCCTTAGCTACCCCAACCTACTATGTACCTGCCTACCCAACTTTGATGGACTCAACTCAATGTACCTTCCCTCTCTGAATAGGTTCGCTTCTCAGACCCTGTCATAGAATCTCGTCTCGCACCCCTTTCATCTAAAAACTCTCCTCTTAGCATCACCACCATCGTCTTATTCAGAGATTACAAACAGAAATGCTCGACAAATCTTGACATCAATTGCCCGCAAACAGATACAGATGGTCTCGCATCCGGCTATCAAGGGCACAGGGCCATGCTTGTAACAAATCCCCTGTCTACCATGCCTGTTTTCACTTTATCGAATATGACAGCATGTCAGACCTTGTCTCTTCGCCTCCAGAGAATCCTCCCATGATCGCCATGATATCCGCCTGATTGCCATCTTTAATCATCCGGTTCACGGTCCTCGTAAGATTCCTCACGGCGGCTATAGCTGATACTCTTCCGTGGTGTTTGTTCACTAGCAGCTTACAGCCTTTATCCATGTCTCCCAAGACCAAAGGCATTTCTTACTTGGTTTTCTGTACGGCGCTGGAAACTGCTGACTTGAATGCCATGCGACCCTCCCGTTGGGCCAACAGCTTACACGGCGCAGTCTCATCCTCTTCTAAGAGAGCAGTCCCATCATTCAAAGTCTCCATCCACATTCAAGTTGCCCGTCGCCGGCTTAATCTAGCGGACCCGGCATTTCAACCGCCCCCATTCTCGCCAGGATATGTCGACAAACCCCAGAACGTCGTTAAATCGCTGCTTGCTGCAAGCTATCCTGCACTCTGCCACACTTTTAGACAGCCACCCGCTCAAGAACCCCCGGCTGTCACAAGCCAAGATCCGCGACCGTTGAATGTCATGATCGAATTACATGGGCTTTCATTAACAGATGTCTAGGCCCCAATTACACGCCTCATTTCTGAAACCACAACCCGGACCGCACATATACAGAGTTATCACGTTTGCGCTTAGAGTTTGCTCCTTCTACTACCTCAAAGAGTTAAACCTCTACCGAAAAGGTAGACAACCACCTCGCCTCGGTTTCAACCCCCAGCTAGTTGCAGAGCAACAAGATACGATTCGATTGACGGCTTCAACTAGGTTTATCCCGATACCACGCAAAGTACACGCGTTCCCCCACTTCTTGCAAGTGCAATCGAAGTTTCGTGCATGTCAAAATCTTACTGACATGGTTCTTCGTCTGGTCTCGAGTGCATCCTGTAGCCTAGTGCACCATCTGCCGGGGATATCGGCATCACATTTCCCATCTGCAGGTGTCTCTTTCTTGTCTCTGATCCCTCAACGGAGTGCTTCCCTTATCAGGATTTAAACCCGCTGTCTTGAACCCTTTGTGCTCAAGTGACGTCGTCCAGAAGAAGCTATGATGTCTAGCGGTTTTTACATGCTTGCAATTGAAGCTTGGGCCTTAGATTCTACAATTGCCTCACCTTGGGTTCCGTATCCGATTTGCTGCCTCAAGGTTTCTCATGCGTTAGAAAAGACTTTACATACTTGTATCTACCAATCATGTCTTGAATTAGCATTCAAAGCTAGTTTTCGAACGGAGCTTCTGTCACAAGCCTCACATTGCCAGATAGTCTTGACGCTCTTGGCAGAACTCAAACACGAGCTCGTGTATCAGGCAACGACATATCTGAACAGATCGCAGCAAGAACCTACCAAGCATCCACAAATTCCAGAACGCATAGCGAACCTGTCTCCAGGATAAATCAAAGGACCGTGGTCCTTGTCGCTTTCGCGTGAATGCCTCCACAATTTGATCGTCAACGTCTTGTAGCAATTCAGTTCCCCGTCCGTCATGTTAATAATGGCACCATCATATGCATAGCATTGTATACCTCGCCTGTCCAGACACATTCCCCTGACAAGAACCAGATAATCTCTACCCACAGCTCTGGACCGGTTTCAGGACATGGAATTGGGTTCTAATACGGTGACGACTGCGACCCAAATTCCTGGTTCGTGGGGTTGATAACCTGAGCCTTTTTTTTTTTCTCTTTCCTCAACCGAGCCCACACTGTTGGTTCCTCTGAATCAGGGGGCATTTTACTCGACGATTTACGCCGAGCCTCGGAGAAAAAGCGAGATCCCGATGAAGAAAGTGGTGCCAAGAATCTCAAATGGTGACTAACATAATCTCATGCTAGAGAATAAGTTCGCCATGTGAAGAACTTATTAACCCGATAAGGGCGTCTGCAATGCAACGACACAATAAGTTACGTGAGAGTATCATCATGGCTTTCACATGTCAAGTTGTAATTTCAATGGTACGAGTTTGTAAGTGGGTTGCTTTTATCGCTTGGGTATTGATTTCAATGCCTATCTGCAGCATTCAGGAAAAAAAAGTGGCAGCAATACTCAGAAGTTCCCCATCAGTTCGTCACAGTACTGACAGGGCTACATGGGTCGCTTACACACCATTGCCTATCCGCTTTCTGAGTGTGGGACATGTCCCCAATGTAAAAAAGAAACTTGAACGCTGGAGTCCCATCCTGCAGCCTTTGTCACACAAAGATGATATGTCCTCCTTTCATCTTCTTCTCGGGCCTAAATCCCGGACCTAGGAGATCATTACTTCACCAGCACCAGTTGCAAGCTCCTCATCTCCCTTTTCAGGGGATTTGGGCTGATCGGTTAAGCCTTTCGACGGCGCAGCCTTCATCTCTAACACATCGCTGTCGCTGCCTTGTCGCTCAAGGTCTTCAAAGGTAAACGCATCAGACAAGTTGACAGCAAGGAATGTCTTTGGTAGTTTGACCCTACAGAATATGTCAGTGGGGAATTCACATGGAAGACGTTGTGGCAATAGGATCTTACTGGTTGAACTTGGCTCGAAGGGTCTTGATAACCTGCAGCCAGTCCGCGTGTGGCGTCAAGCTTCGTCGGGGAGCACATCCAATGCAGTGTCGGCTGTCGAGTTGAACATGCAAGGGATCGAATACGTGACATCCAGGGCTGATGGTGATACGAATACTATATGTAAACGTGGGGGCGTTATGAGGTGATGATCCGTCGCCTGCCGTCTTCATCTCAGCTTCGTAGAGCTCAAAGCAAATTTGAGAAAGGTAGTCGAGCTCAGGGATAGTGCTACGCTTAATCTTAGTCTCAACACCTCCCTCAATGATGCAGTTGAGCAGTGTGTAGATGTGCGACTCCTTAGTGAAGTAGAAGAAGGACTTGGCGTCGTCTGACGCTTGCATCTCTTCTAGATCCTGCACGATCTCCTTGAGTAGAGGCAAAGATGTGAGCAAGCCAATCTCAAGTTTCTCGCTGTCTGAGATACCATATTCTTGAGGGCAGATGAAATCAAACAACACCTTGGCAAGGCGGTAAAGCTCTTGCAGTGGCTCGTTTTGAGCATCTGTCTGGGATGCAGTCTGCTTTGTTCCCTTGTAAAGACGGAAGTACTGCTCTGGTGGTGCCTCTTCATTAAAGTGTCGTAGATTGTTAAGGAACGACCGTCTTCTAAACAATTTCTTGACTGAAGCGGAACGGCCACCAGCGTCTGCCTTATCAGAGCCCTCTGGGGAAGGATGCTGGCTCTTGTCCGCCTTCTCGTCAACGGACTTGCCATCTTCAGACTCCTTTGGCTTGCCCTCTTTGGTACCGGTAGCTGTGTATTCGTCCAGCATGTGGTTGGGTGGTGTGTACACCCACTCCAGGAACTGACGGTTGTGCAGCGCATCAAACTTCATGGTGTCATAAAGCTCCGATATCTTGCTTGGGTCAACCTTATCGCCATCGCAGAATTCTTGGAACAGTTTCTCCCATCGCTCTCGGAATAGCTCCGCATCTTCACCGCAGCACCATCGCGACTGGATCTGGTTGATGGTGTTTGCTTGTGACATTGATGATGCGATGGATGAGCTTGAGTTGTCTCCAGACAACTTCTCAGTGCTTGGATTCGAGATGGCATTGAGTGACGTGACAGCGCCACTGTACAGCTTCTTGTAATTATGATCCATCACACGTCGGTGGAAGTTCATCAGCTGTACGACTCTCGTCTGCACCTCGGAAGGCTCAGGCATGTTCTCTGGCCAGGTAAATTGCGCAGGACGCTCGTTACCCTTGCGCAGCAGGCCCTTGAGCTTCTTCTTTACCTTGTCCATCTCATCCTTAGCAGCATTGGAGTCATCCAACAGATCCTTGCGAATGGTGATGAAGTCTTCTGCAATGTCCTTCTTGCCCAAGAAAGAAGCAGCCCAGATCTGCGCACTTGTGGTTACACGCCTCTCGGAACTGCTGAAAACGTGAACCTCGTCCAAAATATCCCGGTTTAGAAGCATGAGGTCGTTGCGCATATTCTCACCCAGTTCTTGAGACTGGTATCGGGCCGAGTGGGTAGGCTCACCTCCCCATTTGACAATGAGCTGCAGTTTATCAAGAACCAGCCTCTCCTCAGCAGCAGTGAACTTGGACATTGTAACCCCGGAGAGAGAATCTTGTCGTTTTGGTGCCCCAGGAGGCTTATCCTCCTTTGATGAGTCGGCTCCCTCTTCAGCCTTTTTGTTCTCCTTATCCTTTTCATCAGTCACGGCGACGAGTTCCTCGCTGATCGCTGGCTCTTCCGACTTTTCGGCCTTCTCGGTCTTCTTCTTCCTGAACATTGGCTTGATCTGAATCTTGGTACCAGGCCAGCTTCCCTTCTTGACAAGAACATTTCGGAGGGATCGAAGCTTAGCACGATCCTCAATTCCCTGTTCGTAGGCCAGATCCACCGCCTGAATGACACTTCCAAGAGCGGCCTCTCCAATCAACAGGACTTCTTCTTGATGACCCTTCAAAAGTGCAATGAACGGCTCGGAGTGGAATGTGAACTTGTACTTCTGCTTTGGCGTGCGATCTGCGTGTCTAATCACAGAGACCATACCCTTCAACTTCCAAGAATGGGTTGGCAGAGGGGGCTCCGGCGCAGTAGATGCCTCCTCTGGAGGAGGATCCGCGATAGCACTTTGCTGAACCTGGGGAGGGGACAAAATTCCCGGCAAGTTCACATCAGTAGGAGTAGCTGGGATCACCGGTGTTGCAGATGAACTTTGTGATTTCGAAGGCATTCCACTCTCCGGGGGTAGAAGAGGGGTGGCCGTGCCGCTTGGTGCGCGGCGTGATGTATCGTCGGGCTGCGAATCAGTGGTGGCTGGGTTGGATGCTATGCTTGTCCTCACACCAGCGCTCGAGTGGCCTTGCTGTTCTCGATCCTTGAATGCATTGGATGCTCGAGTGAATGGGTCAGTTCCAGATTCTGATGGCGCGGGCGACGGCATAGGGGGAGTGACACCACCGCGTCGCATCTTCTCCTTAACAAATAGGTCTTTGAGAATGTTCGAGCAATGATCGTAGTAGTCGTCATTATCCTTGACGAAACTCCAGCCGTTGACATCAATGACATAACTCTTGCCTGATGCTCGCAGCATATCGAAACCGCAAACTCTCTGTCCAAACGCAGTAGAAATTTTACTGGCCATTTCCTTCTCCTCGGGGCCAAGAGCTGTCACATATCGCAACTCTTTGCCATGAGTGTTTCTTCGCACCACGCCATCTACAACCGGGCTCTTTCGTGTCTCCGCGTGGCAGTAGGTTGGACCGACGGTGTAGGCTTTCACATCTTCGGCGTTGTCAACTTGCATAAAGCTTTCGTAGATGTAACTGCTGTCGGGCTCGGTGATAGCTCGGGGCGTATTGAGGTCTTGGATGTAGTCAGAACTCTTGTTTCCAATCTTTCGGAACAGCTTTCGAGCGCCACCGCCATCTTCGCTGGGGAAATAGATGATAATGTTGTGGTCCTCTCCACTCGTTGGTTTCTCAACGAAAGGCTTTCTGAGTGTTTGGCCATCAACGCTGATCGTGTTTCCATCTTCAATCATTTCCACCTTCTGGGGAGGTGGTATTTGTTCAGGGTCAATAGGGTCGATAGTAACTCCAGAGATTTCCTTGATGTGTTTAGACATTTCTGGTGTAAGATACTCAGGGCCACCATCACGGGTAACCTCAACACGCTTTGGTGTTCGAACATTGATCTTGTCGAGCAAGTGCAGACATAGACGACGGTCCCAAAGAATTTGCTGCATAGGAACATCGTTTACGCAGAAAGGCTTTCGTGCTTTGACGTAGGCGATTGCTTTGTCCAGTGGGAATCCATCCGAGTAGAACGAAATCAGATAATCGCTGTCTGGTGTTAGTGATCGTTTTGGGTAATTCGGCACGTGCCTCTTGCAGCATTGAAGATGCACTCATGCACCCCCACTATGCTACATCGGCTCACCGAGAGAGTATTAACTTACCATATAGGCCAGTTCTCAACCTCTGGAAACGAATAGATTAGTCTCTTATTTATACAATCTGGTTCCGGTGAAATGCTTACCTTCATCGAGGATGACCTTATCGCCAAAGACGACCACATCGAATTCTCGATTGGCGATAAGCCGGTTCAGAATATTTCGACTGGGCTTGCTTCTAGCCTTGATATCGAGAGCGCAAACGCCAATAACACCATATCGTGAGGGTTTCACTGCATCAAGTCAGACTCAAGCCATTCGCCTTGGGATTATACCAAGTATTGAGTGTATCAACTTACCCTCTCCCCTCTCCCGATGGTGGGGAGCCCGATCACTACTCGGGCTGTGGCTGCTGGTTGCTGTACTTCCGCTGAAGCGTCTTTTGGCTCGACTGCGGGATCGATCAGGCCCCCCTTGATCGCGCAGACCAGACGTAGAGTTCTGCATATTGTCGTGTCTGATTGCTCGTTTCGTAAAGTCAAGTGGCTGCGAATTGTGATCTCGAGCAGTTAGATGGTGCTGATGAGGATTTCCTACGGCCGATTGACCGGCTTGAAGACTGGAAGTAGTGACGGTGACGTTAGAAACCTCGGCTTCGGATTGGACCAGCCCTGTACTTTTGCTTGTCGACAGAAATCCAGGCACCGATCGTGGTGGGGTTCCAAGCTCTGAACTTTGAGCTGATGGTGAACCACTGGGAATGCCGCGGGCGGAAGCAAGAGAATAGACGGATGTTCCCGAAAGTCTTCGAGATTGAAGGTCTGAGGAAGAAGATATTCGATTGTTCGCGGCACTAGAAGCTTCGGACGAGACGGTGTGGGAATTCTCGGTGGCAGACGGTAAGCGGGTTCGCTGTTGGTGGGGTTCGTCTGAAAGTTGCGAATCGGTCAACACCTGATCTTCGGCGGTGGTCTCTGAGGTCATGGACTCGCGGCGAGTACTTGCAAGAGGTCGGGGGTTCCTGATTGGCAAGGACGACACAGCGGTTGTTGAGTTTGGGGACGTCGTGAAACTAGCCCGGCGTGCGTATGACTCTCTGGTGACGGGCTCGGCGCCGCGACTCTTCCTTGTAGCAGCAGCAGCAGAGGGATTGGCAAGAAGGGAGGCAGACGAGTAAGAGAAAGCACGAGCTTGACGAGGTGGTTTGGGCTGTAATTGATGTTGTTCAACGGGAACGTAGCCAAAAGTTAGGGCCGAAGAATGAGGAAGAGAAGGTGGATTGGAGCGGCGAGGCGAGGAAGAAAAGTCGGCGGAAGGTTCGCCGGAGGCGGAGGTAGAGGGGCTAGTCGAAGGTCCGGGTCCAGCTTTTTCTTGACCTTGCACCTGTGCCTGTGCTTGTGTTTTTGCTGGGCTATCAACGGAATCGGTGCTAACAAGATTCGGGTCCGGTGGGTTACTCATGGTGTCCGCCGTTTAGAACCTCAGTAGCAGATAAGTGAGAGCCAAGGTAAGGTCGTATGTGGATGATATGGAAGGTATCGATACAGTGTAGTACCCTGTTTGATACGTCTGCTTGTTGCCGCTTATCCTTTGCAGTGCATGTACGTATTTCCTTGGAAACAATTTGACTGATCGTATTCTCTTCTGCCAAAGGACCCTGCTGTCAATTGACTCGTATTGTTAAGCTTTGTTTGTACTTTAATTGATGGGCGTGCTCTGCAACCACGAGCCGATGGACTGTCTGACGTCGTTGAAAAGGCCCGTCTTATTAGGCTACCGAGCCTAAATTGCGTGCAGACAGAACAAAGCCAACGTTTCAGACGCTTTTCGATGTGTCTTGGGTAACGTCCAAAGTCGGTCTATCCCACGGATTGATTGGAAGGTGAAACAAAGTCTAATTCGTAAAAAGCGAGATGTAATGGCTATATATCAAATTAACGAAAGACAGCTTTGATGATGACCTGTTTTTCTGTCTCGGTTTGAATTAGGCCGTTACCATGTTTGGTGCTAGGTAAAGAAGGCAATGTGATTAGGTGCCCGCTGTGCCGCGATCTCGTCAGGTACTAACACTACTGCACCTGCCTAGGTACGATATTGATGCAAGTCACCAGTTGATGGGGGCCTCCTTCCCTTTTCCTCGCCTTGCAGAAACGAAGCTCCGAGATGGAGCTATTCAATGACGCTGGTGCGATGGATCGCCGTCACAAGATGTCGGTATTTGGGGTGACAGCTGTATTGCAGCTAGACTAACAGGACAAGGGCCTGTAAGTGTAGTAAGGCCAAGCAGAGTAGAGCGGGCAGGCGGTTCTTCGACCATTGACTCTGTTTTTGTTTTTATGCCGCTATAACTGTAATAATTAATTCTATGGAAATGTCTTGTATCGAAACCCTATCAAGGAACAGCTGTTTTCCCAAGTCACCAGATTCAACTCTAAATGTGAATCCATCTTACAGCGGGGTTCGCGATGGGATCATCCGGGGAGTGGAGGGTTTTTAGCGTAGGCATGATAGTGGAGAAGTCACTTCCAAGCTTTTCATGTAAGTCCTCACGATCTAGACTGAACATCACCATAGACACATCAGGTTGTTTTTTCTTCTTTAACGTTGAGAGGATTGCGTTCATGCAACACATGAGCGGCGCCATGCCGAAGAGTAAGACATTCTCCATCGTCATTGTTCCAGGCACGTAGCAACTAGGAAGAGGTCTGTAAGGGGCATGCCGGTATTCAGCACTGTTATTGGACGAATAAGTCGTGGGAGGGAACAGCCACGAGGTCTATGAAATGTCTTGAATTCCCAATTCAGTGGCCCCCAAGTTGAGGCTTGCGATAAACTTTGAAGGCGACATAGCGTTGTAATGAGATGGACACCAGATCGTGATAGCAGCTTAATGACATGCAGAAGATCAGCCCTGACCTCACTCGCTGTTTCCAGACCACTTGACCAGTCGTCCAAGCCCTTGGCAGTCAGCTTGAGCCACTACCATCAGTTTCTATATCTGTTATCCGTCTTATCTCTGCTACCCTTGAGTTTACCGCCTCGTCGCAGATCCATCTCATCCTCACTGTCAACTACCGGTACCCCTGCAGCCGTTCATCGCTTGGACTCACTCGCCACGAATGACTCTATAATAAGTAAGACGCCTGCAGGAACGGTTCGGCAATATCGCCAAGACTATTCATGTACTGTGTAAGATCTAAATCTAGGAGTAGTTTTGAAACGCATGGTTAAAGGATTGCATAAATGTTTCGACTTGGGGCTATGATCCTGGCGTTGGTTTGAGGCTGATCACAGATAAAGGCGAGCTAGCTGCATCGTTTCAAGTAGACCCTTATGACGATATATCAGATTCACAGTTTGATTTGTGATAACAAATTCCTAATATTCAAAAGTCTATGCATTTTATAGGTAGAACGACTTAAATCAACCCAATTCCGAGGGAGCCTCTCCCTGTTAAGTATGCTGTACACGTGGGCCATGGTATACCGTAACCAATTTCCCAAAATATCGCAAAACCAGATACCCAATGCATCATGTCATAAGTAAAAAACAAAGCAATCATTTAGTCCTCTGAAGGGTTGTATCCCCAGAGGCGTCTTCGCTCGAGAGCCCACCAGTGGGCAACCTCGTCAGCTTCGCGCACCCAGTCCGCGGCTGCACCGCCGTACTGGCTTTTTACTGCCTTGACCGTGGACTTGATAGACCACTTACTCAGAGCTTCTAGCTCTAGAGGGTCCTTGCCGAGATCTGTAAATGTGTATTCGAGGTCCTTCTTGAGAGGAACCGCCAGTCGCCAAGGTGCGTCGGCTGATGTGACCGTGAGCATACCACCACCTGGGTTGATAAGTCCAAAGTTCCAAGCACGGCGGCCGTTAAAAGTCTTTCGGTATGGTCGGATAAGAGACTGTCCCTCGTAATCGTTGGCGAGGTCGGATGCGATCGCGGAGTCTTCTGTGTTCAATGACCCCGAGTTGACGAGGAGGTCAAGGACAGTAGGAAGGATAGAGATCGAGGTAACGTTGGCCTCGTACTGAACTCGAGGGATGTTGGGGTGATGGAACGAGATAGGAACCCGGAAGTTGCTGATGTGTCGGTTCTCGTAGGTACCTGTCTTGGAGAAATCCTCCTTGAACGCCTGTCCGTGATCGCCGACAAAAACAACCAGGGTCTCTTCAGCAATTCCAGTATCCTCAAACATCTGCATAAGCTCGCCAAGCCATCTGTCGGTAAAGGCAATAGTATTGAGATATTTGTCGAAGTCTTGGTGTCGGCCGCCCTGGTTGCCCATAAACTTTTGTGTATCGTACCACTTGGGAACACCCCATGGATGATGGGTTGTGCTGGTAAAGTGTGACATAAACAGACGCTTATTATCAGTCAGGCCATCATTGATGAACTTCTTAATGTGTTCCTTCAGATCTGTCTCAGGATATCCAAAGTAGTTGATCTCTTCCATCTTGGGGTTACCGCGGGCTTCTTCGTCGAGCTTTGGCTTTGTGACCTTGAAATCGAATCCAATCTTGGCATCGAACTTATCCTGCCGATCGTAGGAGTCTGTAACGGCCTGGAAGAAACCGGGCTTCCACTGGTATTCGTGGAACTTGGCGTGTTGGTTTCCACCGAGTTCAAACCAGCCCCGTGCTGTCTTGTTGAGTTTGACCTTGTTGAAAAGTTCAAGAATCTGGGGGATGCAGGGCTGATAGCTCTCGAGCTCGGCTTCTTCGAACATGTTGACAGCCATGGGCCAAGCGCCGCAATGGGCTGCAGCGAGACTCTTGGTCGAGACACTACTACTGGTAAGGCCTCCGACAACGTTAACACCGCCAAAACCAGGCTTGGTCTTGTCGTTCCACAAAGTCTTTTCGGGCTGAGGGCAAGCGGTGCCATTTGCGTAGGCATAATTGCCAGGCTTTCCGGTGATCTTCTCGAAGTTAGGCGTCATCTGAGCGAGTCGACCGTTGATTTCATCTCTGAGCTTTTCTTCGTGTGATTCCATAATGATACGGTGCATGTCGCTGCCTTGCTGGAGTGGGAAGAGCTCCTCGCGCATACTCTCCATAAGAATTAGAGCAACGTGTCGAATCTTGACAGAGCTGTTGGATAGGGCTTCTTGGATGGGCGCAAGGATTTCTTCGTCAAGGTTAGTAATTCGCATCGGGTCGTTGACGGGGTTATAAAAGCCCCGATCCTGTAGAGTGTTCGGGCAAGTTTCACTAGGACCGTCCTTCTTATCGAGCTCGTCCTTGTATCGCTGGGGATCCCACTTCAGGAACCCACTGGGAATAGGGTTAGGCAACCACTTTGGAGGGTTCTCTCTGTAGTTCTTAACATATTCGTTGTTGTTTTTGCTGGGGGCCCATCCCTTGAAATCGCCCTTGGGTGCCTGCCACTTAGAGTTTTCGATGAGTCCTCTGAGAGGCCACTCATTCTGGGAGGCGCAACGTCCAAATTCAGGCTTCACTGAATCAAGTAATCGCAAAGGCAAACTGCTGGCCATGTGGTTGTAAGGCTGGTCGGGACGAGCGATCAAGGTAATGCTGATGAAGAGGACGGCGGCAGTCGTGATGGCCCAAGATGGAATAAAGGCACACATGCGTTGCTTCTTTGGTGCCGAATCCTCGGAATCCTTCTCTTCTCCATCGTAGTTCGGGTCAGGTGATGCATTCCCGCTCTCAGAAGCAGATCCTCCGGTGTTGGAGCGCTGGAGGAAAGGCTCGGCGTTTTCGGGATCATGCTGATACTGCTGATTTTGGGGGCGAATCTTTCCTCGTAGGTGTCGAGACACTTTTATATATGTTAAAAATGATAACCGTCATGATGATGTAACGAATCAACATACCTGAAGCGATGCGCTTGCCCAGACCCGACACGACGTTACCAACGGTTCTATAAAGGTAGTTCTGGGGTAACCACGAGACAATGAGAATTATCAATGCCGAAACCACGACACTGCTGCTTTCACTGATGAGAACATTGAGGCCCTCATCGTTGGCAAAATCGCCTGCGTCGCTCCATTCGACCTCGCCGCCTGTTCTGTAATGAAAGCCGAGTTCCGACGCAGCGGCAGCGAATGTTATTACACTATATGCGCCAACCGTTAGAAACAAAGCCAATGCAATGAATAGAAATGACTTCAACTTACGTGAGGATACACCCGAAAACATAACCAACAAAGGAAGCAATTGTTCGCTCTCGACGCAGTAGCACGCGACCTAAGAGAACTAGGAAGACATCTTGTAGAAAGAAGCTCGGTAGGTAGACAATAAAGTCAAGGGCTGAGATTGAGTGAATGTGAATATACAAATGTAATAGCTTTGCGAATAGTAGTGATACAAAATACACCGCGAAAAGATATGAGACTGTTGAAGGCATCTTGGGCCTATGTCATATCGTCAGACTTGACGGGAGGAAGGAAGCAGGACGATGGGGAAGGAGGGTGGAGGGGGAAGGAATAAGGTAAGATCTAGGCAAAAGCCAAGCGGACATAAGACTTTTTGTCAGATATACGAGAGTTAGCCTCTTCCTTCCTCTCGTAACGTACTTGTCTAGTACGGTTACTATTACTGTAGCTGAGAAGGGGCAGCCCCAGTTCCAGGTTACGAAACAAACCACAGTCAGTGCACAGTACAGGACAGACTGGACTGAAGTGAAACAGAGTGACACGCAACGCCCCTCACCCCCTGTAAATCCTCACTTAACAAGCGTCCTCCCCAGCCAGGAACATGACTGACAATCGGCATCAGCGCACAGTACGAATACACATCACCAGTGAATTGATGACAAAATTGGAATTACCTAGGGTTGGTATGTGGTCGCGTGTTGCGCTGCATGTGGAGTGAGCCGTAAAGGTTGGGGCGGTAGCTGGAGGTGTCTCTGCATTCTGGACTAGAGAGCCAAGACTAAGCCATAGAAACCTTGACAAACAACATCTCGTGCATAATCGACTACGCAACCCCCAATCCTCTAAGACTTTAAGCTTACCTCGGACTGCCTTTGACGCCTTGACGTGCCCACAGCCTGCCTTGTTAGCCTTAGCCTTTAGCTTGTTTTCCCATCGGTACCTTTTCTTTATATCCACTGTAACCCAGCCTGTCTAATGTGGCTTTTTTCCTTTGACGTCGACTGAGCCGCCCGCTGCGCCACGGCTGAAACAACACCTACCTTCTGTAAAGGTGCACGCCCTGGCCTGACCTGAGAACAGTTGATCGTCTCCATGGCTTTCAAGGTCCTGCTTGTCCTGGTCAGCGCTCTACCGTATTCAAACTTT
This sequence comes from Fusarium incarnatum, assembly GCA_004367075.1. Classification (NCBI taxonomy): domain Eukaryota; kingdom Fungi; phylum Ascomycota; class Sordariomycetes; order Hypocreales; family Nectriaceae; genus Fusarium; species Fusarium incarnatum. The sequence continues at coordinate 290,285 of QGDZ01000027.1, forward strand.
GCCTCCACTTTTCAACCAGATGGACAAAGGGGCTTTTCTTTCAGTCCGGTAGTTAGGTAGATGGCTGATTCCTTTGTTGCCTGCCCCGAAAGCCCTCTTTATCCGTCCCATTCCCAATTTGCTACAGCGTAAAATGGTGGACCTGATCGATATACGATGCAATGGGTTACTCTGACTCTTTATCTAAATACATGAGTGAGGACTAGATCTCATCCCGAAACCTTGTACCCTCTCCTGTTGGTTGGCTCTGAATGTTCCCCTGGTGTTGTCAAGTCTAGACTGACACCAGTTCTGGCTGTAATCCCGAAGCGCTAATATCGGTGACGTTTACAGTGATGGTGGTGGACCTCAATTGTATCATGTTTATCCCTACAGCTTGAGGCTGCAGCTCATGGGCCGTTGTCGGCTCGGCTTTTGCAGAGTACGTACTGCGCTAGACGACCGGCACCGCGTCGAAGATGCCAAAGACTTACATAGTGTTTTGATCTTCGTCTCCTACTGTGTCTTGGCTTGCATCCATTATACAGGGATGTCCAAGAAATCAACAAAGGATGGTGGGGTTACCTTGCGTGAGGTAGATCATTTTCAGGTGCATGGAGAAACCGTTGTTTACTATGAATAGAAGGTGCTGAAAGGGATGACCATTGTTATACGCACTGATCTGATGAAGCAAACGCTATTATTCTGATCAATCCCATCCTCGTATCATGTTTCCTCCCATCTCGATATGCACTCAAATCCCCTCTCAGCTAAGCCCGCTCACGTAAGTAAGGATGGCTGCATAGCTCCCTGCCTTGAACTCGAATACCCTTGGCAGCCATATGGTGTCACAAAACATTCTATCTAAAAACTTGTCTTGGGAATATTGGTTTTACGAGTACCACATCGGTTATGCCGTGCCGTCATTGGGGCTCAGGCATGTACACCGAGAACTCTCGCAGCCTTACTGTACAACAAAGCGACCGAGCTTGACCAAGCGCGTCTTCTAGTTCTGGCTCGATGCGATTCATATCGAGATGAATTGAAATCGAAAGGACTAGGCCCAATGCTTCGTTTCATCTTGGGTTTAGTCAGGTCCAGATCTTCGGATGCTATCCAGAATTCCAGTCCACGATTAACTCCTTCGCTAGTTCCGGGCCTTGTGCCATCGCCTCGCCGTGCCTGCCGGTCGGTAAAGACCCCTATGTAAGAGGCTGTTGAATTTGGCTGTTGTATGTTGAATTTGGCTAGATGGCGTCAGGGAGTTCGAAGAATTGGCTGTCAAAGGTATAAGGGCTGAAATAATTTGGTTGTCTCATACAAGCTTAGGCTAGTAATTAGGCTGCTTTAATTCTGTAGTCTAAGCCTTAGAGGAAAATTCTTCCAACACCCCTGGCTGTTAGATTTGGCTAGCTGGCTCTATCGAATTCAATTGATGCCGAATGTGATAGTCGGGCTGACAGAATAAGTCGTACACCAAAAGCAAAGTAAGAGTCGACGCATTCCGCTCTCTTCAAGACTCTCTAGGTCACACAAAGAGACCTACGAAAGGATATGGATATTTTGATCATATTCGCAAGGTAGCTTTAATTGGAAATGATGAATGCTGTTGTAAGGTGATGGTTTCTCTATGTCTTAACGTCTAAATAATTTCTTCAACTCTATGCAGACGATACTGCCGCGCGACACCGCCAAAAATTGTAAATTTTTGGAGATGGATCCAGCATCATGTAGAGCAGCCTCCATCGCAGAGCGCAAGCGGGCATCTTTGGTGTAGTAACTCCTGTCGCTACTCGCACCATCCTCATTTAATATTATCATAATGCCTCACAAAGACGCTGACCACCCCGTGGTCAAGCGCCAGAAGACTGCGGCACCCGCCAATGCTTCAAAGTCGGCATCAGACTCTTCAAGGATTTTTGCGCCTTTCCGCGTATGTCTATTTTCTCGGTCGCCATCTTGCTATAGCTAACTTTGTCGCACAAGACTGTCGGTTTAGTATCTCCTACCAGCGTTCCTTTCACCTCGATTCCTCTCGGAAAGACGTCCTTCCAGATTTCCACCTCGGTTGGCCGAGCTATTCAGACTTATGATCTTCGTCGCGGATTGAACCTCGTTTTCATCACTCGCCCGCAAACCCCCGCCGATATCACCGCCACCCTCGCCTGGAAGCAACAGATTTTTGCAGCATGGGGAAATCCTCAGAAGGGCGAGCCTCAGGGTGTCTGGGTCTACCAGAGGGGTAAGAAGGTCGATGAGCTTGCGCTGCCCGCCGACCTCGACGAGCCCATCCAGCAAATTCAGATTTTGGGAACATGGACTATTGTCGCTGCTTTGACCCGTATCGAAGTTTTCAAGACCGCCAGCCTGGAGCACTACACCACTATCTACACCACTCCTGCCAACGACCGAGGCAACGAGATCACTGGTGGCATTGTTACTATGCCTACTTTCCTCAACAAGATTTTCGTTGGTCGCAAAGATGGCTGGGTCGAGATCTGGAACGTCAGCACCGCCAAGCTTATCTACACTATCCTCCCTCCTTCTCCCGATTGCGGTTCTGTAACATGCCTGGAGCCCAGTACTGCTCTGTCTCTCCTCGCTATCGCCTATTCTGAGGGGACTCTTATCATCACAAACGTTCTTACTGACAAGGTCGCTCTTCGCATTGAGGCTGGCCACTCGGAAGCACCAGTCAACTCGATCTCTTTCCGAACCGATGGCATGGGAGCTGGCCAGGATGGACGCAAGGATGGTGTTATGGCTACATCGACAGCTGCTACTGGAGATGTCACATTTTGGGATTTGAACGGTGGTGGTCGTGTTATGGGTGTTTTGCGAAGCGCTCACAACCCCCCCTCCCACGACGGACCTCTTGTTCGTGGCGGTATCAGCAAGGTTGAGTTTCTCCCCGGTCAACCTGTGATCATGACCAGCGGCCGCGACAACTCTCTCAAGTCCTGGATTTTCGACGAAACCCCCTTCTCGCCTGTTCCCCGAATCCTTCACCAGCGCAGTGGACACGCTGGTCCCGTCAATTGTCTTCAGTTCCTTCCTACCGACTTTGAAGGCGCCGATGCCGGTAACAAGTGGTTGATCAGTGGTGGACAAGACCGAAGTCTTTGGGGATGGAGTTTGCGCCGTGATGGTCAAAGTACAGAGTTGAGTCAGGGTGCCATCCGAAAGAAGGCCAAGAAGATTGGTATTCTGGCTACCAGCGCTCTCTCTCACGGACCTACAACGACTTTGGAGGACCTCAAGGCCCCCGAGATCACATGCATGGCATCTTCGCTAAACCGAGATGGTGGTATTGGTGCTATGCCTGGTAAGCAACCTGTGTGGCAGAAGATGCAGAAGAGGAAGCCCCAAGATGCCGAGGTCAGTGGTATGACCGGTTGGGAGAGTGTGGTGACTGCTCACAAGAACGACAAATTCGCCAGGACGTGGTTCTGGGGTCGCAAGAGAGCAGGTCGATGGGCTCTCCCTACTGGAGATGAGACTAACGTCTCGACTGTTGCTATCAGCCCTTGCGGCACCTTCGCTCTTGTTGGTGCCGAGTCTGGTGGTATTGATATGTACAACCTCCAGTCTGGAAACCATCGCACACGATTCCCTTCAAGACTTACCCCAGCCCAGGCTCGCGCACTCAAGATGCAACAGCTACGACAGGCAGACGATGTCGTAGCACTACATGCCGAGGCCACTCGCCAGTTCCCTGTGGGCACTGGAAAGCATACTAAGCGTGTCACTGGAATTGTTGTCGATCAGATGAACAAGACCGTAGTGTCTTGCTCCTTGGACGGCAAGATCAAGTTCTGGGACTTCTTGACAGGAAACCTGCTCGAGCAAATCGACTGGGCCCCTATGACTTTCCCCACCGCATGCAGATACCACCCCGCCAGCAACCTCCTCGCCTTTTCTTGCGACGATCTATCGATTCGAGTGGTGGACATGGAGACTAAGAGAACTATTCGTGAGTTCTGGGGTCCTCAGGGTACCATCAACGATCTGTGCTTCTCCAGCGATGGACGATGGATTATTGCAGCTTCTCAGGATTCTGTCATCCGTGTCTGGGATCTTCCTACAAGTCACTTGATCGATGCTATCCGACTCGAGAAGCCTTGCAAGGCGATTGCCATGTCCGTTACTGGCGAATACCTCGCCGCGACGATCGAGAATGAGCTGGGCGTGACACTCTGGACCAACAAGGCTCTCTTCAAGCATGTTCCCACACGCCAGATCTCCGAGAAGGAGATTGGCCAGGTTTCTGCTCCTACAGCTTCTGGCGAGAACAGCCATGGTATGCTGGAGGGCGCATTCGAAGAGGAGGAGGCCGAGGATGAGGATACCGTTGTGGCGCCTACAATCGAGCAGCTCAGCGCCGATCTTACAACTCTGTCCCTGGTTCCCAAGAGCCGATGGCAAACACTGCTACACTTGGATCTTATCAAGGAGCGAAATAAGCCCAAGGAGGCCCCCAAGCTTCCTGAGAAGGCTCCTTTCTTCTTGCCTTCAACAACGGGCAAGGATAACCCCATGAAGAACAAGGAGGAGGAGAAAGCAGAGGCGGAGAACACTTCTCGCGTCACAAAGCTTGAGCAGGCTCGTTTCGAGCAGGCCCTGAGTTCCAAGCTTCGTGCTGGAGCAGAGACCGGAAACTGTAAGCACATTGACCTTGCCCTTATATTGTTACAATGCTAACTCAACATAGACGATGATTTCATCGAGCATCTCAAGTCTCTTTCACCCTCCAGCGCTGACCTGGAGCTCCGCTCGCTCTCCGTGGGAGATGGTGACGAGATTCCTAATGAGCTGCTGCACTTCATCCGTGCTTTGACAGCGCGCCTCAAGACTCGCCGCGACTATGAGCTTACTCAAGCCTGGATGACTGTGTTCCTCCGACTTCACTTTGATCTAGTAATGGAGAATGAAGAGCTGCTGAATGCTTTGAGTGAGTGGAAGACATATCAGGAGAAGGAGTGCAACCGATTGGATGGTTTGGTTGGATACTGCAGTGGTGTCGTTAGCTTCTTGAGGAACCCAAGGACATGAGAAGCATAAAATAGCAATGTTAGTTTCAAGATTAAATAATGGCGTTTGAATATCATGGCATATTAGGGAGCATATAGTGTACTAGGAATACAATATTCAATCCCAACAAGTTTTCAATCGTGACTGTTCAATGTATTCAATTCATCGACATCTTTAAGCTACTGACGTTCATAAACTCTGTTTGCAATTGCATTCAAACGAGCCATTCTTAAACTCCTCCTGTCTGCGAATTCTATAAATACACAGTTTCTCCCTAACTCTTCCGGAGACTCAACTTCCTAGTCGTCTCTATCATATACGTTTCCAATTTCACCGCGTTTGTTTGCGCATCCACGCTATCATTCGTATGATAGTCGAATGGTCGTCGCGAACATGTTATGCGCTTGTGTCTGAAGAGGCGATCGTGCGAGAAGGTCCTGGCTGATCGGCTTTCTAGACCTGCTCGGCGCCCCAGCCAGCGTCTTCGGCCTCGCGCATGTTGGCAGGGGGCTCAATGGAGGGGACGAACTCGAGAGCGATGTAGGCAAGACCGGTGATACCGACGATGCCACCGGCGATGTAGCTGAGGACATTGCCGCCGAGGATCAGAGAGCCGAGGAAGACGTAGACTGTGAGTGAATTAGCGGTGATTCAAGCACAACTATGTTAGGCAGTTACTTACAGACACCACGGCCGATGAAGGAGAACATGAACGACGCATGTCGGGCAACTTGAGGGGGAATTTGGAACTCTACGGTTTGTTAGCATTGGTCTACAGGTTTCAGTGACTGTCGCGACTTACCAAGAAGGCCAGTAACAAGACCAAAGATGATCATGTAAGCACCAAGAATGATGGGCTGACTATAGAGAAGCTATCAGTACTCGTGTTGCTGCGTCGCGGCCAGGTGCTCGATTCGACTGCGAATGTGAAGCGATCGGCTCGAGCACGGATTGGTGTGTACGTACAGGCTGAAGGAGAAGATGGAAACGACACCACCGAGGATGACGATAACACCGACAACCAAGTTGACAATGCGACTACACGTAGAGGCGATGGTTAGCGACGACTTGGTTCGATTCAATGCAGAGACTGCTTCAATGCCCACTCACAAGATGTCTGAAGGCTCCATGTTCATTGTGTCTTTGGGGTTTCCTGGACTGCGCCGGTAAGAATTCGAGGTCGATGGGGATTATATGTTGGAGAGAGAAGAAGTAGGCAGCAGTCGCGTTGTAGGCAGAAGAATTGTTGATGGATTTGAGGTGCGTGGCCACGGATGGAGTTGGAAAAGCACAGGAACAAGATTACGTAGGTAGCCCCGAAGAGGTGCAGCGGCAGCAATGCTTTAGCTCTAGGTTCCAGGTCCAAGTCCAGGAGATCAACCCCCAGAATCAAGGACCTGTTCGCTTTGGGTTAGTCCCAGCCACAGCCACACGGGTCTACCTTGACCAATTAGAGTCGAAGGAATTAAGAGTTGGTTGCGGAGTACGAGTCCCAGGTATTGACGAATCAAGATGGATGACCAAAAACAGCAGAAAGCTCAAAATCAAGGACCCTCAAAGAAACAAGGGCCTTTTGAGATGCCGCAGTCGAGTCTAAGTCAGGAATGATTGTTTTATCGCTACTAAGGAGCGGCGGCCCGGCCGTTAAAGGTTCGGGGCGTTGTCTTGCACGTCAATGGCGCAATAAAGAGCTCATGGATTTGTCGAGGCGAGCTATGCACCAGGCGCATCATGATACTCAGCTACAGAACATACGAAATATTGGTATTATTGCTCATGTTGATGCCGTAAGTAGAATTCCTCAGATACGAATCATCGAATAAGTCTCACATGGTTGAAAGGGCAAAACAACTACCACGGAGCGAATGCTCTACTATAGTGGTGTCACGCAACGTGTTGGAGGTGAGCATATAGTTAAAGCTTATTGAGAGTAAATACTAATGAAAATCAGATGTCGACTCTGGAAATACCGTGACAGACTTCCTAGACTTGGAGAGAGAACGTGGTATCACCATTCAATCAGCAGCCATCACATTCAAATGGCCTCTTCATCAATCACTCGCCCCAGGAGAACACGCAAAGACAATCAATCTCATCGATACTCCCGGCCATCAAGACTTTCGTTTCGAGGTTGACCGCTGTCTTCCTATTCTCGATGGAGCAGTCTGTATCATCGACTCAGTCAAGGGCGTTGAAGCTCATACAGAAAGAGTATGGGGCTCTGCTCACGAGTTCAAAGTCCCACGTATTGTATACTGCAACAAACTAGATCGAGAAGGCGCCTCTTTCAAAAAGGCTGTTCTTGAGATCGGTTCGCGTCTCAAAGGTTGGCCGCTGGTCTGCCAGATTCCTTGGTGGGAGAAGGAGGATTTTGTTGGTGTAATTGATATCGTCAACAGAGTGGGCTATCGATGGAAGTCAGAGCGTGAAAAGACCGTCTACAACACCGCTCAGCTGAAAGAAAAACTCTCAAGTTCTAACAAGGATCTTCTTCCTGAGATTGAGACTGCGAGACAGGCTTTGATCGAGGGTCTTGCGGATTTTGACGAGGCTATCATGGATGAGTTCCTTGCTGAAAACGAGAATATCGATGCGACTTTGATCAAGCAAGCTATTCGAAGAGTTATCCGAGACGGTGACGGTCGTGTCATTCCTGTGTTTGCAGGATCTAGTTTCCGTCACATTGGCGTTGAGCCATTGATGGATGCTGTTACAGATTATCTACCAAGTCCAGACGAGCGCCCATCCGCAGAAGTTCGCGTAGGCTCAGCAAAACACCGTTTGATCGAGGTGCTCGAAAACAGTTCCAAGACAGCCAGAAGTCAAGTTGCCTCAATTGCTTCAGTTTTCAAGGTCTTTAACCACCCTAAGGAGGGTGTCATCAGTTTTGTGCGAGTTTACCACGGCACGCTTACTAAAAACGCAGCAAGTTTCAACACCAATATCTTGAACAACGAAAAGCCCATGGGAATTCTTCAGGTTTCAGCAAACATGACGCAGGATATTCAGACACTGGGGGTTGGTCAGATTGGAGCTTTGAGAGGCTTGAAGAAAGCTCGAACAGGTGACACACTCATCACAATGAACGGAAACAAGCCTATTCCTGAATCTTTCCGTCATGTCAAGATTCGACCACCAGAGATCCCACCACCCGTTGCATTCTTGCAAGTCGAGCCTTATGGTAACGTTGCTGCTCAGCAACTCCATATTGCGCTTGAGAATACTACAAGAGAAGATCCCAGTCTTCGGTACAGCCGGGACCCCAAGACTGAACAGTTTACTATCCAAGGTATGGGCAAACTTCATCTTGACGTGTCACTTTACAACATGAAGCAAAAGTACAAGATCGATGCCGACTTCGGTCCTATCGAGGTTGATTACAAGGAATGCGTCACAGAGCCTACGCGGCCACAGTACACAGTCTTTGACCGTCCTGTCGCAAGCAAGTCGGGCAAAGTCTCATGCACCGTTGTTCTGGAGCCACTTGAAGATCACCATCGAGAAACTTTACTAGAATCCAGCGTTGAGCGAGACGGAAACATATACCACGTCGCCATTCCCTTGCCGGCAGAGAATACAACTCTGAACTTTGACCCTGAAGAGGCGAGGGCGCAGCTTCTCAACGGTGCTATTGCAGGTCTTGCGAGGGGTCCTCGTCGTGCAGCTCCCGTTCACGGGTGCCACGTTACCATCACACTAGACACAGAGCCTGGAGCATGCGAGACACCCACTGGAGGGCACTTCAGCAGTGCATCCAGGACGGCAGTGCAAGCCGCTCTCCGGGAAGCATTTGAGAAGGAACAAATTGGCGTTCTGGAACCCATCATGCTTGTCAACATCACCTGTCCAGAGGTTGTAGCGGGCGCGGTGCAACACGACGTTACAGCCGGAGCCGGAGGACAGGTTTTGGAGGTGAATGATAGATCTGCGGAGTCTACAGGTGAAGATCATATTGATGTGTCCAGGATCTACACTCCTCCTGATCCGTACGATTCTATTACTTCTCTGAGGGGTAAGAAGTCTTCGGCGAGGGTGGTCGAGATTATTGCAAAGGTTCCGTATAAGGAGATGTTGGATTATGATAATCATTTGAGGAGTAAGACTGCGGGACGGCACTCTATGACGATGTTCTTTGACTCTTTTGCTAAAGTTGTTGGACATCGTGAGAAGGGTCTGTAGAGGACTACTGCGAGGAGGATTCATGCGAAGTGTAAGATAGAAAGTAAGAGCAAAAGCAGTTATGTATACTATGTACGATAAATCAGATTTATGCCATAAAACCCTAGAGAGTGTTACGTCTATCTGACAAGTCAGTTTAGTGTCGCTGTATGCCATTTGCTGTCAGAACTATATCGCGGTTTTGAGGAACAGGATCATGAATGTAAGCGAGTGTATGTATGAGTGATATATGTACTGAATCCTATATACAAGAAAGAACAGGCGATATGCCAGGTCCTATCAATATCTACCTTCGAAAGGGTATTTCCGTCTCAAATTCCCAAGTGTCTATCATAAACGCCAAAACGAGTGAAGTCATTCCCAAAACGCTCATCCCATGCAATAATTTAAAGTAACAGAAAGAAAACATCAGTCTTAGACGAATCGCTTCTTGATGTTGCACTTCTTCAAGCACTCCTCAACACCAAGAGCAATGCTTCGAGGAATAGCAGCGCGAACCTTGTCAATATCCTCACCAGCAATGCTCTGACCGAAGGTAGCAGCAATAACATCATCGCTCAGAGCAACAACCTCATCAGCAATCTGACCAGTGCCGAAATCTTCAGCAGCGAAAGAAGCGACGAAAGTAGCAGGCTCGCAGTCGGGGTTGTACTGAGTGTGGACAGAGCCTTGGTAGAAGGGAGTCATCATGTTGGCCTTGAGTTCGGTACGGATAACTCGGCGCTTGCCGTCCTTGTCCATGACGCCGTTCTCGGGGACCATTTCGGTGATGAGACGGCCGGAGGTCACGACTTGGAGTTCGGCGGAGCGGGGGTGGACGTGGAGAGTGTTCATGCCGCAGGCTGGAGATGTATGTTAGAGTTGCTGTATGAAGAAGAGATGTAGGGGTGGAACTTACCATTGACTCGGCCAAAGGCCATGCCTGAGCCAGTGCCAACAAGAGCGGGAAAGGTCTTGCGGTTGGCAGCGACGAGTTCACCGCCCTTTCCAGGGTTGGGCTGCTTGGTGTTGAAGTCGAAGACGAAGTCATCGTCGTTGGAAAGAATAGTGAAGCGATCAGCGGCACTGGTTTGTGTTAGTTGAGTAATCAGTGGGTGTTGGTTGGGGGCTGCTTACGTATCGGCAAGTTGAAGCTGGGCAGTCAGACTGAGAGGTTGAGATCGTTGGACATTGCGAGGAGCAGCCTCAGTAAAAGAAGTGAGAGCCAAGATGGCAGAGATGGTAGCAATAGCGAACTGCATTTTGTCGGTGATAGTTGTTATAAGTGTGAGTTGTATGAGTGTCAAGAGACTGAGTTTATGTAGATAGTTATTGAAGATGTGATGCTTGTGAATGTAATGATGATATTGAATGATAATCTCAACTTGACAGGACAACACCATCTTCTTATACCTTCTTGATCATCATCAAAGTCCACAGGATAATCAGGCACAGGATAGCTAAGCTTAGCTGTCTGACAGGAACAGCTTCTATCCCAAGGCTTTGCCCTCTCAAAAATAGTCCACCGCCCTACGGAAACTCCAACATCCGCTGCCAGTTCATCATCAAGGCCAAGGCCCTTCCTTGGAGTCGCAGCGTCTTGGTGCTGAGTGATGCACCGCCATTGGTCATCTGCCGCTATTTCGAGATTCTGGGGGCTGTGCAAACAAGATCGAACAGGGCCGCAGCTGACCAAAAATATACCATTGACAGCAGAGTAAGCGCTTCTGCGCGTTAATGTCAGCACCAACGGATCCTGCGTTTCTACGGATGTTGAAGAGCCGATGGAAGCGTCGAATGGGGTTGAGGTTTTGTTTCTGTTGGTCGGAAACAAACCAAAACACATGGCCTGCCGTGTTTCTGTCATAAGCCACCACGACCTATATGTGAGCCAGATATGAATTTTTATTGTTTCTATTTGAAACATTTAAGGGAAATATCTCATTATTCCCATCTTTTCATGATCATGTTTCTGCTTTTGATTCTCCCTTGCGGTAGAATATTGAAATGTCTTGTGCTGAAGCCGGTCAGATTGACTCGGGTCGGGATAATAGAAGGAATAGTCTCTGACTTAGGCTATCAAAATAAAGTTTCCAAGAGCTAGTCTAAGCTTGCATAAGATGCGCAAGTTAATTTCATCTCTTATGATTTCGCCGGCTAATTCTTCATGTACCGACACGACTCTTTGCTTGGAAACAGTGTTATTTTAGGTGTATAGGTTAGGCTCGCTGGTTTCATCAAAGTGTTAGGGAAAATGCATATGTTCCTTCCCGTTCAGTTTGTCTGGCTCTACTCGGTGAGGTAAACTTCCTACCTATAATTATTCGGTTCATAATGATGTAAGTGGGTTTGTTCGACTTGCACAACGGTACCTGCCACACCAATGGCAAGAACAACCACAACCTTCCCATCCACGTAGCAGCCGAATCTTTGCATTGAGAGAAAATGATAGAACTCAGACTCATCTCGTATCCGGACATTCACCGCTGGCCCAATGTCATTACTCCATGCATTACTCTTCATGCAACAGTTGGGTGTGCAGCTGATTCTTCCAAAGAACCCTTCAAGGACATGCTCTCTGGCGCTATTATTTTCCCTTCGATTGCTGTTGCAATTCTAGGAACCGCCCTCACTACTCTTGGATCAGGAGCGACAGTTGTGGCGCCCTCTCACGGAGGGAAGAAGAAGAATCGACCGCCGTCCTAAGTCAAGTACCGATCCAGGGATGCCTCAAACTGAAGATACAACAACGACTACCCAGATTTGTTGCCGGATAGCGACGACGATTCAGAGCAGGGTGGTTCTCAGCAAGCGTCCTCAGCCGACGACCTTTATAGCCTTCTGGAGTAGAGCTCTGAAAGTCAGATGGAGCTTCTATTAACCAACCTGCGAGTTTCACGAGATTCCGTTGGTTAAACCAGATAATGCACAGCTACCATCAGAGAACAAACGGAGCTAGCTGCATGCATAGGTTTATAGGGAGGATTTTAAGTTATGATGGAAAAAGGATACATGCAATAATTGCACTTGCAGCCATCGAAACGTAAGAAACAAAGTTGAGTCAGTCAGAACTTTGAATGCTGTGGCTTAAAATGTTCCTCCACATTGTTTCGTACGGCAGCAAGTAAGTCAGCCACTCCCGCTCTCAATGACTTTGTTTGGGGTTGAAACATGGCTTCAATGTTTAAGTTGTTAAATTGCTCTATCCACTTTGAATGAGGAGAGTCCTGCATGATCTGACCTGTCCCGTTCCCACTTGGTCCATTACCCTAGATGATCTATGTCTATGTTTTTCTTTTTGTTATTGAGATCTGTTAAAACTATTGCTTTTTGTCTTGAAAATGACGTGGTAATTGTGACGGAAAGCTGGCAGAGACATTGAGATTGAAATACTGACTCAGTTGAATGCCTCTATTGTGCTTGGAGAATGCATTATCAGGCCCAGAAGCAGATATCCCCATAATACCATACGGAGCAACCAAGTAGAAAGCATGGGGAAATATCCTCCACAGGTAAGTCCCAGTGGATATACAGTAAATCTGATCCTAGAACAGATCAAGGCCGACAACCGGAATGCTACCTTGAAATTTCGCTTGAGCTTATAGCATTGACAGTGGATTACTTGGTCCGCGCGATAGAATCGGCTGCAAGGTAGAGTTTTAAGCGATATTTGGATCCTCTGATAAGAATGCTTGTTTATTCGTAATCAGAAACTGTTATCCGATAAAAGATGTCGGTCTGTAAAGTTGAATTGTAGATAGTAGAGATCATTACATGGGAATGCAGTCTGATAAAGTATGGTCATTGTTTAGGTACTTAGAGCAGGAAGGAGCATAAGTGAGTTAGTTGTGCGATTGAGGAGGCAGGTGCTGTCAATTCACGCGCCTGCCTACACTTAAGGTACTGTAGAGTTGGTAGTCGCCTTCTGACCTCGACTCAACACCACGGCCAACTGAATTATTGACAGACAAACAGAATCAACATGACCCAAAGAAATAGAATCCTTTGACCACTATTCGACGCCTTGCCTTCACAGCTTCTACTATGGAGACGCACTAAACCAGGGAAGCATGGCGTAGATCTTCCAAAGACCCAACTAACAAACGGTAACTAAAATTAATGTCTCCTCAATAGTAGGTGAGTCCTTCTATCAATCTTATTCTTATTTGAACCAAAAAGCTGACTCGCCCTAGAATTAACCTCGCAGCCAAGCGCGTCTCGACAGCCAATCCTAAGCCGCATAGAACGCGTCCCGTTCAGCCTGTTTGTCTCTCCGCGGGCAATCAGTTGTGGCTCCGGCTCTAACAGGAGCCGTCTCTGAAGCCGTTGTGACGCTAACCGAAGACACATTGGCCCAGGAACAGTTTTACTGTTGGCATGCGGTAAAAACTACCGTCAGGGGCTTTAAAATGACCAGCGAGCCAATGTGAGCTTTCGCCGCAAGCCACCGAAGAAAACGTCCAGGGGTTAGAACCATGGTGGAAGATGAGAGCACAATGGAACAAAGACGACAGCAGAAACAGGATCAAGACAAGACAGGAAGCGATCCAGAATAACAACCCAAAACCATTACAGTACCGAGACAAGCAGCCATTGATGTCGCCCACAAAACCCCAGAATCCTGATACTGGAACAATGCCTCCAAGGGAACAATATTCTCTTGCCGTATCCGGGCCTTTGTTCCGAACATGCTGGTCTTATTGCCGCAGTCTCAACCCTATTTTGTATCGACGACTTCTCAATTAAGCTCGTCCTGTCATGATGCGATAGACTCTAATCTGCTCCAAGCACTACCCCTTGAGCCAACAGACTTGAGCAAGGCACGGTCTCTACCGGATTGGCTGGATCGGAACTAGGGGTCAGGCAAGGGCCAAGTCTGATTGGGGACAGTTTCATTACTCGAACCTCCATCACAGGAGAACCTCCACATTATGACAGGGGACCTCATGTTCATGCAGGTACGGAGAGGCCAGGGCTCAACATGGGGTCTGACCACGAGCCCACTCAGACGAGGCCCTCGCCTGTCGCTCAATCTCCTGGTCGTGGGTGAATGCGCCGGCGTCCGCGCTGTTGACCATTGCTCATTTCCTGGGGATCCATTTCTATCTCGCCCACTGTCGATCTCTTAATACTCATGTCCTTGCTTCCTTGCCTGTCACTCACTCTTTCGTTTCCTTCCTTTTGTTAAAAACGTTTCTGTCGCTGGTCCACGAACCTGTTGGCCTTTTCTCGTCAGCTTCATCACTCGTTCTGTTGCTCGACGACAATTACACTCATTTACCGACGCCAGCTGGATATATGTCTTGTTGATTTTTAACAAGTTCTTTGAAGGATTGGAGGTATTTACGCACATAATCAGAAACATACTTTTTGGAAATTCGAACCGGATCGACTATCTTTGATCGACGACAATCACAATGAGATTCATCAACGTTTCAGCTGCCCTTGTGGGTGTCCTTTCTGCGCCAGCAATCGTTGCTGGCAAGTCCCATGGCCACCGTCATGGTCAACATTCTGCTTTCGAGTCTCGCCCTCTCCAGAAGCGAGGAGGACAATGCCAGTTCCCTACCGATGACTCCAACATGGTCGCTGTCACTCCTGATGCTAAGAACGCCGGTTGGGCTATGAGCCCCGATCAAGAGTGCAAGCCCGGAAGCTACTGCCCCTATGCTTGCAAGCCTGGTATGGTTATGAACCAGTGGGATCCCAAGTCAACTTACGACTACCCTTCTTCTATGGTACGCCTGCGAAACATCAACGATCAACTCGGGATACCTAACTAACACTTCTCAGGACGGAGGTCTCTACTGTAATGAGGACGGTGAGATTGAGCAGCCTTTCAAGGGCAAGCCCAACTGTGTCTCTGGCACTGGTTCCGTTGAGGCTGTCAACAAGTGTGGTTCCACCATGTCCTGGTGCCAGACTGTCCTGCCTGGTAACGAGGCTATGCTTATCCCTACTGTTGTATCTTCTAGTGCAACTCTGGCTGTTCCCGGATCTTCTTACTGGTGCTCCACCGCTGCTCAGTAAGTTATTTCTCTAATATCGACGATCAATGAAGATCTCTAACCATCAACTAGCTTCTACATCAATCCCCCTGGTACTGGCGAGGAGGGCTGCATCTGGGGTACTGAGGACAAGCCCATTGGTAACTGGAGCCCTTACGTTGCTGGCGCTAACACTGAGTCCAACGGTCAAACCTTTGTCAAGATTGGCTGGAACCCCATCTGGGAGGACTCTGGCCTGAAGAGCGAGCTCCCTGACTTTGGTGTCGAGATCCAGTGCCCTGATGGCGGCTGCACTGGTCTTCCTTGCAAGATCGACCCTACCAAGGGTGGTGGTAACGTTGGCAGCGAGCTTTCTGCTAAGGGTGCTGGCGGTTCAGGCTTCTGTGTCGTTACTGTCTCTAAGGGCAAGACTGCTCAGATTGTTGCT
The DNA here is from genome assembly GCA_004367075.1 of Fusarium incarnatum. Taxonomy (NCBI): domain Eukaryota; kingdom Fungi; phylum Ascomycota; class Sordariomycetes; order Hypocreales; family Nectriaceae; genus Fusarium; species Fusarium incarnatum. The sequence goes on from QGDZ01000027.1 coordinate 305,888, forward strand.
TTCTCTACCAGCGGCGGTGGTTCCGGCTCTGGCGATGACTCCGATGATGACTCTGATGACGACTCTGACGACATTAAGATTTCCATTGCTGAGGTTAAGCCCTCTAGCACTGCTGAAGCCGAGCCTACCACCTCCGAGGAAGTCGTTGTCAGCACCACTGCTGAGCCTACCACTTCTGCTGCCCCTACTACATCCGCTGCCCCTACTACATCCGCTGAGCCCACCACCAGCAGCGCACCTGAGACTACCTCTACTCCTGTAGAGACCACTACTACTGAGCAGGCCACCTCCACTACTGAGTCTTCTACCTCTGAGGAGCCTACTTCTACCACTTTCACCTCGGCTTCCAAGTCCAAGACAACCAAGTCCTCTACCAGAAAGGTCTACCCTACTGTCAAGCCAGGTATTTTCCGTGAGAACGGAACAAGCACCACTGACACCAAGTCCGAGACCGAGACCGAAATCAAGGAGACTGCTGCCGCTACTGAGGTGGACTCCGGTGCTGCTCCCTCCGAGACCAAGGACAGTGGAGCTGGTCGTGACCAGGGCAATGCTGCTCTTGCTGGCCTCGTCGTTGCTTTCATCGCCGCCGCCTGTTTCTTCTAATCTATGTCCCCTTTGACGACCATTCACCACTGTCTCACCGCAGCTGGTTTTCACTTCACAGACTCTATTTACCACATACATTCCTTTATTATTGGTACTCTACATATATTATCAAGCCATATTTCTATCGGCGATAGTGTCTATTACCCCTTAACTATACGACTCAGCAGTCATATGGCTGTTGAGTCAGTTGGTTGACGATACCCGCCCCGGGTATTAATATTCGTCAGGAGTCTTATTTGACTCTTTGGCCCGCGGGCATTATATATAAGTTCAACGCTTCTTTTCACGGTCGATATACCCTTTTTGCAATCATTGGAGACATTGGATATTTTTGGAGGAACAAGCGATGGTTTTCTTTTTTAGCTTATTAACGACGTATGCACACTATGAACAGAGAGTATGGTTTGGAGCTTGAGTATGTCGGGTGGTTAGGAGAGAAGAATATACGGGGACGGCTAGCCGATGGGATGATACTCTGGTCATCTCTAATAAAAATGAAAATAATCTTGATTAGATATTAATGGTGTGATGTACGTTATCGCACTCAGTATTGTAAAATAAAATGTGTCTGATCATTATTGATTGCTCGAGCAAAAAGTCCATTCTCTTAATTCAGCCAAGTTGCTATCTAATCTCTTTGTCCGCTGGGTATCACACAGTAAATGATATTATACAGACGCCACCAAGATGACTTTGTACTCCATTATATATCCAACACGAGTTCTTTTTGAATGTCATCCTACTTGACCCATCCGGGTACATCATCAGGGTCGTAATCCTCATATCTCCTATCACGAACTGTATGCCACACGTTGGGCCAGCCAGCAAGCACAGGACTACCCTTGGCCTTAGCGCCAATGATAGCAAACCGTCCTGACCCATGAGCAATGAAACCGTGCATCGAACCCTGCTGCACGAGCGTCGCGACTGTCATCTCCACGTCTTCGGACGTGACCTCTGCGTTGCCCCATATCATACCCTCGTTGGGTCGCAGAGATTTGGGACCACCAGGTGGCGGAACTAGCGTAGAGTCTCCTTCTGGGTTTTGAGCATTGTTCTCAAGGGCTCTCATCAGAAGAGGGTTGACGTTTTGAGATCGGTTAAGACCGTTGGGTCCTGCTGGAACCCAGCCTTCCAGACGGCGCTGAGTGTATGTGGCGACTGCGTGAAGGTCTGCTAGGTCGAGAGTTGCTGCTTTGCGTGATGATGCGTCTGTTGGTGGGACGTATGTGAGAAGGAAAGTCTTTCGACTCAGTGAGCGCCAGAGAAGTGGTCGTAGACGGTTGCTCAATGTCAATAAGAGACCTTTCTCAAAAAGCCAATCCTCGTGTTGTGCTAGGTGATGTTGAAACTGGATGAAGTTGCCAGATCGAATGGCCTGGCAGATAGGAAGGAAGACTGGTGCCAAACCTTGACATTCTTGACGCTGGAGCAACACTTGGGATGGGAAGCGTCCTAATAACATGTTGCAGGGGATCAGGTATGTGAGGATGTTGGTTCGGTGTGAAATCAATTGCGATGGAGTCTGAAGGTATGCTTGTTCGAGACATAACGCAGCGCGTAGGTAGTGGTTGTTGGAGAAGTTAAAGCGGCCTAGATAGTATAGAAAGGTAACGCGCTGGGCAGCTGGATAGAGTGACAGAGGTGGGGAGATGGTGGAAATGTTGACAAAAATCATCTTTGCAAGATGTGTTCTCCGGCACTATCATCATATCAGCTTCATTCCATATAACATGAAGGGTCATATCATACCGCAAAGAGAAGTTTGAGGACAAGGTTAGCGAACATGTAAACGCCAACCTTCTTGCCTTCAGGTTTATCGTAACGACCACTAGATCGGTCTGTTAAACAAGTAGTAAAGATCTTTTGAATAATCTCTGCTGATGACTCGGCAATAGTCTTGTCTTCGTCGACGGCACGTAGACGACGCGCCAACTCGGGCTGTCTGTTGAGAGACATTGTGAGACGGGCAAGAGTTTCCGACAAGGACATGCTCGTCTTAAGAAGCATGGCACCATATGTAGGATGAGCAAAAGCCGTAGAACATGAGCTATAGATCCCAATTAGCGATGGTTCTTTATGTGATGGGATAGGTACATACTTGACGAGACCACTAAGCAACTGATGCGCGCCGAGCAAATCATCATAATTCACGTCGCGCCAAAAAGCCATGTAGTCTTTCATAAAGGCGACAAATCCGGGCCATACGGTCGCTTGACCCTCGGGCACGTCATCTTCTTGCGGTAGCGATTTCTCAATGATATTGTCAAGACCTTGTTGGCGGAATTGAGAGCGTAGTTCGGCTGCGAGGTTGTGGTATTGTTGTGGTGAGTTGGGCTCTACCTGAAGCCAGGCACGAAGCTCGTCGCCATTTTGAGAGCGGATGAAATTACGGATTTGGGTGAGGAAGTCGAGAACTAGAGGCATTGCGGAGGGTTTAGGTGTTGTGAGGGTGATGAGTTAGAGGGTGAATGTGAAGGTCAATGGAGGTGAGCTTGGATTGAAAAGGTATTGGCTCCACTGTCTGGTGTTCTTGAACAATGCTGGCACGGCCGTTTACAGTGCACTTTATAAGTGGCCAGAACACCATAACAAACACTCAGATTACCTTCTATTCAATTTTGCATATGTATCCAGGGTTTGATAAAATTCAAACTCGAGACTGTTGTTCAAGGCACAGCAGCCTTTTGTGCCACTGTGTTGGTGGATAGGTACTATTCTAGTAGGTTATCATGATTGAGTTGCTGTAGGCGACTTCTGCTGAGACGAGCTCGTCGCGATTTGGCCATATGGAAGAGTTCAAACGTCTTGATTGAAGTCAAAGAAATCCCATAGACAAAGGAACTCGAGACTGTAATCCATATATGACACAATAGCAGCTCATGTGGCATCAGGTTCGTTGTTCAAATCGTCTTACCCTGTACTTCTCAATCATCCATTCCGGGCCTGCTAAGATTTTGGTACAGATGAATGATAGCCTTCACTTGATAAAGCACAACAGAGTTTCTTAATTATTCAATTTTTAACTATTTTTTGTTGTACTAATGTCATAAATAGCATCGCTCATCATATCTATCCATTGTATTTTTAAACAGACTCAACACGCTGCACAACAAGGGCAGTCGCAGCGCCACCACCGTTGCAGATAGCAGCAACACCATACTCACCAGGCTTAAGCTGGTGTAGAAGGGTAGTAAGGATTCTTGAACCAGAGCTACCGAGAGCATGGCCCAGTGAGATGGCGCCTCCTAGAGGGTTAACCTTGGCATTCTCAAGACCCAGGATCTTGGCGTTGGCGAGAATAACGCTGGCAAACGCCTCGTTGAACTCCCAGATGGCAACCTGGTCCTTGGTAATGCCAGCACGCTCAAGAGCGATGGGGACAGCCTTGGCAGGAGCAACAGGGAAGTCAATGGGTGCAGTAGCGGCGTCGGCGTAACCACAGATCTTGGCCAGAACTCGAGAGCCGGAACCATATTGCTGGGCAATGGCCTTGCTTCCTAGGACGAGAGCACTAGCACCATCGTTCAGAGTAGAAGAGTTGGCAGCAGTAACAGTGCCGCTTCCGTCGCGAACGAAAGCGGGCTTAAGCGTGGGGACCTTGTCGAACTTGACATCCTTGAAGCCCTCATCGGTATCGATAACAGTCTCGCCCTTGCGCGACTTGACAGTGACAGGCGCAATCTCATCAGCAAAGGCCTTCTCCTCCCAAGCCTTTTGCGCATTGCGGTATGACTGGATAGCGTACTCGTCTTGCTGCTCTCGGGTAAGGTTGTGGTTCTTGACAGTGTTCTCGGCGCAGTTGCCCATGTGGAATTGGTCGTAGACATCGGTCAAACCGTCCTTGATAAGGCCATCCTCCATCTTGACATGGCCAAAGGCAGGAAGACCGCTGGCGCGTGACACGTAGTATGGGACCTGTGACATGTTCTCCATTCCACCGGCGATCTGAGCCTCAGAAAGACCCATCTGGATGTTCTGGGCAGCCAAGGTAACAGCCTTCAGTCCAGATGCGCAGACCTTGTTAATAGTTGTCGCCTCGATCGACTGGGGCAGGCCAGCAAAGAGGGCAGCCTGGCGAGCAGGCGCTTGGCCGACATTGCCCTGGAGGACGTTGCCCATGTACACATCGGTGATCTTCTCGACGGGGACCTTTGACTTTTCCAGGGCGGACTTGATAGCAACAGCGCCGAGCTTGGGAGCCGATACTGACAAGAAGGAGCCGTTGAACTACAAATTAGTTAGTAGGCTGCCACAGAGCCAGTTGTTCGGATGTAATTCTTACCTTTGCGGTAGGAGTTCGGGCAGCGCTCAGAATGTAAGCATCCTGAAGCTCCTTGCGCAGGGCAGGTCGTGTAGAGAACTGTCGCGCGCCATTCACATGTCCAGCAAGCTGGGCCAGCCGGCCAGCGGATCTAAGTTGTGTAACAGGCATTTTCGAGAGATATGAGGGTATCACGATGCAACAGGAAAGACAGAAAAAAAAAAGAATAATAATTCAGGAATAGGAAAGAGGAAGGAAAAGACAAATTGTCTGTATTAGTAGTACGGGTATATAATAAGACGACCTCGGGTATCGTAATCTACGGTCCTCTTCGGCTTTCAGCGGGGGAGGGCGCCCGAGGTGGCGGGAAGAAGCTCTCCCGTGCCGAACCCCAAACAATCCGGGGCACCGCAAAGTGACGTCGATAGAATTAATAGGCCGAGAGGTACAACATTTACTACAGTTTCGCAGTATAAATGAAAGTATCGCCCACGAACGGTCAATGACAATCTTCTACCGTTACAACCAGTTGCTTCATGTCGAGCAAACAACCTCGCTCCAACGCTCCGACTGTCTCGGAATTAAATATCATTCCGAGATGGATCTCTAATAAAGAAGAGAGCGGTCTTCGTCCCCCGCGTCCATGTGAAAGTCCCGGAGCTAAAGGAACGGCTTTCAAGATGAGCCTCTGCAGGATAGTCACGCACGTGATCAGATAGAGCTGACAACGGCAAGTGGGATACTGCCAAGCGCTGATAGGCCTGAATCAGTGCCACCTTTGATTGGCAGATTGCCACCGAACTTACGGATCCCTTCTGCTTCCCTGTGGAATCATTCAACCAAGTGCCTGTCCTGTCCTATCGATGACCAATCTCCATCTCCGCTCATCACTGCATTGCACTACACATTGCACCGCTACATCCATCGTTCCCTAGAGACAGCGAATCCTGCATATTCATTGAAGGATCACCATCAGGGTCGCAGCTTCGCTTTTTCTACCTAACATCATCCGCCAGACCCTCGTCTCTACTTTCGCCTTCTCGCATATCCGCCATCATGTCTACCGCTGCTCGTCGTCGTCTCATGCGAGACTTCAAGGTACGATGCGCTTCCGCAAGCATTTTCAAAAGCTTATCTTGCTAACTTTGACGGTAGCGCATGCAGACTGATCCTCCCGCTGGTGTTTCTGCTTCCCCGGTACCTGACAATGTCATGACCTGGTACGATCGCTCCCTTTGATGTCGCCGCTTTCAAATACTTATCGATCATGTTACAGGAATGCTGTTATTATCGGCCCCGCAGACACCCCATTCGAAGACGGCACCTTTCGACTGGTGATGCAGTTCGAAGAACAATATCCAAACAAGCCACCTCAAGTCAAATTCATCAGCGAGATGTTCCACCCAAACGTTTACGCCACTGGAGAACTCTGCCTGGACATTCTGCAAAACCGATGGAGTCCTACCTACGATGTCGCCGCCGTCTTGACCAGTATTCAAAGGTGAGGAGAAATAGCACAAGAGGGCCGTGCTTAAGCTGACCATGTCTAGTTTGCTCAACGATCCCAACACTGGCTCGCCTGCGAACGTCGAAGCGTCCAACTTATATAAGGACAACAGGAAGGAGTACACCAAGCGGGTCAGGGAGACCGTCGAGAAGAGCTGGGAAGACTAAGCGACGACCAGCACCCTACAAGGACAGAGAACGGTATGCCAACGTCGGTTTGTCCAGAACTATGAATCAGGGTACTCAGTTTGCTCTGTATGTTGGAGCGCCCCCGCCCAGGGCGCAAGCATGTATGTAAATGGCGTTTGGGTGCGTTGGAGTTGGACTGAACTGCATTCGAGGCGTTGCGAGCGTCCAGGAAGTCCCCAAGAACGTTAGCTTATGATATCACGAGGGTTCATCATATATGAAGAGGAGTTTTATGTTTCTTGAAATGCCCGTGTCTTACTGTGTGTCCATTGAGTATCTTAGTCTGGGTTGGAATGACTTAGACAGGTGTGAATTGTGTCTTGGTGATAAGAAGCAGGAATGTGGCATTTGTTTGTCATTTCCATCTTAAATGAAGTTTATGCGGCTCTTCCATGAATTCCATTGTCCTTGAATCACTAATATGCGCTACCTCGAAGCATTGTGGTACTGATGACTGTCAATTCATGCGTTGGAAATCAGTAAAGATCGACCTTTGGTCATTTACCATAATAGGCAGTGTGTTGACTACTTGCCTACTAACAATTCCAATTCGTCCCTCATGAACCCCTCCACACAGCAACCCGACAATCCCAAACCCCCGGCACTTCTCCAAATTACTTTCGAGTCCATCAAGACGGACCGGGCCCATGGAACGGTCATGAACATTACGGAACCTTGAACCTAACGTTCAAGGCCATAAAGGCCTAAATCTAAATCTCTAAGGGTTAGGTCCCCTAAATTACAGGCGGGACCCCCCCTGAGTAGCCCTGACACCTGAGTCCCCTCCCCGTTTCGGCCCCTCTTGGCGCGCGTCTTGTAAAGATTCGGACCTATCACCTTCTCCAAAACCCACCGCCTCTGGTTGCCAACAACAAGACGTTGGGTTAGGCTGTTGATTTGTTGTTACTTGTTACCATATCGCATCGTCGATACAGTATCCGTACATCCATCCATCGACTCATGCAATTTGTTGTTGATTGCACGACAGACAAATCACACTTATCTTAACAACTGTATCGTGCATTTTAACCCCCCGTCGTCCTGCAGCGAAACCCTGTACTCTTGGCCTGGGGCCTCTCGATCTGCGACTTTTCTGGCTCTCTTCAGACATCCACAGTCACTAGACGACCACACTAAACCTCACCTCTCTTTGTTTCGAGGTCGTCGTCTTCCCCCTCCTCTCGCCGCCATTTTGTGGCTCGTTGCAGCAAATCCACGGCCCGCATCTTCTGCGACCCCCCTCACAACCCCTGAAGGGTTCGCTTCAACGCAACCAACGATCGAGCCCGACTTTTTTCTCCCAAGGACGACAGCGCCGCGGCCCATGATAACGTCTGTTGCGTGACACATAGCCTGCGTTCAATATGTCGTCCGCAAATGGTATCAAGGTTGTCGCCAGGTTTCGACCTCAGAACAAGGTCGAGCTTGCGTCGGGCGGTACGCCCATCGTCAGTTTCGATGGCGACGAAACCTGTGTCCTCGACGTATGTTGTCCATTTGCGTTGCTGGAGGAAGCAACATACGGTGAGACTTCATGGCTAACGTATTCGGCAGTCCAAGGAGGCGCAAGGTAGCTTCACCTTTGACCGAGTCTTTGATATGGGATGTAAACAACAAGATATTTTCGACTACTCAATTCGATCCACCGTCGACGATATTCTCAATGGATACAACGGTACCGTTTTCGCTTACGGCCAGACCGGTGCCGGTAAGTCTTATACCATGATGGGTACCAACATCGACGACGACGAGGGCCGAGGTGTTATCCCCCGTATTATCGAGCAAATCTTTGCCAGCATTATGTCGAGTCCCGGCACCATCGAGTACACCGTTCGAGTCAGTTATATGGAAATCTACATGGAGAGGATTCGAGATTTGCTCCAGCCGCAGAACGATAACCTGCCTGTCCATGAGGAGAAGAACCGCGGTGTCTATGTCAAGGGTCTTTTGGAAATCTACGTCTCTAGTGTCCAGGAAGTGTACGAAGTCATGAGGAGAGGAGGAAATGCCCGAGCCGTCGCTGCCACAAACATGAACCAGGAATCTTCACGATCGCACTCCATTTTTGTTGTCACCATTACACAAAAGAACGTCGAAACCGGCTCAGCGAAGAGCGGACAACTGTTCCTTGTCGATTTGGCAGGTAGTGAAAAGGTTGGCAAGACCGGTGCCAGTGGACAGACACTCGAGGAAGCCAAGAAGATCAACAAGAGTTTGAGTGCTCTGGGAATGGTCATCAACGCCTTGACCGACGGCAAATCCTCACATGTTCCTTACCGAGACTCCAAGTTGACCCGTATTCTTCAAGAATCTCTCGGTGGTAACAGTCGGACAACTCTTATCATCAACTGTTCCCCCAGTAGTTACAACGATGCCGAAACTTTAAGTACGTTGCGATTTGGTATGCGAGCCAAGTCCATCAAGAACAAGGCCAAGGTCAACGCCGAGCTCAGTCCTGCCGAACTCAAGTCCCTGCTTAAGAAAGCGCAAGGACAGGTCACAAACTTTGAGAGCTACATCTCCAATCTGGAGGGTGAGATTCAACTGTGGCGATCCGGTGAAGCGGTCCCCAAGGAGAAGTGGGCCACGCCGGCTGCTTCTACCGATGTTGTTGCTAGAACCAAGGCCGAGAACAGGACATCTACTCGACCTTCTACTCCTTCATTAATATCAGATAGCCGATCCGAGACGCCTGGGATATCCGAACGTGCTGGCACTCCCAGTCTACCACTGGATAAGGACGAGAGAGAAGAATTCCTACGACGAGAAAATGAACTGCAGGATCAGATCTCAGAGAAGGAGTCTCAAGTTGTTACAGTTGAGAAGCAGCTTCGGGAAACCAAGGAGGAGCTGGTCTACCTCAAGGAACACGACAGCAAAGTTGGCAAGGAGAATGAGAAGCTCACAACTGAGGTTAACGAATTCAAGATGCAACTTGAGAGACTCACCTTTGAGAGCAAGGAGGCCCAGATTACCATGGATGCGTTAAAGGAGGCCAACTCGGAGCTTACTACCGAACTCGACGATGTGAAGCAGCAACTTCTTGATGTCAAGATGAGCGCTAAGGAAAGTGGTGCTGCCCTCGACGAGAAGGAGAAGAGAAAGGCCGAGAAGATGGCCAAGATGATGGCTGGCTTTGATTTGGGCGGCGAGGTGTTTAGCGAGAATGAGCGCCATATCGCGGAGACTATCGAGAAGGTTGACTCGCTTCACGAGCTCAGCGCAACTGGCGACAACATCGCGCCCGACGAGTTTAAGGCACTCCGGGCTCGCCTGGTGGAGACACAAGGTATTGTTCGACAAGCCGAGCTGTCCATGTACAGCACCACCTCTAGCGACGCCGACTCAAGAAGGCGACAAGAACTTGAGACTCGTCTCGAGGCTGTCCAAGCCGAGTACGAGGAGATCCTCACCCGCAACCTTGGCCCCGAGGATGTTGAGGAGGTCAAGGCTCGATTGGAGAATGCCTTTGCCAACCGACAGACTGCTCAGTCCGCATTCGTCGATGAACTCAAGACCGACATTGCTCAAAAGGCGGCTGAGAACACAAGAATGAAGACGCTGATCGACGATCTCCAACAGCGGGTTAAGGCTGGCGCCACCGCGCCAATGGCCAACGGCAAGACGATCCAGCAGCAGATCGCCGAGTTTGACGTCATGAAGAAGAGCCTCATGCGCGATCTCCAGAACCGATGCGAACGTGTCGTGGAGCTCGAGATCTCTCTGGACGAGACACGAGAGCAGTATAACAACGTGCTCCGATCGTCAAACAACAGGGCGCAGCAGAAGAAGATGGCGTTCCTCGAGAGGAACCTGGAGCAACTCACCCAGGTTCAGCGCCAGCTGGTCGAGCAGAACTCGGCTCTCAAGAAGGAGGTCGCCATCGCTGAGCGCAAGCTCATCGCTCGAAACGAGCGTATCCAGAGCCTGGAGAGCCTGCTACAGGATAGCCAGGAGAAGATGGCTGCTGCGAACCACAAGTACGTATATCCGATGAATTTCCGTTTTATGAACCTTGCTAATAAAACGCCTAGGTTTGAGGTTCAGCTTGCCGCTGTCAAGGAGCGTCTCGAGTTGGCCAAGGCTGGCAGCACTCGTGGTCTTAACTCGCCGGGCGGCTTTAGCTTCGCCAACGCTGGCAGCAGGATCGCCAAGCCTCTTCGAGGAGGCGGTGGTAGCAACGACGCTGCCCCCAGCATTCCTACGATCCAGAACCTCCAGGGCCAGAACGAGGGCAACACCAGCAGCGGCAGCAGCAGCAAGCGCGCCAGCTGGTTCTTCACCAAGTCATAGACGTAATGAGGGAAAGATAAATAAAGAAAAAAGAGCTCGCTGCTTTTTTGCTTTTGGGCACGGCGTTGCGAGCAGATTCTGTTAGACACACCACATTCACACACCCTATCGTTCATACCCCTTTCCCCTTTTCCCATTCGACGATTGCCAACACCCCTGTTCAACAAAGCTCTCTCCACACATTTGTTTCTCCCATGCTGTTGCTTTCTAACTTTGTCCCCGATTTCTGTTTTGTTTCTGATTCTATAAGAAGGCGATAGAGGGTGGGGGCGGCTACGATGATTTGGATTTACGACAGGCATCGCGATGGGTTCACCATGACTGGGACGGGATGGGTCGTTATAGGGATGGAGCATTGGGCGCGAAGAGATGAGTTGAAAGCCGGCTGCAGTGGAGGAAACTTGCATATATATAGTCTTGTCACGACCACGTAGTTAAGGCACGAAGTTCAAGAAAGTCAATGAATTGAGGTTCTAACAATCTATATTTGATCTCACATGTATAAAAAGAAAGGCTGAATAACAGGGGGATATCTTGGGGGAATCCTTGACAGATTGTTCTAGCTATGATGCTTGACTAGGTAGAACTATAGGGAAATATTCAAAACGGTTTCGTCATCTGAGGTGTTACAATGCTGAACCTTTAGATCTTGATGTCGCCGTTTCCAGGACCATCTCCGTTGGTGCCGCTCAAGGTAGCCAGGAGGATGATCTGAGGAATAATGACAACCATCAGGCCAAAGACGGCAGCAAGAGTGACGGCGATAACCTTGAGCTCGAGCTTAACAATACGGTACCAAGCAGACTTGGAGAAGCTGGACCAGGCGTCACGAACGGTGGCGTAGCCACGACCACCGACAACAACAGGCTCAATGCGGCCGTTGAAAGAACGATCGAAAGGAACAATAGTGTCAGCCTCGGCGGGGAGGAGAGAGGCCTGGACACGGACGAGAACAACATAGGCAGGAATCTGGACGGCGATCTGGAGGAAGATAGCCAGGATCATAATGCCGAAAACGCCGCTCTCGTTGCCATCGAACTTGGGAACTTCCTGACCATCCTTGTCCAAAGCGTACAGCGTGCCGAGACCGCTGAGGGTGACGATCTGAGAAGCAGCCCAGAAAATAACGGTAGGCCTCCAGGTGGCGAGGAAAGTGGTCTTGAATGAAGGAATTCGCTGGTACCATCGAAGCTGAGACTCGGGAGTAATAACGATGTGGACCCAGGCGGTGCTAAGCTGGACGCAGATAAGAGAGCTGATCAAGTGGGCGATGACAAAGGAGTAAGGAGTGACGTGGTAGAGACCGCCGTTGATAAGTCCGAGACAGAAAGTTTGGATAATGTGCATCCAGATACCGCGGTACATGGCACGGAAGCCACCAGTGGATCGAAGAAGGCCGAAAGTGGCGCGGAAAGACGAAGTAACGGGCTTGCCCTGGCCAGCAGTGGGAGCGACAGGAACATCGAGAGAGTTAACGGGCTTGGTCATGTCGTCGTTGGCGATAGACTCGACAGGGAGAGGAGCGTAAGCGGGCGGCTTCTCATCTTCGACGATGGCGAGAACAGGAAAGACCTTTTCGAAAGTGTATTGGCACTGGACAATATTAGCAAAAAGTAACGGTTAAACGGTCATAGCGACACTTACAAGAACCATAACAGGGATGAAGAGGATAAAGTTAGCCATAAAGACAAAGAAAGACCACTCAGGAAGCTGGTTGAGCTCATGGCCGAGATCAGGCTTTGGCACGTTATCGCGCCGCATGAGCGACGACATTGCCGTTTCGGAAAACATGATGCACTCTGATTTTGATGAAAGGAAAAAAAGAGGTTAAAAATGAAGATGGTTAATCCTCACGTTAAACGTTGATGGAGGAAGAGGAATGGTGAAAGGTGAGGTGCTGGGGGTGGTTCTTTAAGTTATTATGGTCAGCTGCGTTTACTGGCTGAAACGTAAAGCTAATTTAGGCAGTGACAGGGCGGCTCTGGGGGGCGAAAGATGATGCACAGCCCCCTGTTTATTGATCTACAATTGGAGTCCAAATGATGTAACAATATCTGCAGTACCTACCGTTGAAATAATACCATATAATTAATTTACTACCTATGTATCTCCAATGTAAAGTGACAATAATATATATTCTCTCATCTGAAATAAATTATAACATTACGTCTAGATTCTAGGTGGTCTGCATCGTGTTCGGGTTCAAAGTATCCGGTGGTTACCGGATTGGGAAATATAGGACTCCTACCTACGGATACCTATCCGTATACTTCTCACAGGATACACGTAATCACCAAACCTCCTCAAAACTGCCAGCCTTCACAGCCGACCGGTTAAAAAAGCCACACAGAGCTTACAGCAACGATTTGCATAACATTTTCAATGATTCGCTGTATTTAACTCGCCGCTTTGTCTGGTAAGGCTTTCTTCCATTTCTCTGATAGCCACAAGAGGCGTATACTTGGCGCTTCCCTGAGGATCGGGACCCCTGGAGCTAAGACACTGCCTCTGAAGTCACAGGCTGAATCTAAGCCAGACCAATCCTCAAGTATCTGAAACCATTTTGCTAATGACCGAATGATTACTATCCACTGATTGACAGTGAGTATTAAATTTGAAACAAGGGTCTTTATGCAGAAATATGGATTGTCTGTGTGTTGATGTTGCACAGAAATAATGCCCCGCAATCATGACCTGAACCTTTTAATGTGCAGGGCTGACCGACGTCACTGGCCACATTCATTAACGAGTGGGACACTTCCTCAACAACCCCTCGGCCGGATCAACTAAAGGACCCTTTACACTTCTGAATGCCCTCACCTTCAGTATAATGTCCGCATCAGATATTCCGAACCTTCTCAGTTCTCTCCGCAGCGCCCGTGGAGGTCGCGGTCGCGGAAGAGGTAGAGGTGGCCATGCTTCTTCATCAGCTACTCACGACTCCACCATTCAGGGTACTGATACTGATGCTTCTGTGTCAAGACTGAGTGCTGTTGATCTTGGATATCTGGATGATCCTTATGCCCAGTACTTTGTTCAGAGCTCTGATGGGCCTGCCGCTAGACGACTTCCTATTATTAACAGAGGTACACTATTTCTACCATCCATCATGACATGTAGCTTACCAACTTTATATAGGAACATATACGAGAACAATCTCTCTAAATACTCTCATCGAGTCATTTCTAAATGCAGATGGAGACTCTGCACCGAAACAGATTGTCTCGTTAGGTGCTGGTACTGATACGCGGCCTTTTCGATTATTCGCTTCAAAAGCCCGTCCTGGCTTGGTCTATCATGAGCTGGACTTCGAGGTCGTTACTTCAAAAAAGCTAAGGACTGTTCAAGCTATGCCTACGTTGAGAAACATCTTGACAAATGTCACACAACTAACGGAGCACTCTTGGTCAAGTAAGCCTTCAACGGGTGGTGAATACTACTGCCATGGCCAAGACCTGCGCAACTTTTCTCAAACAAAAGCGCCGAGTGAGGAAGATGATACTCAGCCAACACCACAAGAGCGACCAGAGGTCACTCTCCCTGGTCTTCGCACCGATATCCCCACGCTGCTCCTCTCAGAATGCTGTCTCTGCTATCTCAACGCCAGCGAAGCTTCAGACGTCCTCAACTTCTTCACAACCCGCATCCCCAACCTCGCAACTATAATCTACGAACCCATCCGCCCAGACGACGCCTTTGGTAAAATGATGGTATCGAATCTCGCAGCACGACGTATTCAGATGCCCACTCTCAAAATGTACCCTACACCAGAGGACCAGCGAGCGCGGATGAGCAAAGCTGGTTTCGAGACGGTGCATCATATGACGATTGAGGATATCTGGCAGAATTGGGTTTCGCCTGAAGAGAAGCAGCGAGTGGATTCGTTGGAGGGGTTGGATGAGGTTGAGGAGTGGAAGTTATTGGCGGCGCATTATATCGTTGTTTGGGCTTCAAGGGGGAATGGGTTTGGAAGCTGGGGCGGCATTGGAGGAGGAGCGTAGATAATCGATTGGATACGATTATAAAAGCACCATGAACACCATTTTGCGATATTGTTCTGCATAAGAGCCAGGATACTGACTGGGTCGGGTTCTGAATTACAGGCTTCTGAAGTATGAGAAGCAAACACGCGGCGCAAAGACTTTTCGTCACCCAGACAATTGTAATAACATCAATATTTAAAGGCGGTAACCTGTAAACGATTCAAGATTTATCGACATCTCAAATATGCCTTCTCGTTTGAAGTGATGATTTCGTAGGTTGAACAAACATCGCGGATCAATATACTTCCTATTTAGGTTTAGTTTAGTCCATGCTCTTGTAACACTCTCATTATCCTGGCCATTTCATCTCACTTCACATACTCATTCATCCTCCAATTCACTCTCTATCAGCAACGAACAGCTTCATCAATCAGCCAAATAATTAAATCCATGTTCAACTTCTTATACACATAATAAGATCGAGTTACACCAACTGCGACAAGATGGCGGAGAACAAGGCATACAAGTACCGCCAGGAGATCAGTCAAATGATGTACGTTTCTGGCGAAACAGCAGAACCACCTATCGAAACTACAAGTATCATTGAAGATATCGTCCGTCAACAAGTCATAGAATTAGTACGTTTCTCCAACTCCCCCCTCATTCTTATCCTATCGCACTCTGTTTCGTCTCATTCATCTCACTAACCCCCTCTCAGCTCCGAAACTGCACCGAGCTCGCCTCGCGTCGCGGCTCAAAATCAATCAGCATTAACGATCTCATCTTCCAGATCCGCCACGACCAAGCAAAAGTCTCCCGTCTGCGCACATTTCTCTCCTGGAAAGACGTCCGCAAGAACGTCAAGGACTCAGACGACAAGGGCGCAGACGCCGACATCGCAGCAGGCGATGACCCCGTCGCTGCAGGTGATAACACTACTGATGAAGCGGCCAAGAAGAACAAAAAGGCCAAAGTCGGCTTGCCGTGGGAACCTTCGTCTTATTACAATGTTGAAGTGCCAGAGAGGGAGGATGAGGAGGATGAGGAAGAGGAGGAGATGAATTATATTACGCTGCAGAGATTGCGGAAGGCGGATGAGCGTACGAAGGCTATGACCAAGGAGGAGTATGTTACGTGGTCTGAATATCGACAGGCTTCGTTCACATACCGAAAGGGCAAGCGATTCAGAGAGTGGGCAGGTTTCGGCATCGTCACCGATAGCAAGCCCTCAGATGATATCGTTGATATCCTTGGTTTCTTGACATTCGAAATGGTTCAGACCCTGACGGAGATGGCACTCAAGGTCAAAGAGCAAGAGGATCTGGCGAGAGCCCAGAACGGAGGAGACAATGTCGGCACTGCGAAGAAGCGAAAACACGAGGGCGCATTGTTTGACTTTCCTAGTGAGGGCAAGACGCCAATCGAGCCTCGTCATGTTCAGGAAGGTTCTCGGAGACTGCAGCAGCGACCCAAGAAGTCAAGGGCTATGCTCAACGGGACTCGAATTTCACAGCATACGCCTCTCAACATTTTCTAACGTTCGGTTTTTATAAGCAGCACGATTGTATTTGGATTGTTTCTCAAGGAGTTGACTCTGGAAACTGGTAGTGTTTTCGACAGCCAGAGCAAAGGCGCATGGCAAGAGTTTATTTATATTTTGTTATTATTTAATTAGAAGTTCCCAGTCCTATGACTATCTACTTCCGCACTCTTCTTCCCCAGTGAATGCTTGTGCTGAGCAATGCTAACGATAGCATCTATCTGTCGCACTCATAGCAATAGTCTGTCGCTGAATCAACGCGTCTTTTCCTCTTCTCTTGTATCACATAGTGAGTTCGGTTAGCTCGGTTGGCTTTATAACTACTGTTGAATAACGCCTTCGGGGTTCCGTTAGACTTGTTGCTAGACCACTGTGCACTTCTGATAATCTGCGCTGAGTAGTTCTGGTGGGCGGCTTTTCTCTGCTCATAGCAACAGTGTGTCTCCGCGTCTTTGGGGGCTGCTGGCTACCCTCCTCGCCCACAGTTGTCTCGATTGGCCACTTCTAGTTGACCCCCTCGCTCATAGTCGTCTCGAACGGCAACTTCTAGCTGCCCTCCTTGCTCATAGTAAAAGCCCGTCTCCGCATGATTGCATTGTTTTCGCACAATCTGGTACCGACTCTCTGCAGACTCACGGGAATGTCCTCCTCACTATCGCTCTCCACATTTCCCTTCTCTTCCTTCGCATGGGACCGCCGCTTTGTAAGACTGCCCCGACGTATTGTTTGTGTACGCTGAAGACCAGTAGCTCTACTCTCTGTCGGAGCAAGCACTGAAGAGACTGTTGGGACTTCTCTTAGAGAACCATCAGAACCACCGTTATCTGCTGTACGCTGGCGGGGTAGAGGAATGCGATTCAGACGAGACCGCTGTTTATACGTGCTGTAGGGCGCCGCTCTTTCAAGTAGACCACTGCGGAAGGCATTCACGCCCACGATAATCTTGGTCAGTTCCACAAGCTCTTCGAGATATTCAATAATCTCTCCTTGACCAAAAGTACTGGCGTTCCACGAGAGGGCTCGCTTTTGGACGATCAGCCTTGCTACCTCTTCGCCTAGATCGCCAATCTCGCTGGAGGTACTTGGCACTCCACCCGCTGGCGTTTGTGTGCCACTTCGTTCATCAAGAACTTTTCGAACGCGACTAATGAGTTGAAAATGTGCGGCTCGACACGAGGGCATGAATTGTGGCAGAGGTTGCCGAGTGACAAGTGCTTGGTGGACCGAGTAAAGGTTGAATTCAATACAGGCGGCCACCTTGCGCCGATGTATACGCACTTGAGCGTGCAAGTCTTCTAATATTGAAGAACCATACTCCTTGCGAAGTGAAAAATTGTTGTCCATCTTCTCAACTATCTGGCGTAGCACAATGATGATCTCCCTGTAAATAGGTTTGAGGGGCCGGAAATCCGCCTTAAGACGTGGTTCACTAGAACACATTGGGAGGAATGTCTCTGCTAAAGCCAGTGCTTCCTGAGCTTTGGATCTTGCATAGTTGAAGCGTTTGGCAATGTCGGGATCCCTAAAGTTGGGTTTTGATATACTGTCCAGCCCAACAGCCATAGCAGCATGCATCTTTTGCACGTGCTGTATTGACTCTGAAAGCATTTCAATCAACCGATCCCTGGCTCTGACCGGAAACACAAGCATCTCAACGGCCATGGCAACAACGCCACCTATAATGAACGCAGTAAATCGTTTGTAGAAGATCTCAACAGCTGTACCTTTGCCGTTCGCAGCAGCTAGTCATGTTAGTACACCGGGTCATGGTAAGGATGAAGTTGCCACTTACAGAGTGCAACTACGACCATGGAAACTGTACTGATCATGGCCGCCTTCACATATTTCTTCTTATTTAATTGGACGTAGAAAGACGGGACGATGCCTACGATGAGGATAAAGATCATGCAGACTCGGTTACCATTCCCAATCGCGTAGGATGCCAAACCTATAACGCAGCCAAAAAGGACTCCGCAAAGCCGTTGAACAAAGACATACACGGATGTCCCTATAGCAACTTCAAAAACTAGAAATAGTTGCATGGGGGCCCAGATGCCACGAACAGACGTGTACCAAGGGTTCCAAGAATCAATCAAAGCTGGCCAGCTCAGAAGAAGGATGGCAGATGCGAGCTTGAGGGAGTAAGAAAAGTGAGGAGATTCGAGCACCCACTCGATAGCGTCGGCAGCCTTTCCTCTGATCCTGAGAATTCGACTGTTTCCTTCAGCCTTTGATTTCCCCTTTCTGCGATTATCTGTAGGGCCAATTTCATGTTTCCCCTGAGGACCAGGTTCGACAAAACGAATTGCTTTCTCCTCATCTGTGGTTTTAGGCGCTGCATGCTTTGTATCCTTCTCGGCCGCTGGCGTTCGGCTTTTTGGTTTACTCTGACGATTCTTCTCACGAGCCAGTCCTGGCAGGACAAATCCATCACTCTCACCGCCCGTTTTCCAGTATTGCTGCATGTCAATTGCTTTCGGAAACCAAAAAGTGGTCCTATTATTCCGCGCTTGTCTTTGTTCAACGACTTTTCGAACATGGCGTAACATCCCTAGAACATGGTTTGCAGACTCGGTCAACCCTAGAACGAATGAAGAGACTAGGAACGTTTCCAGACGAGGCATGAAGTCGACCCGGTTGTTCTCATCTGTTCTCGACCGGCGAAGCTCTGCCGAACAACTGACATCAAAATTGCTGATAGCCTCCACAAATTGATCGATATCTCGATCCAAATCGCGCAGAGATATCTCCTTAGGAGTAGGATCTGCAGACGGCAGGGCTTGCACATCGTAGCAGTAGGCGACACAGTCGATGACCTTCTCTGTAGCTTTCTGGATTGATTCCTTTAACTCGAGGGCAGGGTCACGAATACGGCCAATCATAGCCTCAAGCAAAGCAGCGTTACTGAGATTGATCTCTCTGGCAGGCTTCGCGTACTCTAGTCTCTGTTGATAATCTTCGAAAGTGTCCATACGCTTAATTCCACTTGGCTCACTGTCGGAGCTATCAGCTGTTATAGTAGCGTCGTCTTCCGAACCGTCGTCATTCTCCAGGACGATGGACTTGTTCTCACAGACTCCTATGATATTGGTAATGTTCTGGACGAGCTTGCTCATTTGAGAGGTGGTAAGGGGCTTCAAAGCCCTCGGAGGAAGCACTGAAATACTCATTTCGTAGTTGGATTCTCGTTGGGCAGTTTTGCACGATGTAAGCTGAGTAAGGAGTCTTTTTCTGGTTGCCGACAAGTATCCTATTGTTGTGACCTCGACAGGAACAGTAGGAGTACGATGGCGGTGTTGAGAAGCCCGGAAAGGTGCTAGAAACGTAGACGTCCATTTGGACAACCAGCCTTTCTTGTGCTTGGGTTTATCAGGCGCGCTCTTGGCCGTGGCGGTCATGGTATGATCGGCATGGCTTAGCTCTTCGGCTGGGCTTGGTGCTTCGTCTGTGCTTGGTTCTTCATCTTGGTCACCACCGGGTGTGAGGAACCACTCTACAGCTTTCTTGAGACCGTCATTTGTCTCTTGGAGAGCACTAACAGCAGCGCCACCAAGGAAATTGCTCGATGGCTCAGGGAATATAGCCAGGTTTGTTACGATCGACATGCCGACGCCAATCAAGGTTGGATATGCAACATTCGTAACAACCGGCAGTGATACCCGTTCTCGGCTCCCCAGTAGCACAACTAGGCAGTCAATAAGAGTGAAAGCAACAACCAAGAAAAGACGAGGTTTCGCAGATCTTAGGTAGCCGTGAAATATCGCAGCCAGAGCAAGAAATATTCCGCGGATAGCGTACGCGGCTTGCCGGCTCTCATCAACAATGAGACTGGAAAAGTAGAGACCCAAGCTAGACCAGCCGAGACCGAGTGCTGTACCAAGTAACACATATATGACAGCCTCTATCATCGGGCCCATTCTCTGACCCGGGTGAGCAAACACGGTGGCCATTGGGGCGAGAAACGTTACAGGACCGAGGACTGCAACAGCTTGAGGAGTCATGACGGCGATGACGGCAGCGGTACTGGCAATTGAACACTTCAAGACTCGTCTCTTACTCTTGCAGGCGGCCCAATAGTCAAGCACCTGCTTTCTGAAGCGTGCCATTGTGGTCTTCATGATGAACCACCGAGCAGTAAATATGTAGAAGCTGATTATTGCTTATTATGGTGAGTGGTTTCGTAATGCCCAAGGTTGATTAACATCCTTTCCGATGTCGATGCTGGATATCAACCAAGTAAGAACTGCGAGGTGTAAATTATCAGAACAGAATCACTTGAATCTGAATGATGTCCTATCATGCAGTTCATATCTGACAGTAGGGACTGTTTTCCTGAATATCGTATCGCGTCTTGGGTACCAAGGCTTGGCTTATCGTGGATCCTGGTGATTCGTTATAGCGGGGATTCTTCGTCATTGTACATTGGGAGTCTCAATTCAGAAAAGCGTAGAAGATGATATTGATAGATAGATTGAATGCTTTATTATCATTTCTGATGATGGTGTTGAAGTTGAGTATGAAAACATTGAACCGAAACACAGTGACGAAAACTTGGAATTGCCGATGTATGTGACGCTAAGGCAGGTGCGCACGCGATGTGCCGGGACCTCCTTCCGTTATTCATGATCCCATCTCACCTACAAAGCAACTTCCATTAAATGCGTATGGTTGAAACGAAAGGATGGAAGGTACTTGATCAATAGCAAACATTGCGTTCCTCATCAAAAGTCACAAGAAGATGAATTAGTGACTTATAACCAACTCATACTGGCTAGTCTGGTCATGTTTCTGCAGGGGATTCAAAGGCTCAAATGGAAGGAAGAATGTCACGGATGTCGCACGAGCAGGGGATCAACGTGCTAGAAACCCGGGGGTCTTTCCAGGGGTATTTTAGTGGCAGCCTTGCTACACCTCAGTGGCTGCAGCGCTATACCCCGCAGCCAATCAACATCAACCCTTGTGTTCCGCGACAGCCTCCCAACAACGACAGCTTATCCATCCATGCCACCTTCACTATCGCGATCCTTCTTTCCTTTCTCAAACGACACTCGTTTTGAACTTTAGTCTTGCCGATCCAAGATGCTTTCTTTTATCCTCATTCAGAACCGACAGTAAGTTTTCCACCCTTATCCAATGCGCCATTACTAACGATCTCTCAGGGGCAAGACTCGTCTGGCCAAATGGTACGCCCCTTTTAGCGACGAGCAAAAGATTAAGCTCAAGGGCGAAGTCCACCGTCTCGTTGCGCCTCGCGATCAAAAATACCAATCCAACTTTGTCGAATTCCGAAACAATAAGATCGTGTACCGCCGTTACGCCGGTCTCTTCTTCTGTGCCTGTGTCGACACAAACGATAACGAGCTCGCCTACCTCGAGGCTATTCACTTCTTCGTCGAGGTTCTCGATGCCTTTTTCGGAAACGTCTGTGAACTCGATCTTGTCTTCAACTTCTACAAGGTCTATGCGATCCTCGACGAAGTATTCCTGGCCGGCGAGATCGAGGAGACGAGTAAGCAAGTTGTGCTCACGCGGTTGGAGCATCTCGATAAATTAGAATAAGGCGGACGCATGTTGGATTGAAGTTTAAGGAACGTCGAAGCTGTTGCGGAAAGCTTCTCATTTGAGAGCCATGCTATGTCTTTTGCATACCACAAGAAGGCGGACTGGAGTTTGGGCGTATCGTGGCGGCATCCACAGTATCAAGAATATACCATTGTTTTGTGCTATCCCGACGTTTGAATGCGGCACGCAAGTCGTTTTTTAACACGGCTCTTCTGAACCGAACCGACGTGATATCAGTATTCTTTTGGAAAGTCGGCACCGGCGGCTGGGGCGATCGATTGGGGTTGAGGCCTACGATTCAGAAGGTGTTGGAGTTATAAGGTCGATAACTTCCCTTGGGTTTTTCGCTGATGACTTTGCGAGCGAGTCGTCCTGCGTCTCTACCGAATCGTCTTGTGTCTTGATTGAATTGTCCAATGTCTCTGGCTGTTCTCTCTCCGGGTCTTCGCCATTCTTGTGTTTCTTCAGACGACGAAGACCCTTTGACATCAGACCTTCCAGCCTCCGTCGTATCGTTCTCGAGGTGTGACACCTTGACTCCCGACTTTTGGGCTGATCCAACGGCTCGGAGACCTCGATGGACTCGAACGCTATATGTTTCGTCGGCCAATTCTGCAATGCTGCCAGATGTCAGAGATCGCCCATGCTTGGGAAAGCTCGAGGCATAATCACCTAAATTGCCAGGACGGCTAGGAGAAGAAGCTTCTGGGCCCTGGTTCGCAGCATTGTGCCACTTGAAGTATTCGGACTCAATCTCTCGTCGCAGTCTGTTTATCCTCATCCTCATTCGTGTTTCGTATTCCGAGTCTCCACGTGCGAATTTCAGAGCTGACTTGCTCTCTTGCTTCCACATTTCGAGAACCTCATTTACACCTAACCCTCGAACTTTCATGAACGGGGCAAATGATCCCACGACCTGGTGCCCTTCTACGTCGGAAAGCGGCTGTAAGAAAAGCCATCTCATATAGATGGAGGCGATATTCTTGACGAAAAGATGAGGGGAGGCGAGGATCAGTTGGTCTTCGAGAAGGTACTGAGGAATCTCAGCGAGCTTTTTAAAAGGCTCTGGACCTGAAACATTGAGGTGGTCTTCGAGATTTCGAAGAATGGTGTTATTAGAATCCATCTTGCTGCAGCGGTACGGAGAGTGGTACGGAGAAAAGGTTTCGGCAACTGGGTCAAAGGAGGAGAACACTGTTCTTTATATACCACAAGAAAGCAGAAGGTTTACTGAAAAGCCTATCTGCAAGCTTTGTTAAGATTGAGAGGGTCATGGGTTACAATGCCTAAAGTATATGTTGAGGCGTGTTCTTCCACACCTCAATATCAACTGAAGGAATATCGACTGCAAAGACGACCGGAACGAGGACCCTGATTACATTGAATCGGGCCAGCCAGCCCAGGAAGATAATAATGATAATGAAACATCAGAACACATCCGAAACACTGGTCAGCATCAATCCTGCCAAGATCGGGATTCCTGGCAATGTATGGTCTCTGGAGAAGGTTTCCTTGAAATTGCATATTATTCCATTTTACTGGAACAAAACCTGGAATATGGTTGGTATCGGCCAGACCCTGCATTTGCATTGGGGCAAAGCTTGCTTTGCCTCAACGCCTCTGAAAACCTTGGAAGAATTTAAGGAAGGGCTTGAGCCAATGCTTGACCCAGAGCTTCAGCGAGAGCTTGGTCAAGATAATGACGATAACGATAGGATATGGTCACAGTCTGGGTCAGTTTTAACTGGCTATATCAGCAATGGTCTCCATACACATGCCTATTGCTAACGGGGAGGTAACTACTGCTGATAAAGACTGCGGCTTTATGAAGATGGCAAATCGGTTTCTTCAGCGTGAGGAAGATTCACGCCCTCGACCTTTTGACAAGCGGGATAGATCTAAAGGAAGAAAGGTCACTGACATACACCATCGGAAAGGGGTTCCGGTTACAATCAAGCCAGGTCACATATTGAGGCTCAAGGTAAAGAGGGATGAAGAAGAAAAGTTCTTGGCGACTGGCTTAAAGGAAGAGACGTCTAGGTTCTTTACATACGACAAGGAAGCCGAAGGTTTGCTGCAGACCCTTCCTGTAAGTTTCTCATTATGGTCATGAGTTACGATGCCTCAAAGTATATATTAAAGCTTACCCTTTCGTCCCTGCGTGTCGTCTTCATCATTCTCTGAAGTGATATCAAAGCACGATTCAAACAAACGCAACCAATTAAGTAGCAGTGATACGAGAGAAATTTAAATTGATAAAAATATGTGTCGGTAGAGAATATTGATGAGAAGCGATATGGGCATTGAAGGTTTGAACTGCATCTCCATGAGCCCCCAGCTGTGCACATCCCGCACATCCCGCACATCCCGCACCTCTATCGTTATATGATCATAAATACTTAGGTTTCTGAGTAAAACTTGGGAAATTTAAGTATCTGTTTTCGTCTATTGGGCTTCTGATTAGCTAGGACTGGAGGTGCGGGATGTGCACAGCCGAGGGCTCAATGAGATAAATCTGAGGAGCTCATAGACTTTCCCGTGCTGGGTCATTATTGGAGACACCGCGTGGCCAGGTCTCAAAAAAGGAATAATTTTGAATCGATATGAGTCAGTCCGTTGACGTACAGATGATGTTCAAGGTCAAGTGTATGAGATATCTCATATAAAACTGTCCATCAGAGTCAAGCCCTTGATCAATATCTAATTCCACAGGCTTCTACAACATAACAATTGATAAACACCTTTAAACTCCACAAGATCCATATACCAGCTCAACCAAAACATCATCGCTTCTTCAAAGCCGCAAACCGTCTCTCCAAGTCTCCAAGATCAGGAACAGATCCATCAGGCTCACCCTTCCGCGCCGCAGCCTCCATCTTCTTACTCGGCTTCAACTCTACAGATCCTAGCGTGACCTTGGGATGTATGTTATCGGTTGTCATTCTTGGCGGTGTCACTGTTAGTGGACTCGTGGGACCCCCGCCTGCTAGTTTCTTAACGGGCGTGTTCATGGCTGGGTCTGCGGTGAGTGGTGCGGCCTTTGCCTTTTGTCCGCCGGCTGGCTCGTCGTCGTCGTCGTCTTCGTCGAGTAATTCTGGGGGTGGCGAGACAGCCTCCTTCTTGGGCCAGTCGACGCCATAAGCCCGGGCGATTTCCTCAAGGTATCCAACGACAAGCTCCTCCCTAGGAGGCGTAACGCTGAGTTTCTTGACAACCTTCTCATTGACCTTTCCATCCGAATTCTCCGTCGCCGCAAGAACATATTCCTTTCCATACTTCTCCGCCAAAAGCGTCCTCACAGTGCCAAGCTCTTTAATCTCCGTCTTAGGCGCAGCGTAAATCAAACTCTGAACGGCCTCCTCCAGTCCAGGATCAACGGTATGTCCCTCCAGCAGTCCAGAGCGCGCAAGTAGCAGTTCGCAGTAAAGTTCGAGAATCTCGTGAAGCTCGGAGGTGATGTCGGATCGGATGATGTTCTCGACACGAATGCGGGCTGAGTCTTCCTTTCCGGCTTCGAGGAGCTGAGCCATGGCTCTACGCGCGGTCTTTCCAAGCTGCTCATCGCGCTGCTGCACCATGCGCAGACGCGCAATGGTCAGTTTGAGCTGAACCTTGAGCTTTGTCTATTGAGTTGGTAGCGCATATTAGTGACTGTGCGACAGGCGCATCGTGGCGGGGAAGCGAAGAGGGGCATGGATCTTACTATGAGGTTGGCGCTGGGAGGCATGATGAATGAATGAAGAGTGGTCGAGATCTATGGAAATGAGATGAGCATGAGGCCCTCAATGGGAGAAGAGGATGAGGAGATAGACTACAGGGCAAAGTAAAGAAATGGAGGGGTAAAATGGGATAAGGCAGAGCTGCAATTGTAACTGCCTTGCGACGGTTACCCAGGGCAGTCAACGCCCAGACGCTATGAGCTCATTCTCACTGGGGAAGCCGTGTCTGCGCCCCACTATAGCTTCATCCGGATCAGGCCGAACCTTGAACCTGGCTATAAGGGTATTAGAAAAGTTGGCCGTCTAAAGAGATGGAATATTTCGGTTATTTTATGCAATTTGACAGTAGCATTAAACTGCTTGATGGTGTATTACTGTTCAACCTTGACGTACACCACCTTGTCCTAGGTAATAATGTACAGCTCTCTTCGAAATCAATATGTAACCTGTCCCTTCCAAGGGCTGTCTCACAGCTCCAGATGACCCTCTTAACGGAATCCTTCATCGCCATATAACGCCATGATCCAATTCTATCAATCCCAATATTCTCTTGTTTGATACACTCCCTCTTTCTGTTGGGGATACGCAGCTCATCCTAACTGCTTTACTCCATATCGGCATCCTCAGCAACTGGGGCCACGCCGTCAGTTGCCTCGCCCTTGAACACTTCGCTGCCTTCATACGTGACTCGGCGCCATCCGCAGGCTTCCTTGTCATCCTTGATCCATTCCATTGTGGGGAAGTAATGGTCGTTTTTCTTCATAGTGATCACCCATGGGACGTTGTCGAATGTTACAGCCTTGAGGCGGAAGTCTGTTCCTGGTTAGCTTGACTATATCACACATGAGTTGGCGCATGTTAACTTACAGGTGTTGTCTGGAATCTTCCGCGTGGTAGCAATGAAAGAGTTGAGGTCAGGGGTAGGAGTGCCGTTGACGTGAGTGATAAAGTTCGTGGGCGCAACTCCATACTGATAGGCAGGCGATCCCCTAATGCGACTCGACACATACACCTCGCTATGTAGCTTGCTGATTTGCTGTCGAACAGCTTGATGGGGCCTGTGCAGGATAGCACCACAGAAGGAAACTGCATGGTCTGTCTCCATGTCGTCTGCAGACACGGTAGGAAGCTGAAGATGCATCTCTTCACATTCGCGGACGATGACAGCATCAAGCAATTCATGGGAGTACATCAAGTCGAAGTCTGAAATAGTAGTGCAAATCTTGCCGTTCAGAGTAAGAATGATGTCTCCTTCAAGCAGAGATACCGGGTGGTTGACACGCTCGAACGTTCGCTTGCTGACCATAAAGAGCTGATGATGGGACCTGTTGGCCTGGGTGACCTTCTTGATCCATTCGTCTGAGACTCCCATGACTGACGCCTGAGACATCTGCACGGATCTGAATTCAACGGACAAGATGCGAAGCTTGGGGTTGACACCCTTCTGAACCGCGTCAACCACAGGAAGCAGAGTCTTGGTGCCAAGGCCGAGGTAGTATTCTTCATCTCGGGAGCTATGAGGGTTACGCTCTCCAAGATAGCTTAGCCATAGAGCTTGCACAGTGCCGTCGGGAGCAACAAGAACACCGCTGTTGCAAGTCGATCCGAGGTTGCTATCAATCGTAATGGCATCGACATTGACCGCGCGGTAGCGAGGTGCGCCAGAGTTGGCAGGAATCGCCACTGCAGTAATCTCGGTGACACTTGTAGAGCCATGTACAACGCGTCCTATCCTATTGTAGCCCAAAAAGTAGGTCTTGGCACCTTGAGTGAGTACCTCGTTACTGAGTCTGGCGCTCTTCACTGGCGCATCCACTAATGATGGGTCGTACTGAATGATGGCGTAATTCTGAAGAGGGTGCAGGAAAACGACCTTGCCCTCGACGATGATGGAGTCGGCGATAGTGACGGTAATGTCGCAAAGATCATAAGGGACGATGGCCCTCGAGATCAAAACGAGACCCTTCTCTGCATCAACCACCAGGCCCATACCCCAGCGGCGATTCTTAGGGAAACCGTCAAGCTTTAGTGGCATGATACAATTGATATGAACAAAGCTGTGGATCAAGTCTGCGATGCCTTGGTGGGGCATGTGGTCCAGCTCGATGAACGAGGCAGATCGTCGCTTGGGAGGAACAGGAGGCAGAGGATCTCCAAGATCCGTAAAGTCCCAAACGCCAGACTCATCGTTTCGAACCGCAAGCTTCATCTTGGAGGCCCAGTGGCGATCAATGTAGGCAACAGTGGTATTGAGAGTATGCAGGTCACGAAGGTGCTTGTAAGTGACGACAACCCTGGCACGGTCTGGAATGGCCTTCATCACTTCGATGAATGTGTCAAGGTCTGGCACCTTTTTGTGATCAACTGTTTGGACAATCCAACCATTATCCGTGTTATCAAATCGGAATGATCCAGCCGACTCGCATACATAGACACCCTGGACAGCGACGGCATAGAGACGTGCTTGCTGGTAGGACAAATCGTGGAAGCTGGCGCCCGCCACCGAAACGAAACGGTCAGGGGTAATCTTGTGAAGATCTCCAACCTCAATCTCTACCTCAACATCCTCTCCACCGCGCTGGAGATGCAGCTTAATGGTGTTGCCAACATTGGAATCCATAATGTCGTCAAGTCTGATAAATTGAGTGATAAGCTCGCCATTGATCTTGATCAGGACGTCTCCCTCCTCAATCTTCTTGTCTGAAGGACCTTGGGGAAGGACGATCTCAGCTACCAGCATGTTCGTTTCCTCCGGGAACTGCTTGCGCATGGCGGCCTCCCACTCGGGGCTCAATCCCAGCCTGCGGCACTCGTCGAATGGCTTGAGAAGGAATTGGCACTGGATGTCACCACGTGTAACAGGCTTGCCAGTCTGAATACATTGCAGAGCACGAAGTGGTCGATCCAGTGGAAGGAAATAATCTGTTGAAGCTCCATCGGAACGACCACCAGCTTGGAGTGCGACAGCGCATCCATCTTTGTTCACAACCGGACTTCCAGAACTTCCTCCACTGGCGGCGGCGTTGGCCTGGTAGTAACACGTGTTGAAGTCGCTATATCCTTCGCCGTATTCAGGTGCGTTTCGATCGAGACGGGAGATGATACCTGACAAAATACTGAGCTTTTCGCCAGCATCGTTACCAACGACTCGAATTTCGGTACCGACTAGGAAGATGTTAGCATTAGAGGACGGCGGCTTTCGGTATCTCGAGGGGGCGCATACCCTTTGCAAGGTCGGGGCGCAATTCCAGGCCATCGATGTGCATGTACTTGATCGCTTTGGGATCGTAACGAAGAATTCCGAAATCGTGTACGGGATCGCGGTAGACGGGGTAGCAGTCGACTTCCTCATGGTTGTCGAAGACACAGTGGCCCCAGAAGGGACCAGCGCCGACAACATGACGGTTGGTTAGGATGTATCTACAGTCGTTAGAGTTGAATTGCAGGAAGATAAATAGAGGAGCTCACCCTTGCTCAGAATCAACAACGTATCCGGTAGCTTCACTAGTCAAAGCAGAATCGGTATCGAAAGAGCAAGTCTGGCAGAACCGGATCGCGACAACGTTGCGCACGACCTTCTGGATCGTGTCCTGCCACTCGCCTAGGCTCCCTGGTGTCCCAATGTACATATCATGAGGAAGAAGGTCGCCACTGATCTCGGACTGGTCGTCGAACTCGACGATGTCGGGAGTATTGTCGTTGGGAGAGTGCTTCCCGTTGATGGCTCGTTTGGCGGGGGGAGCCAGATCGGGCGAGCCAGGGGCCTTTCTCTTGACCCTCGGTGAAGAAGCGGCGCCGTTCATTATTGTGTAGGTATCGGGGTCGCGATGGGTTTGAGATGTCGATCGTGAAAAGAATCACGGGTCAGGTTGTTTTGTTTGGTTGTATCCCGTAAAGGGGATCGAAGAATAAACGTCAGAGACAAGGATCGCGAGCAGTGACGAGACTGAAACAGCAGCACGGGTAGTGACAGCGCGCCCAGGATAGAAGGGGCAATGCTGTAGATTAAGTAAAAGTAAAAGTGTAGTAATAAGAGAATTTGTGAATATTGTCTAAAGAGGGCCCATGTGATGACGAAGCCAGAACAAGATCTGGGGAAAAATTTATGAGGCAACCCTTCAGACCTTGGACCTTGAGAGAAAGCGAACCTGAACCAGGAAAGTGAGTGGATCAGCTGGAGCGGTAGTTTGAATGGGCCAGAGCCAAGTCTACAGGGGAAATGGTACCCTCCAAGGCCGCTAAAGCAGACGCCGTCATTCCCGCGACGCCCTGACCCGCCACTGTGCATAAGCAGGTGGGAAGGGAAAGAACCACCTATGAGGGACATGATGACAGAATAGATTGGTCTAACTATGGGCATACACTCCAACGAGGTGACCAAGTTATTTCATTTTACATGCTCCTGATAGTCAACCTTTCTGTCAACCTTCAACAAGTTATGCAACATCCAACCTCTCCCCGCCTTGTCCGTCCCGACAAGACATAAGATGGTGTGGCACAACTCTACGATTACAACGACAGATGACCAGTCAACTGGGGCTCTGAGATGGTGGGCGATTGAGACTTTTGTGCCTATTTTGATCCCAGCAATGGTTTGCATGGAGTCCTATTCTAGAGCCTCGATGCATGTCTCATTATGTGTCTTATAAAATGCAACACTATCCAAGCTTATAAGCAACAGCTGACCTTTTCTCGGTGTAAAGGGTCGTATCTTTTCAAGAGTATGTTATTTCTTGATGCGATGAATGCTGTGCTTCTCATGTAACCATGCCTGCATCATCTCAAGACTCGCTCCTCGATCCACGAGTCCTTGCTATGGATACTACTCCATGCATACCATCCTATGCAGAGGAAGCTGCCGTCCGAGACACGGAAATAAACGTGGATGGTTCCCAACCCACAGGATCAGGATCCCGTGTCAATCTCACTATATCGTTGTTGCACTGCTTTCCGATCCAGGTGACCGCCAACGTGTCTCGTGCGATACTACATGCATATAAGATGCATCCAATATCATACAACCCCTCCAGGCCCCTCCCTTCTTCTCGAAGGCAGCGACTCGATCACTCCATCTATCGCTGCTGCTTGCTGCTTCTCTGCAGATAGGCAAGTCGGCCAGTGGACGAGATGTCCTCGTCGCTGCTTTACAAACGAGCTGTACAGAACCCATGCGAACAGGACTGCTGTGACGCTCAGCGCTGTTGGGTTGTGGAACTGACTGGGTGACGAGAATATGATGGTTGATGTGCACGCACACATCTCGAACACATTTTGCCAACTGGCTTCCACGGCAGAAAAGGCTCCTCGATTCTCCGCCTCGACTTCCTGCATCATGTACGGTTAACAAACTTTCTCATCCACACAAACGTTGACATACCTCTTGGATGATGACCTGTGCCGAGAGATCGACGCCCCAGAGCCCGATACGACTGAGTACTGAACCACCCACAAGTGCCAGAGTCGAAACGAGCATGTTATCAGCGTACCGCCAGAATATGGATACACCAACTGTTAAGCACCCCAGTTGCCAACTCAGGAACCAAAGCCCCGCGCGAACTGGGCCAATCTTTTTCATTACCCAGGGTCCAATCCACGTTGCTAAAACCTCGAAAGCTACCGAGACGGTTCTCATTACAGCAATTTGGGACGAGGTGTATCCGCTTGACAGCAGATAAGTAACCATGACTCCACCAAATGACAGCACTGTGCAGTAGAGTAGTGCTACTGCAAAGGAGGGAGAGAAAACAGGATGGGTGAAGTAAAGACGGAGGTCCTGAGACGTCTTCTGCAGGCCACGCTTCACCTTTATCCATAGGTTTTGGTGATTGTCATCATTGAGGGGTGTGGCATGCGGTGTACTCTTGGGGTACTGCAACTCCGGCACTTGATAATAGACCTACAGAGATCAGTACGACATCCTCAAACATGGTACAGGCAACGACCTACCCTGGCAATGGTGAAGTACTCGACCACAACTGATGCGCAGTTCATTGCCAGATTCACCAGAATGGCTGTCTCAGTAGAAATGCCGTCGACCATTCCTATGAAGAACGGCCCAAGAAGCTTACATACGAGATCGATACGTCTCATCTGCGAGTTCATTGCTAAGAAGAGGTTAGCATGACCCTTAACTCGGTGTCAGGCGGTATACTTCGAAGTGCAGTGGTGTCAGAACGAGCTACAACGATGACCTGTTGACTGTGAGTTATGATTGATTTATTTTGTTTGATAATCACTTACCCAGTCTCTTTCGACCGAGACGAGGTTCATGATAGCTGCCAGTTTCTCAACGCAAGCCATGAGTATCGCGGTCGCCAGCAAACCAATTCTCAATTCACGGGACAAATCTTGAACTTTTATGAGAACGATGAATATGACGCATGATACAGCAACCACCAGTCGTTGTGATACTATCAACGTTAATCAAGATACGCTAGAGAGGATGAAGAGCATACCGATTGAAAATCTCACCGTCTTCAGACGATCATTACGGTCAATATAATTCCCAACCCAAGACGATAGCGTAATAGCAGCAGCGGCTCGAACCATTGAATAGATTGCGAGAGGCATCAACGTTCCTGGAAAGATGGAAGCGAGATACAAAACGCTTCCGAATTCGAAGACTCGTGAGTTCCATGTTGAGAGTGTATGAGATACATAGAGTCTTCGGGCGCTTTGGCTCATGGTCCATTCGGAGCCATGAGACCTTGAGCTACTGCTATCATCTCCATTGATACTGCCATCATGGTCTAAGGGTTGATATGGTATTGTTATGACACTTGTTGGTGATGATGGCGGTGATTCGGCGAGGAAGGGTGCTGTTTCTTCGTCTCTGACACCGGCAGGCATTATCTTGTAGCGGTATGGATATGAATGATGATAGATAACAAGACAATCACATTGAAAGATGAAGAAAGAGAGGACAATTGATGTTTTAATTGAAAAGTTACAATGCTAGAATCAATCCTACATGGATGACATGACTATAATATCCAGATATAGTATATGCATGAAATGATGGTTGTTGGGAGCACGTCAATGGTCAACTAACGACCTGATTTTCTTCATCGGACTCCGCCATTCCGACACCATTTCTCTTTGGTATAAACCCCACAATTGACTTATGATTATCGGATCACTCCCGATCGACTTCCTAGAAAGGCAATACTTATAACGGTCTGAGATGATAACATGGAACCTTATTATCACGTCCGAGAGAGTAGCACGCTTGGGTACCATAGTCAATATGGAGAGAAGTTATGCTCACGCGTAGACGGATATACTCGTTTGATGATCTCGTGAATTACAATCTCAAGTTCAATACCACTTAAGGTCGGCGTGAACATCAACGAACCACCGACTCACTGGCTTTCAAATCTGTGGTAGAAAGATGGCATACTGGTCATCGAAAGCTCTTTGTAAACCCGCCATAAGACAACATGTTGAACATTAACTCATCTGGAGGAACTTACCATATCATATACCGCTACCTAAATAACACAAGAATTGTCTTCTAAAGTTTAGGAACATCAAAATAAAGTAGCCTAAGTGCTGGTCTAAGCTAGCATAAGATGAACAAATTATTTCGTCTCTTATTTGACAGCGGCCGACTCCAATACCCTGACAACTACTACACCAGAGAAATATCACAATCTAGAAGTTAGAGGCATTTGTGTGAATTCAGCTACGTATAGCTCACTACTGATAAGCCTCCTTACTTGGCCCTACTGCCACTACCAAAAAACTCATTTCATGTGCCATCGGCACTGTCCATACGATGAAGAGCGAGGGCATATCCCCTCTGGCATCAGACGCTGCTTCTGGGACTTTTTCCTTCCAAAAATAAGAATGATCGTGCCTCCATGCTCATGGCGTAGTGACTTAGATTTCACCGTTGTTCTCATACTTGATGGTCTCTCCGAGTTCCATCTTGATGGCCTTAGCCGCGCTCTCAGGGCTCTCACTGCCAGGTTCAATCTCTTTTTTTGACCAAGTCAGTAAGTGCTATTAGATCAACTTCGGGAACTTACTGGGAACACGGCGCTTGCGAGGAGTGACATTGTAGTCTTCATCTTCCTCATCGGACCCGACATGCTTAGGGGTCTTGGGGGCGGCCTTGGCCTTGGGAGGACCGCGCTTGCGACCGGGAGTCTTCTTGGGAGGAGGGGGCGAGTCGAGGTTGGTCTGCTTGATAGCGTCGATACGCTTGTTGAAGGCGGTCCACTGGTTCTGGAGGCTCTTGGAGGTGCGACCTTCCATCTGGATTTCGTTCCAGTTGATGCCCTTGCCGTCGGGCTTGAGCTGCGCGATGATGCGGAGAAGAAGCTCGCACTATATGGACATCGCGATCAGCATCGGATAGAGGATAGAGGAGGAGTGGTATCTTACCTTGGCCTCGTCGGTCCAGGCGTTGCCCTTGGGGGTCGAGAGTTCAGACATGATGCCGACGATGATCAGATCTTTCAGGAAATGAAGAAATGGACAGGCGCTTTGATAAAGGCGCTCTAATAAAGGCGCTTTGGTAAAGATGAAAGGCAAAGATGGAGGAAGATAATGATAGAGGGAAATGATGCTCTCGTACGAATGCAGGCGCTTGATGATCTGTGCTGTGATGTGTAAGGAGAAGAGAGAATGTGTGAGGGGAGGAGAGAATGTGTGAGAAAAGGTAAGGCCGCTAGGCAGCAGACTTGGGAGTTGTTAATTACTGGATAATGGCCTCCTCTTTTGAAGAGGTACGATCTCTTTGAGTGATCTATTCATCCCGTGTGAATAGAGTCAGTCAGTGAATCACAGCAGCCTGTGAAAACAATCGACCCCTAAGTCCACTGCTCAGATCACCTTACAAGAGTGAATGCACAAGTAACCCCTCTTTCACTAGAGCACACATAAGTACGGGGAATCTCTCGTCTATTGTTTATAACTCGTGCCATCATATATACGTCTTGGAATCCCATCTCCAAAGACCATATCCTTCCAAGCTGACGCCGGCGAGGCCACAGTCTTGGTTAGCTAGAACGCCCATGATGTAAACCACCAACTTTCAACTATAATAAACAGAACCGGTATCAAACGCAATTGCTCGCTCCATGAACTACATGCTCGCGTCGTGCCTGTAACCGCCCCAGATCCTGAATCACTCATCTTCGTAATCTTTGTCGAATCCCCCAGAAATATCATAAATCGCCCCTGTATAGCACTGTGCGTGTCATCGCCAACGGTCAACAGCAAGTCCTTCTAATAACCCATGTTGATAGTTGGAGACTCCGAAAAGGATCTCATCCCATATACTTTCAACTCCGTGGCCCAAAATTCTTCGATTACATCATCTTCATTCGAAACGCCATGAACTCTCTAAATCGCTGCTCGTGCTCGTCGCAAGCGGCGGCCCAGCGTCGGCGAACATCCATATCCTGTTCGAGCCAGTTGTAGTACTCCTGAATGTCGGCATCACCCCTGGTTTCCAAAAATGAGTAGCCCTTCTCTGCGCGGGTGCGTGCAATGTGGGATTTGCGTGTAGCAAAATGATCGACAACCTGAGCATTGAAAACATCCCATTGCTTCATGTAGTTTTCAAAGTCCTTGACATAAGTCTCCCAGGAGTGTGCGCTTGGTTGCACCCCACTGACCAGTACAGCAGTCGGTACTTGAGGCGCAACAGGGGCATCTGGGAAAACTAGCGGGTGGACTGTTGGAAGTTTGATCGGAATCTGTGGCGCTGCTTTGCTTTCAAAGGGCAGGTTATCCTTCAGATCGGAGAAAGATTTCAGACCCGAACTCTGCTGAGTGAATGGAGCCACATTTCTAAGGTCGGCAAAATTCGCGAGGAACTCCTCACTGTCCTCTGATCCAACGTTGTTTGGGTTGATTGGCTTTCTGGGGATTTCTGGTTGATGCTCAATACCATTAGGGTTGTCCGCATTACCTTCCCGCCATTCTGGCCTAGATGTTTCAACATAGATGTTTCTAGCAGTATGTGCCGCTCCGGGAGTCTGGTTCACTTCGGCTGGCTGTTTGTGCGGGCTCATGGGTTGAGTAGGCTGAGGCGTAGGTGTCATCTGGGACGGATTAGGTGACGGGATCTTAGGAGGACGAGGCGGTGGCATTGTGGTCGCCACAGGAGGAGTATCTATATCCATTGCCTGGGGACTTTCAGCTGTAGGTGGCTCATCTTGCACCTTTCTACCGCGCCATTCGAGAACTTCCTCTTCACTGCTACTGTCATCTCCAACGTTGATATAGTCAGGCTTCTTGGGAGCCCTAGGCTTTCTCGAATTTGTTCGAGACAATCGAGTAGGTGACACAGATTTGGACGGCTGGGGAACAAATGTCTGAGGTCCGAAGTCCCAACCTGCAGGATTGAATCCCGGTTCGGGTTTAGTAGAGCCGGGTCTCTCAGAGTCAGAAGCGAAACTAGGAGTACTCTTGCCGCTCATTCCAGGGCGCTTTCCTGGCGATCGGCGTCCCTTTCGAACTTTCGATGGACTTCCTTGTTCAGCTCCACCAGCATTGAACTCCCAGTCTGTCGCGTTCTCCTCTTCCACAAAGCTAGTATCTATATCGTCAGTATTTCGTCTCGAAAATGGAGGCTGGTCTGGCGAGGTTCGTCTGAAGGTTTCGTCGTTGACAGGGAAACTGAAACTGTTCGAGTGATTCTTGTTAGCGCCGTTTAATTTGCGAGGGGTGTTGATGCTGCGTGTTGTGTGCTTTGCTTTCTTTGAAGGGCTTTCGCAGCTGGCGTTCTTAATGAGCTGTATCAAGAGCGCCATCTGTTGTCGCTCAAAGGGGGTCAATCGATGCGAAGAATCATGTCTGCCACTGGGCGACGGGTGACGAGGCTTCATTGGAGTTTCATATGGACACTGATACGACTCAGGTCCGTCATACCCCAGGCACTGGCTGAAGCTTTTCGACATAGGGCGATGAAGTGTTTTAGAAGTTGCAGAAATTGGAATGTCATACATTGAAGGACCGCTAGGTGATTCGGCTGCTACGAACTTGTTAATATCTTGATTGTTTCTCAGGAGTCTTGAGTACAACTTACATTTTTCGGTTCCAGGAACCTCAGTAGCTTGCTGATTGGGCCCTAGTGGTACGCTCTTGAAGCCACTGCGAGTCTTCTTCATTTGAGCTTTGGGACGGTCTGCGGGATCACGAGGTATCGAAGACTCTTCAGGAGTTTCCTCACTCTTGCTGCCCTTTGGTGCACTAGCGCTACGTTGTCGGTTAAATGCTTCCTTCTCCGGTGAATCCTGGTCTTGACGATTGGTCTCTCGCGTACTCTTGGCTCGGTTTATTGGAACGCTGTCAAAAGGGTTGGTCTTTTCACCTCCATTGGAGCTATACGGGCTGCTTTGTCGAGGATCGGCCCAGCTGTCTCGATCTCTGAACTGGCTCAAGGGATCTGGCATTGCTGTCGGCTGAGGCCTTGGAGGGGGGGCAGGCGGTTTCGGATCTTCTTGAGCGTATGACTGTGAGTATCGTTCCGAAGCTGGTCGCGAGCTATAGTTGCTATTCGATACAGGGGGCTCATCGCCCATAGCTGTACGAGGATGGAACCCTGCCTTTCTTGAACCGAAAGAAGCCTCAGCACGCTGTCTCGCGGATTCTGTCCGTGGCGGGGGAGGTGGTGGAGGAGGACGTGGTTGTTCATTTGTCTTCGCTGATGCACCTTTTCGCATATTCTCAAACGCTTTCGCAGCATTCTTCTTCGACTCGGCATCTGATGCGGTATACTGCTTTGCTGTAGGAGGAACTCCTGATGAGAAGCGTGTTTGCCATCTCTGTGCGCCTGACGGGGTCGTTCGAGGGTTGGTGTTGTTACCATTGTTGCGTCGTGGCGGAGGCGGATATTGTGCGCTCACATTCGACCACGGGTTACCCTTAACACCCGAAGCGCCCGGGAAACGACCGCGACCTCGTGAGGCATCATGCTTGGCCTTCTGTTCGGGGTCGGAAAGGATTTCATGCGCCGTTTGGATGATCTGGAATTTGGTGTTGACTTCTTGCTCTCGTCCAGGGTTGCGGTCCGGATGGTATTTGAGAGCTGCGTTCCGCGTTAGCGTTTCTCGAGTGAAAGGAACCCTATTCTCATACCAAGCTTTCGATATTGCTTCCTGATCTCCGGCAGGTCGGCCGTTGGGGGCAGCTCTAAGTCTGCATAGTAGTCACGGGGTGTACCCATCGCAATCGAAGGGCCCCAGCAGACTGGCAATCAAAAGCGATGATAGCTTGCTTGTACTTGTAATCTCAATAGTTGTGGCCTGACGACTAAGCAGGCGATTATAAAAAGCTAAGGAGTCTGGTAGAAGTCATGAAGGTGGTCGTCGGGAGGGTACGATGTTGTTCGAGCGACCGTTCGACAGTTCTGTAAAGCGTTGTACGCAAATGAGAGTTTAAAGATTCGGATTGGTGTAGAAAGTCGTCGCACTACGCTTCGAGGTCGCAAGTTAGTACTGATAATCATACACAAGTTGTTACAAGAAGCGAAGACATCAAGTTAGTGTTGAAAGGTTGAGCTCATAAGCGTACAGCAAAGGAACCTCCCGAAGTACCCATGCAATATCGCAAGGATGGACTCGGAGCCGAGGGGCAATCCCAGGTATCTGTGTCTCTGGCCATGCGCAGCAAAAGACCCAGATTGATTGGCGGCACTGATTGGCATGAAGCTGATTCAAGGAAGACGCAGACTTACCAGGATGACGTCAAATTCTAGACAGAGGTGAGGCTGCTGATCGAGGATCGGATCAAGATGTGCAGAGTCAAGATGAAGGTAGGCCTGAAGAGGGGACGGAAAGATTATTAGCTGACGGTTTCACAAAACCGATATGTAACGAAAGGCAAAAAATGTAGGTATGGCTGAAGTAAGAACAAACGAAGCTTGCGCGCTGGCAGTGATCTGACGAAGGGTGCTGTACCTTTTTAGACTTAGGGGCCGTCACTGCAGGTGGATGAGTGAAGTTAAAGGTGGGCGATACTTGAGAAGTACCTTGACCCCAGTTGCTACGCACCACGAGGCCGCGTTGAATAACTGTGGCTCAGCTCTAGATTTCGCCTTTTTGCTTTGATCTTTGGACCCTGAATATCGCAGTGCAAGAAAATGAGTCGTAACGCCACGAACCTCGGAGAATAATAATCTTGTGTAAGGAAATCAATACGGATTTGAAACCGGCTGACACAATAAAATGCTGTCAGAATACCAGCAGCAACGCTTTCGGTTCCAATGTGCAGGGTCTCGTTGTCTGTGGAAGAAAACAAACATGTGGCGGGGTCTCTTTTGTACCAGCAACCAAGATCCCCCCGGATAGACCCCACCTTGGACTGGGTATAATTGTCAGGGCCCTGTCAGGCTCTATTGTTGCCAACTCCAACAATGAGCGCTAGAAGAAATGAAAGGTTGGCAATTACAATAGGATAATCTTGATAGTGGCCTAACCTCTGGTTTATTGTAGGATACAGGTTTATCAGAATATGGTGTACAGGAATCATGTATGCCCACAAACAAAGGGACTCTTCGTTCTTCTCATGGATCAGCTGGAGGCCTTTCGTCAAACACTGATTGCTAGCTGGCAGGGGTAACATAAGAATTGTTCTCTAAGGCGTAGCCTAAGTGCTAGTTTAGGCTGGCATAAGGTGGCCAAGTAATTTCGTCTCTTATGCTCTCGATGGCCAATTCTTCTGACACTGGCAGCTGGCTAACACTGGTCCACGGGTGCACCGCCACATAAGCCACGCAAGCACTGCCACATATCATCTGCTGTACCTTGACATCATCATTTCGAGACTTTAAACAGCAAGTCATGACAGAGATATCACGAGAGTAAGCAGGTTACAGATTCGCGTTGCTCATAATCTATATGTATAACCACCTTGGACAAGTAAAACAAGTCGACACGTTGGATTCATAAGTCATATGTATGTGCATGCGATCAGCAAGACTCTTGTACGCCCTCGTTAGCTCACACGCGAGCTTGTATTTGTCAATGTACTGTAGATCTCGACACTTATTTCTTGCAACCATTTAGAGTTGTCATGAAAGCCATCACATTATCAAATCAGGAAAGAGATGACCTTTTAAGGACCACAACCAAATATCAAGAGCACGAATGCATGATACACTTGTCTACACTATGATACACTATCCCTATTGACTTCCCTGGGCCGCCTTCTCCGCCGCAAGCTTGGCCTCCATCTTTCGTCGCGCAGCGAGAATCATCTCATCTCTCCTGCGCTGCAGAGAAGCTTGGCGCTCGTCTTTATTCGAGCTCCAGCCCTTTCCCTTAGCATCCTGGTCTTCCTGTGACACAGTATCCAGCTTGTTCTTGAGGTTGTATCGGGTAATAAGATCCGGCTGCGCGGGCTTCTCGGGTCGAGGCGCTGAAGCTGCGCTGCTGCTTGTTGCGGCCTGGCCTGGAGGAGGTGGTGGCTGGAAGGTAACAGGGGGCTAAATAAATGGTTATATGATCAGTAAAGGATCCTTTTCGAGTGTCTTCATGAGACAGCGAGAGTTTCGGCATACCGTGTCCAGACGTCCCGAAAGTATGCGTTCAGTGGTGGTCTGGATATTTCCCCCGTTGCGCTGTAAATCCCACAGAATGCTCCGTCTATCCGCCTGCGGAAACATCTGCTGTATCCTATCAACAGCGATCTCTCGCGATCGTAGGAATGCCTCGGGAGATCGTGCAGGTCGAGGTGGCGAAGGTCCTGCGAAGAACATATATCTTATCGCCAGGCCAGATATGACCAGGATGGCCAGTAGATATGGCAACGAGATCTGGTCATCCGACATGGTTGTATAGTATTGTATCGTACACGCGAGGAGAATAAACGATTCGCTGCGGAGACTGGAAGACCAAGAATATGGGTGAGGGGCGTGTCACCCAAGGGTAGAGCCAAGGCGAGGATAGTAGATAAGTATTATGTACAGTTGTAGGTTGAAGAGCTAGAGAGCTTGGGTCGTGGGTCGAGTGCACGTAATAAGCGTTATTCTTACGCCAACGTGCCTGCGTACCCACAAAGACGGGGGGAAGAGGTGGGAGATTCCAGCTCCGCCGATTGCGACGTGGAAATTACATGGGGAATCCTCGGCTAATCGCATCAACGACAACCTCATACATCAGGGGAATTCAGTAAGATTGCCAACGTACAAACTCATATTTCTTTGCAGGTGAATTTTGAGTTTTCTGAAAGAATCCAAACCGACATAGATAACATCACATGCTACACAAACATATTGCGCAGAACTGAAAAGCATCGTTTATTGACACGACAGTCCTATATCAAGGCGACAAGCCAGTCCTCAGTAATGGAAGAGCGTTCATTC
This sequence comes from Fusarium incarnatum, assembly GCA_004367075.1. Classification (NCBI taxonomy): domain Eukaryota; kingdom Fungi; phylum Ascomycota; class Sordariomycetes; order Hypocreales; family Nectriaceae; genus Fusarium; species Fusarium incarnatum. The sequence goes on from QGDZ01000027.1 coordinate 346,872, forward strand.
ATAACCCAGGTCCGATCCATCCCCACGAGAAATAGACAGTTGTCCTGTCTTGATGCCATAACGCCCATTTATACGTTACACACGTATCATTCACCTGCTCTCTTGTACCTGAGGGATATTGTCTCATATGATAAATATGACCTCCTTATGGCCCAACTTGCGCCTGGTTCAATGTTGTATCTAGGTCACCGTAGTGGAGTGTGAACTCTTTCTGTGTGTTTGTTAGTTTCTGCCAATAAATGAATCCAGCAGGGTCAACATACGCGATCCTTGCGCCATAGGCTGGGGTCCCAGATGATGTAGAAGCCACGTTCATGGTTAGGGCTCAAGATTTGAGGTGTCATATGTTCATCCTTTGTCAACCACAACTCCATCTTTCTATGCCATCTCCAGTTTCGTGAATGTCTAGTCAAACGTTAGTGGATAATACAATAGACTGATGGTTAATGTCTTACAGCTCTACTGCAGCCATTTGTTGTTTCACGTCCGCTGTGCAACTGTAGAAGATCCAAAACAGAGTTTCTTCATTGAAGCTCTGAATCTTGCTCTCAATCGGTTGCACATTTGTTACGTGATAACATTCCGGCAATCGAAATTTACCATTAGAAAGCGGCACTCTAGGAGGTGAATCGTCAAAGAGCGAGTAGTTCTGTGTGGAAAACATCCTGCACATACATTAGTACAGATTCCTGGCATGATGTAAGCTCACTTACTCTGGAGAGCTCATGTCAAGTCCCATAGAGTTGGGGTCCATACCAACCACCATTGCATGGTAGTCGGGGTAGTTGTGCATTAATGTCTGCAAACCCTTGATCCCCCACTTGTCTGCATCAGGCATGCCGGCGAGAGGATCAACAACATCAGAATCTAGGTCTTCCTTAGCTTTCATAGAAACGGAATCGCTGTTGAAAGCCGCTGCCGGGGAAGCATCAATAGGGCCATCCTCCCGGGTTGAATTTTGCCGAGGGTCTTCTTCTAACCCAGGAGGTTTGCCATCTTGTGGTCTTGAGGAGCCTGAACGGGTGAGTATTTTCATCTGCATGATGAGACAGTAATAAACGTACCAGGAGGTCCAATACCAGGCGGTGATCTCACTTCATTGGCTCGACTGTTAGCCGACAATGCATTCAAGAGCCCATTCCCCCTATTGCTTGTCGAAGGCCCAGGACCAGCTTGGGAACCAAAGCCTAGAGACGACATCAGGTTCGCTGTCCTATCTGAACCCATCTCGCCATTCGAGGTTTGGTTGAGTGGTGGGAAATCATCAACGCTGCTCGGTTGAGGTTGTTGTCCAATGTTGCCTTGGTTACCGAATCTGAATCCGCCTGGTACTCTTGATGAGGTGGGACTGAACATGTCATCCTGACCACCTTGCTGAGGAGTAGCTTGGTTACGTTGAATGGGTCCACCCAAGTTGCGCGATCCAGCAGTCGACCACATAGATGACTGGCTGGCATTCGACATTTGGGCGTTGTTGGATAATGATGGGAACTCGCTATATAATATCAGCAGGCGCCTCTTATAGAAGGATTGCCGAAATAATCCAAGGACATAGAAAGGGTCAAAGCTCCCTGAGTATGGACTCAGACCAGGTGTACGTACGACAAATCGAGGGATGTCGAAGGTTGGGAGCCTGACAAGCTTTGCGCAAAGCTCACGTTCCCACCAAGTTGACGTCCGGCATTTTGGGGACCAGCTCCTGCCATGGGACCCCCTCCGAACGCCCAGCCAGAATTGTTATTTCCTATAATTGTTCGCCAATATTAGCCTAAGCCCACCCAGTATTGATGCAACCCAGCCCAGCCAACACAACACAGCGCATAAATTGCAAGTGTCCCGGTACAGCGTACCTAGTTTTCCGTTCGGTAATCGGTTCGCTCCAGCTCGTCCTGGTTGTTGGGGTGGTTGTTGCTGCTGTTGACCTCCAAATCCACCAGGCATCCCGCGGAGGGACTGTGGCACTGCCCCTGCGATTCGATGACATCGTCAGCGTTATCCTGCCAATTCTCGCTTGAATCTTTTTGCAGTTGCTATAACACCATCTCCAATGTCCCCCGACCTAACAGTGATCCGCGTTCAGATCCATTGAGTCGATACCGATGGTAAATGGACAGGGTCATTGAGTTCGACGGAGGGGTTGAAGGTGGCCAAGGGAGTCGTGGAGCTAGCTCGTGAAATGCTTATGCTGGCGCACATTTCCCTCGCGGCGCAGTAATATCTTGAAAGCACGAGACGAGAGGTGACGGACGAATATTGGCAGATTTCGCTTGCAGCGCGGGGTCTGGAGGCTGCAGAAGAATAAGGTCGTGGGGGTGCGTCCTACCTGGCCTATTCATGATTGATTGTAGAGGTTTCGTCGCGAGCGACTACGCGGTGCGATGTTGTAAAATGGACAAGTCGTGGCAAAATGTTGGGTCGGTGCGACGTCGATGCCTTTTTGTGCTGAGAAAGACAAAAGGGTAAGGTTGTTTGTCGATGCGATCGTTTACTTCAGGGCTGAGCCTGGCCTTGGTCTCTGTTGCTGTGTTGGAGAAGGCTGGCGGCACTTTGGAAAGGTGGATGGATGATGATCCGTGAGCGGAAATAAGTGGGTACTTTTCGACATCATGGCAAACGACAGTAATGTCTCTGGTAACTGCATTAATACAGTGTATTAGTACAATGTGACAGGCTGAAGCTGGACAAATAGTAGAAATTCTACGATCATAATGTGACACTTTACTCCAATGACTCTGAGTTCCCCTCTCACAAGATTTCTCTATATCTTCTCATATAAACCCTCACAAATTCAGAGTTCAAGCCATAAACTCTGGCTTATAAAAGCCGTTCAGCTTCACGTTCATCATAATCTTCCGTACGGAGTACATCTTTTTTTTACATCCTAGATACTGTATCTATCCGTGATTCATTTGATCGCTTGTTTGAAACTGTCTTCAAAGCCAACACCCGCTACATTTCTTCCAATCAGAATGATCTTTCCCTCCTTGGGCGTCTCATCTCCCGATGGCCCGTCATTTATCTCAAAAACCTCCCTCACCCCCTGCAACATCTTGACATCGCCATTGGTAAACACCAGCCGTCCTTTTGAGCGGTGAATCTCAAAGTCGCCCTCTTGTTGCTCTCCGGGAAGTTTGTTGTCCCACAAAACGGATCGTAGCCAACGGTCGACAGTGTCTAGCTGTCCTGGTTCAAGGCGACCGACAGGAATGGTCACAGTCGAGATGGTCTGCATGGTCAGCTGCTTACTTTCTTGCATATCCTGAAAATTGAGATAATGACTTACGGGGTCAAGATGACTGTGTCCCTTGGCGTTGGCATCCGATTCATTGAATTGGTCGTATGCATGTAAATCGAGCAGAAATCCCTCCAATTGGGGGACTACGCTCCTCTCAGTCACATGGATCTTGGCGAGACCATTGATTGACTGGATTCTCTCCTTGACCTGGTTGAGCTCCTCTTCGGAAACCATATCAGCCTTGTTGATTACAATCACATCCGCATGAGAGATTTGGACGTGAGCAGTGGTCATGACAGGGCCGTGGCCATCGTGGTCGTGCCCCTCAACAACACCCTTCGGGTCATCGAGACTTCGCACGATATTCTTTGCATCCACCAAGGTGACGATACCGTCGAGATAAATGGTGCTTCCAAGTCCGTCATCCACCCAGAAAAGAGGTGCCAGGTTACCAGGATCAGCCAGACCAGTGGTTTCGAGAAGGATGTAATCAAAAGCACCCTTCTTTGACATCAAGGACTCAATAGCATTGACGCCAGTATCCCTGTCATTCGTCAGTAAGTTGATAGTTATTGCGCATGTTTGACCTACTTGACGGAGCAGCAGATGCAGCCGTTACCAACTTCTAGCCACTCTTCTACTTGCTCATCTCCCTTATTCACGGTAAGGGACTTCTCGATATCGAGTGCTACAATGCCACTTAGAAAAGCAAAAGTAATTTTCTTCGAAAAACTCACAGTCTCCAAATTCTGTCTACTGAGTTAGTTGCCATTTTTGAAAAGCTGCGATTCTCCCTAACCATTCATGATGACGGCGATTTTCTTGCCATGTTGAGCTGTGAGGATGTAATTGAGCAGTGTTGTTTTACCAGCACCAAGATACCCTAGACATGATTAGACCTCGAAACTCATTTAGAATAACAGCCGTACCTGTCACGATAGTGATAGGGACTTTGACTGTAATCTCTTCATCGACATCGTTAGTGATCGTATCGACCAACTCTGGCGGGGCATCGTCATCAAAATCCATGGCTGTAGGGTGACGGATTGGCAGTTGACGTTAAATTTGAGTGTGGGAAGGCGTTGGATCGTGTCTACCGTCTGAAGATGATGTTAACTTTTGGTTTGCAAGAAAACGGCCTCCGAATATTTTAAAATTTGTATTATGTGAATACTTACCTTTCTTTTTATATCATGTTCTTGCAGAAACCATGGAAGCATTCAGATGCGTGTAAGTTGCACGTCCCCCCTTTAGCTGCATTTGGCCGCTCCCCCGTTCTGTTATGCATATATCGAATCTCCACTCTGAAACTCCCCCAGCTTAGCCCTGCCCAGCCACTTGTCAACCCAGCGCAGCCTCGTGGAATTAAGCGCCCGGCTTTGGCCAGAATTCGATCTTCTTACATATTCCATACTCAACTTTATATCTTGCACATCATGTCGCTGGGACCGAGTTCACCAAGGCTACCAAGCCCTCCGCCAGCAGCCGAGATTCAGATGGCGCCCATGTCTCCGTCTGGCGGCCCAGCAGCCAGTCTTCAGACAACACCTCAGGAACAGACACAGCTTGAAGCTAGCTCCAGACGACGGATACATCCAGGAACGAAAGCGGCAGACATGGCTGCTGGCCCCCCTTTGATACCCCTCCACGAGGTACTTGCGCCAGTTATCAACATATCATGACCTACAAGCTAACAAGACCCAGCTGGACTCTGCATTCCAACTTCAAGAACACCTCGCCGCTCTCCATTGCTACCATACTGCTTCCAATACTCGACCCATTACCCGCGAAACCGCATTACAGCTTGCGACACCTCCTAGCGGTGTGGACCGAACCATCTGGCTCTATGAACTCTGCCGCTTCCTCATCTCACAATGCAACTCCTTGATCGTTGGTTTCCTCTTCGACTCCCCGCCATGCAGTGCGAACACGTGCCCCGAGATGCGCGCTTCCGAATGGCAGTTTCTTTGTGCTGTGCATGAGCAGCCTAAGAGCTGTTGCGCCATTGACTACTGCTGCCATACACTGGATTGGGCTGCCAACGTCGTGACCGACCAGAAGATCTTCCCCAGCCGTTTTGTTGTTCACAACGACACTCATAGCAAGAATGTTGGCGTGAAGAACCTCGTCAATGTGTTCCGCAGGCTGCATCGTATATTTGCCCACGCCTGGTTCCAGCACCGTGGGGTTTTCTGGTCTGTTGAGGGCGAGACAGGGCTCTATGTCCTATTCAAGACAGTATGCGATTTGTACGACTTGCTACCCGCTGAGAACTACAAGCTGCCACCTGAAGCAGAAGGACTCGAGGCACCTCAAGCCGAACAGGAGGCTACGCAGCCCCCGCCCACTATTCTAAAGCCTTCATCGCACCAGCGAGGCCCCCCTACCGAGGAAGATAACATGCATCCCACAAGAACGAACACTCGTCGACACATTCGAAGCAGCCCTTCGACAGGAAGCGCCGTGACAACTGTGATCGAGGCCGAAGAGGAGGAGGGGCCAGGCGGAGTATCACGAAAGCTGAAAAATATGCACCTCACCGCACCTTCGCCGGTGGAAGAAGAGCCAGAAGTTGCTGAGGTCCCTGTTATTGTTGAGCAATCAGTCATAGGCGACGCCGAGGCCCAAGCTCGTGGACCTAAGGAAGAAGTCAAGGAAAAGGATGATGATGAAGATGAGGATGATGATGAGGACGACGATGCTGAGGACGCTGACCAAACCATTGTTGGAGAGGCATCTGAACCGGAGTCTGCAGATGATGATGATGCTCAAATCAATGAACCTGACTCAAAAATAGAGTTGAAAGAACCTGAAGAGAAGAGCGCCCCTGAGGAAGACTCGGCTAAAGAGAATGCCGAAAGTTCGCCAGGGGCCACTGCAGACTCAGCACCAGATGCAGATTCTGTAGATAATTCTAGCTCAAAGCCGGATACTGAGAACAAGTCTCCTGAAGATGAGGAGAAAGCCACAAGTTCCACATCTGGGACTGAAAGCAAGGACGAGAAATGATAAATGAGAAGGGAGCCTTAGAGAGCGATGTTCATTGAACTTAGATCGTTTTATTTTGGGGAAATGGTAGACCAGTGTATAATTCCCGCCACGGTATCTAATATATCTATCTAATAATACAATTGAGTACCAACTCAGATTCTCGTGCGCATCTGGTATTGAGCTAACACTTGCAATTTCAAGTGAGATACTATCTGTCCCATAACTCCTGCTTGTGCCGTGCACAAATTTGTACTTTTATATATGTTTCCCTGGTTTATCCATGCGCATGAGTTTCCAAAAACGATAACTCAGTAACCAGTATTCTTCAATCAAGAATCACCGCCGTTTTCACCGTCTCCTAGTCTAAAATACGTCGCTGTCACCAAAGAAGGAAAAGAAACCCGACATTGCCCATGTAGATACGTTGCAAGCACCCCATGCCTGCCCAAATACGAGTATACTGAAACATAAAGTTCTGCCCTGGTTATAAGATCAGGAAATAATTCGTGGCATTGCAGTGTCCCCCGACCCTTTATTGGCTTTTTGCAGGTGGGTTCGTCCCTGTCTTCGAGGTAGTATCGTGGGTCGAACTCGAGGGGGCGTTGGCATCATCCATTAACGACATCTTGGCAAAAATATGTCGAACCTCGCGGAGACTCTCCTGCTGAGCTGTGACAGCTGCCGCATTGCGTTCATCCGCAAAGTTTCGAATTTCTTGCAACACTGGGCTAAATCCCTCCCCATTGGGAAGCCACCATTGCACGCAAGAAGGTTCTCGGAACATTTCTGCCATTTTGGTACGCAAAGGTAAAGGATGGATATACCTATGTCACTGTTAGCATCTGTTTTCCCGGCAATTCTTCATGACAAGCCACGAAAGTGAATATGCTCTTACCCCATCGTCTCCAGTAGCGCGAACTTTCGACGAAACCACATATGGTGCCGTGCATCCTGAGGACAGAACAAAGCTGCAATGGCGATGCAAGCTTGGATTAGAACTAGGACACCTCTGGGCGTGGAAGGCCAGAATTCTAGCGTTTCAAAGTATTGGCAGGTCCTATATGCATGCCGATTAAGATCCGCGAACAGTTGATCTGGCCTCATGCCTGATGATTGGCATTTATGCATTATCATAATACTGTTCCACTCCGCACATAGAACTGTGACGTCGAACAACGGGCGTTCGTAGAGTATCCCAACTGTATAGGGGTTGACAAAGTCCTCTGGGTCAAGTGTTTCAGGAGGGGGAAAATCCCGAACAAGGTATTTCGAGTCCTGGAGAGCAGGGTCTCTTTTCTCCTTCCAGTCTATCAGTCTTTGGTTGATAAGTTCATGTTCCTTGACGAAGTCTTCGGGTGATATCTGGCCTCTACTTCCTCGCGCAAACAAGATCGACATATCGTAGGAGATTAGGCGAAGTTGGGCGGACCACTCATCGATTTTCCAGTGTACTTCTTCTGGGTTGGCCGCAACTCCTGACTTGTAGAAATCCAACATGGCCTGGAACCACTCTCGGGGTAGATCGGTGGGGAAGCCTCCCATCAAGGCAACAAAACTGTCGAATCGAGCATACCAGCTGAGGCACATGCGACCTACGGGGGTTCGCATTACGGTCTGTGGGGTGAAAATACTCGTTATTATCCCAAAAGCCGCTTTTTGGTGGCCCATAAGATTGACCCAGTCACCAAAATATTCCTAAGTCGCATGGTCAGTTCACGAGGACTGAAATCGAAGAATGCGCAGTAACACATACCTCAATAGTAGCCAGCTGCAGGATTGTCAAAAGAGTAGCAATGTTAGGCTTCTCCTTTCTTTGCAGCAGACCCAGTAACTGTGTTACACTTTTATTATAGTATTGGAGAAAGTCTTGAAGCTTCCCCTCTGGGTTTTGCAGCGTGGAATGATACGCTGAGAAACCCACAACCGCATTCAACAATGGTTCATGGCGAGTAGCCATATTGGGTAGAATCTTTGTGAAAAACTCGTCCGAGTCAAGCGGTATGCAATAATTGAAGTGATTGAGATTTTCCACGAAGAAAGAAAGGCCTTGCTGATACTGTGACGGCAAATGGGACCAGTCGGTATCTCCAAGGCTGACGGGGAACTCGGAAGAGGGATACACGGCCGCCAAGCTGCTTGGAGTAGCTGTCGCAGTGGAAGGGGAGGCGCTTTTTGATTGCAGGGAGAATTCCGGCGACCGTGTCTGATCTTCTGTCTCTTCGTCTTCGTCGACTATCGTCTCGAGTTTGATGTCTCGTTCAGCATCTTCGTCATCTTCTGATTTCGATGAGGTAGGACTTGTTTGTTGTGCGGATGCATTGGGATCTTTAGTTTTACCACTCGAAGCTTTTGACGATGGGGGATCAGGGTAAACACATTCTCGATTTCCCTTTTTGCAACCTTGGCAGTGTCAGCATATTGACATCGTTCACGCGACAGGTAGTTCAGTTCTGCACCCACGTTCGCAAATTGGCCTGGTTTCGTCGCACTGGGCCAGTTAGACACACTGTTCAGATATACATTACGATGCACATACCTTGACTCTTCGACTTCGACACATAAAACAGCCAGAGCGAGTCCGTCGATGTTTAACATGGTCAATTGCCGCGGGTGTGCCGGCTGCTGACTTTCGACGAGCCTTCTGTGATTTGCCTGGATTGAACATCATCGGATCTGGGAATCCAGTAAAGTACCCCAACTGTTGGTAAGGACCCGGCATCGTAGCGGGTATCATATGCACTGATGCACCATGCATCCGCGGGTCAAGCATCTCCTCTGAAGATGTCGTCGGATTCACCCCTGCCCCAGACATCGACGACAGAAAGTGGTGGTAGTAGTCTCCCATTGTATAGACGAGTAGTTGAGCTCGAGTCACGTAGGTACTGCAAGCTTGCCGGAGTAGAGAGCGAATCAACAGGTCGTGATTTGCATGCTTTCGAGAGCAGTATCTACTGGGTGAGAGAGGTCTGCTGAGAGGCGTAACTCAAACAGGGCGGTTTGCTCTTCGATATCCTGAGCCTCAAAAGAATATCGAGTATCAAATAGTTGAATACTGATGGTCGATGAGCCAGCTCCAAGTTGATAAGACTATAGGAAAGTTCCAATGGAATGCTTTCTTTCCCAACAAGGAAAGGTAGTGTCCTGGGAGTGACTTGGCGAATGGACTTGACCCTGTCCAAAGTTGAACAACAGCAAAATATGAAAGATGATATTGTAATGGTGCGCAACAACTTTAAAGAGGTCCTTAGAGAAGAGAAATAGTAATCGAAGTTGCAAAGTTAGCTGTTGTTGCTTTTTGTCAACAATACAATCGACAGATCTTGAATGCGAGGTCCGGCTATTCCTTGCTGGATGAAGTTTTTGTAAGATCGCGTTCAGGTCAATGGCGAGGGAAATCCAAGATAGTTGTATTGTGGGAGGGGCCTGCAATAACAAGCAAAAGGCATACATGCACTTTAGCTAGAGAACAGAGAATAGAGGGGCACTCTCACCCAGGACAGGGAGGAGAGATTGATCGATGCAAGTTGTCAGTGCCCTTTAGCAGCAGGACATTAAATTGGTTACTGGTCCTCAGATCCACGTAGGGGGGCGTCTATGAGGAAACGGCAGCAGCGGGGATGTGTTGACTTCAAGTGGATTGGCTATGCAGTTGGCTGAGCCCCTGGGATGAGGATGAAAGCCAAAGCTATCCTTGGGCCCTGAGAAAGGGATTATGTCGTATGCAGGCCTGACGGGGCGCCAAATCGCTGATCAATGAAAGGCCCGGGCTCGTGGGTCCCGGTAACCGGCCAAGAGCTTGAGCTTGTGCCCTTTGAGTGTGCGACGAGGGGAACGATCCCACGTTCAATGACAGGCACGCCTTCAATCGCGGGTAGATGGTCCGGGCTCTAATGCGACTCTGGTGATGGGAATAAGACAGGAATATCCGGCTATTAACGTATGCAGCGGCAGTGTTAGTGAAGCAGGATTCGAAGCCGTTTGGAACCCTTTTCGAGTTTGTGCGGATATATATGTAGATGATTGAACTGAGTTTAAGACGGACTAGACAGGGCAGGGCGACTGAGTGGATGTAATACGATTTGTAGCGCTGAGTTTCCAAGACCTCGGAAGCTGGACCAGCTAAGAATAGGCGGCTTAACTACTGTTAAAGCTGTCCCAGTGTATGACTATTGGCGGAAGAGGAAGAAGTTTGGAAAAATTGGTCAAGGGCTGAGACGTGCCCGCAAGTTGAAATCCCCGACTAAGACGCGTCGAGTAGGGACCAACAACGGTGATATAGGTGCGAAGCTGACAATGACATATAAATCCATCAACGGCGCGTTGAATACGGTTAGCAGCCACGATGATCGATGTATCAGGGATGATTTAAAAGCTGTAATAAGGATTGGGTGACGAGATGGATGATGTTATTGCCAAATAGAGCGTGGGGCGGGCTGAGCTTGTCAAAGTGGAGGAGGGATTGGGAGTGAAAGTGAGAAAAGGGAACGGGAAGGAACACCCCCCAGTTCTGCCAACGACAAACGTACCTGCCTCCCAAATGGAAAGCTCCCCTGGAATTCATTCTAGGCAAGTGCTCTTTATCAGTTGGAAAGTGCTAGGGACGGGTAGATTCCCATCTACATCGCAAGGTTCCTCTGCCTCTGTGCACTAATCCAGACCTTCCCTCTCTTTTTTGTCCCCCCAAAATCTTGCCTCACAATTATTAAATCGACCAGGATTCGAATACCCCCGAACAGCTCCGCTTTCTTCGACATGGAATGGAATGCGTCCGATCTCCTGGGTCCTGTTTCTCTCCGTCTGAATTGCCGTTAAGGCTTTAACCTGACTGGGACAATGCCGAAGCCGCAGACGGACATTTGCAGCTGATGGGTCGCCCTTAGTTAAATTCTTGCAGTCGGAACCGCTTCCCTGGCTTTGGGTTACCAATGTTCAGGTAAGAAAACACGGATGATACAGAAACTACGTACCTGTATTTGATGATCGATCTTGACCCAATGCAGCTAATACTGAACAATAAGGAATAGGCTCAAACATCAAATCCCAGCAATCCCACGCCTCTTTCAGCTTCAGTCCACTCAAGGTCGAGCAAGCACCCTTCTTGATCTATACGTGTATGTGCAGACACAGCTATCGATCGTTGCCAATCCTTGTAGTTGGGGGTTGTTCGTTCGCACTGGCCAGCCTTGGTCTTGGTGGCCTTATCCTCGATACACGTTGATGGACAACCCGGCTCAATCAGCATAATGAGGCTGACCAAACACAAAATGACCCAAGATGAATATTTCAACGGTCAAATCTTCCGCATACAAAATAATCAGACCGTTACTCCGTCAGTACAGCTATGTCATCCTCCCTCGGAAAAACTACAATCACAGCTATGTCAATCTGGCGCCGTCGTCGCGCTTGTCGGATACTATACGTGGTCAGGGATCACCCATGAACAGGGTCAATCATCAACGGTGGTGCAACCTATCAGGATTATCGGGGTGGGAGTTCCTGGAATGACTGGACTGAAACGAGAGAACTAGCAGCACAATAATGTCGACAGCCCTATACCGAGTTTTGAGCAGGAAAGATTCACTTCCAAAGTCCATTTTGTCTAATACTTGGATAAACTGTAGCCCTTTGCTTCTGTCGGCTATGGCTTACGTACAAGAAATCATCTTCGCGGACTTTCCTCATCCTCACATAGCTGTACCTGTCATTGGCAGGCTTGGCACTGGAATGTGCTTGTGGTCCCTGGCTCAAGAAAATTGAGATGGCGATCTGATAGGACACCATCAGCAAGGGTGCACAGAAAAAAAGTTCATGTAACGCTTCGAGGAAACGTCGCGGAGCATAGTACCGTGGTCCGAATACGTCCCAACTTCTGACCGTGGCTGGTCAGAATGCGGCGAGAGGCTTGATGATGTCCTAACGCTTGGGTCATGTCAAGTCCCGCTCCCGGCACTACGTGTGGGTAGTCGCGTGGCAGCAGAATGTCTTTGTGGGTCATGGCTGTCAGGGAATTGGTTCGGGCACACAGCGAACCTATTTTCTCTTGTCGTCGACATCATGCCTACGTCGAGTCTTGGTTCTCATCTCTCAAACAGGCCCGTGGCAAAGACTGGGGAGATGACCTGAAAACTACTTGTTTCTGGTCTTTCTTGACCGCTAGGCCAGGGTTGAGAAAGGGGTGGCTCTGGAGGTTCTTGGCTTGGATTCTACGACATATGCCGCCCAGGTACTTGATCCCCTCGCCCAAAAATGGGTAGAATAAAGTATGGCTACCTTAGCTCTGCTTGTCCTCATACGGCTTTCATCCAGGACATTTTCTCCCAGGGTGTTCAACTCCTTCGTTCAAGTTGGTTTTGAAACCAAAGCACCCATGTCTGGTCCAACATACGACCATACCACGTTGGTCCAATACTGCATATTTTGGTATCCCACTACCTACCCTTCCACAATGCATACATGTAGTGGCTAGGGACTACAGTAGTATGTATGCAGGCCAGTGAGGGCCAACCTTGCATGAGCTCCAACTTTGCACATGCAGACAGATTATTATACCCTGCCAATAGCCCTGTACGATGATATCGGTGTTGCTCAACTTGTGACGCTTCTCTACCGGAGCCGGCACCCGATATTTGTCGGCGACCCTGACTTTGATGCATTGCGCGGGCCATCCAACTAGTCTCAACGTCGAGGCTTGCAGGCCTTATACTTAATGCTAGTTCATCCCTATCGATATTGGAAGGATCGACAATAGAAGGAGACTCGACTTCTCGCAGGCTGAAGGGCTTTCCAACCTCTGTTGACTTCAGGAAACCCAGAATCCATCTATATACATGCGTACTAACAAGGTGAACAGCACCGAGTTGTGATAAAGGGCTTCGTAGCTACGTATCCTCGCACATACAATGACTCGCTCCAATGAGTTGGGTCGAATATATACACCTGCCTGAAACTACACAACAGCTCAGCATATTTTGCATTGGGGCAGATGACAAGTCATGTCCACAAGAGGATTGCCCTGTCTGCTGTCTGCCCTAGCCAAACTAAACACAGCAACCAACAGATGCCCCACAACAGAGACAGATGTTGAAATGTTGTAGAGGTTTCCTTGCATCATCGAGAACTGGATGTACACTGGTTCCAGAATCTAGGGTTGCATCATACAGCAATTAGATCCCGAAGGGTGGCCATAAATCAATGCAGCTTGTGGTTCGATACTCTTACATTGGACATGGCCAAGGACTCGGGGAGTCGAGCGCCTGGCTGAAGATGGTTCGCGATTTTCAGAATGCGAGTATTCACTATAGGGCAGCACCCACTTCGGTGATTATTGTCCTTACTATGAGCCTCCACTTGCGTTCGCATGCAACATACTTGATCTTTCCCTGAAAGGATATGATGCTTACTGGAGGTGCAGGGACTTCGCAAAGCCCGGGTCATCTCTACACTCTCCTGGAAATTCTTGGAGTGGCCTGACAATATAATAAAAGCGGCATCGGGACCATACTATCAAAGCCCCGTCGTGAAAGGGGATTGACATGGCACCGCACCACCAAAACAAATTAGCTCTACATCATTAAATCAGAGTTTGTCCTTGAGCGCAAGCACTGCTTGGTCTTGGGAGAAACAGCATCCGGCTGTCTTGGCGGGCTCCATATTCAAGGACTAAGTGCTCTGCTAAGAAGCCATACTGATCCTGCTGGGGACTGGCCTTTTTGCCGCTGGAAACTACTGTGACATCGTGAGGTAGAACTCTGCGATAACACAAGAGCCAGGATACTACGAAAAGACCCATGGGGCTCTTTTCCTGTGGTCATATCAAGACGACAGTTAGACATCAAATCTCCACAGTGTCTACGAAAGTCCTCGGCTTTAGCGCTTTCTTTCGTTTTAAAGCCGTTTCATATTCCACGACTAGGTTATACTGAAAACGGGTCAGATCAAGTGTCTGAGATGGACACAGCTACAGTATAATAATTACTGCATCCATTACGGCAAAGTATCCATGGTTGGTGGAGTTTCCATCAGAGCTGCTACTAAACCATTCATTGAGGGGTTGCGGGGAGCGGTGGAGGTGAGTCAAGCGCCAACAGTACATACCGAGCCTCACTCTTATTCTTCCACTAGGAAGCCTAGGGTAGACCTTGCAATATGATGTGGAAATCACCACAAGTCAGGCCTTTCAGCCTGAAATCCATCGAGTGGGGCGCGGATCCGAGTCTCGGGGCTGCGGCTTGTTTTGACTCTTTGAACATTGTACGCCGACTATAACAAAGAAGTGAGATTGCTGTACGGCATACCATACCAACACAGTCTTATCGCGGAGGTTTCGCCGAGACTTTATGGGCACCTCTGCAATTCTCTGTTTCTTCCATTGGACAGTGCTTCCAGAACGAGATGTGATCTGCAGGCTGACCCTTGCTGGATATTAATCCAGTCTGTCTCATTTAGGTAGTTGTTGCCAACGCTCGAATCGACGTATAGCAGCACGACATTATTATGCAACACACCACGACTCAATCTGACAACATGTTGCCCAAAGTATATGCTGCATTCCTCTTAGGCCCGCGGCCATCTATCAACTATGTGCGAACCCCTGGTCATCAGCTGTACTGGATCCTGGTGCACATTAGGTCCTTAGTTAACTAACGAGTCAGTGCCTGTACTCCGTACGGGCATCTATGGAAAGGATGTCGGCACGACAGGGAATTGGAGTTGAGCAATGGAAGCTTTGGATGAATACAGAAATATGTCCGACCAGCCTCATGGCGATCAATGCAGAGGGGGATTTTCTGGTGGTCGCAGCCGGCATGAAGAACACCAGGATCAGACGGGAACCGATCCACCTCTTGGGCTATCTTTCAATCTAAGATGTCTAACAGGTCGCTGACTGTTGTGATGCAAGCATCTCGGCGATTCTGTCTGTGAGAATTGCAGACAGAAGACAGTCCTCCACTACTAAGCGGCACTTGCACAAACGGCGTCAAAGTATCCGCAACCAAGGAGCCGTTATGGATGAGAACGCGCCTGAGCTGACCAATAGGTTCAGAAGTGGGAAACGTCCACTTTACGGTACCTCTACAATCGAGGATTCGCATGCCTACCATGTGCTCTTCGTTCCTGCTCTTCCTTGATACGAACTTACGAGCCTGTATTCATTTCACCCCCAGTCTAGCTGAACTGACACGATTGGCGCCATCTTAGACAAGCGTTGGGTCTTGTCGGTGGCACTAAAGTTCATCCAACGTTTAGGGTCCTGCTAGAGATGGCCCCTAGCGGTGACAGGCTCAGCAAAGAAACGGGGTGAACCATTCCGCCGGTGACCCTGCTCGGCATTTCTTCACTCCGAGCATCTCAATACATTCTACTTTGTTTACTGCTGGATAATATGTAGGGAACGAGGAGCATGCAAGCAGTGCAGGAGCTGAAGGATTCGAATACATCCGTACTCCAAACCCGCTGTGCTCTCCCCGGTTCGTCATCACGTTGACCAGGACACGTAATTTTCGATCTACAATGGGCATACTGCATCATAACATTATCTTGTCTATCAGACCAGTTCCTGACCTATGCATTGTACTATGTTGGAAAGCACAGTACATATCAATCATGCTATGAGCATCCTATACTATTCTGTCAACCAAATCCCTTCGGAAGTACGGGACGACAATGCCATATGCCCATGGCTGGTAGCTCAGAGGTAGCTACAGTAGCTGTGCTCGACGGCTAGCTGCACGTTCCGGGGTTTCGGGGAGAAAGCTTGCTGTCAATCTACTGTAGTACGTACTACAGATGGGGAACAAGCGCTACCCTATCCAGCATAAGATGGTGGATATTTCCGCTTTTTCGAACGCTGCTGCAGCCCAGCCAAGTAAAATTATACCATGGCATTGACAGAGTTTGACCAGGGCCTGGGTCGATTTTGGGACCCTGGCAAGACTGGCCGCAATCTAAAACAAAGGGATTCAAGAACTACGTTGTGTGTGACGCGCTCAAGGTCGAAGGGGCAGACACTGTATGCTCGAACCTATCACGATTCTTTGAACAGATCAAAGTTGAAACAACCTAGTGGAGGTAATTAATTCTGTGAAGGAGACAAGACAGCATTATCGGAGATCTGCGAAAACTCAAGACCTAACAACACCGGACTGACACTTTGACCCTTAGACTGGGCATCGACTTTACCTTATCGCGCAGGCTTTGCGAGGCAACTGTACTGGACTGAACTGGACCGCATTGCATATGCAGCATTGGAGATTAAATTCGAATCTCTCTAAAATCCTCCACGTCCAGGACAGAGGGACTCAGCACCACGACTAGCATCGCACCATCCCTCCAAATTCATCTTACTGCTGCAAGTCTCGATTCAGCTGGATAACATGACAACGATGCTTTCTAGCATCCACTTTGGGATGGACGCCACGAAGCAGTTTGTGACTAGCCTTGATGCTGTGTCACTCACACTTCTCACCGTCACACTTGTCGCTTTCCTCATCCCCATCTTTATCCTCTTCCCTCCCGTTCCCGTCGATTGCAGTGATGTCCTCCGACAGACCCACTCACGGGCCGGCGTGCCACTCCGAGACATCAACCTCAGTCGTGATTCATCACCGGATCATCGGGCCCGTGACGGCAAGTCTTCCACTGCACAACATCTGCAGATCTTTCCGGTAGATCTGTGTCGTGGAATTGAGCTCCAACGCGATCAAGTCCATTCTGGAAGCACGGAATACAACCACTTGTATACATTTGCTCAGGCAGACCATCAAGGCGATGATAACGTCGTATGGAAGGCTTTGACTCCCGAGCAGTTCCCAGCACTAGCCACCGTTGACGTCGATCTCTGGGTTCCGGATCCGAACAAAACTAGTCGTCTCTTGGGTAAAGTCGAGGGTTCTTTTCTTGTTCTGAGATTCCCGTGGACGGATGCGGGACTACAGGGTATTCTACAACGCGTCTCATCCAAACTCAGTTACGGGCTGCATGCGGTACCAGAGAAAGAGTTTCTCCTGCCAGTGTCGTTTCCAAACGAGAATGAAATTAAAGCACAGGGCTATTCATTTGCTGAGTTCAAAAATGGGGACAGCAAGACTATGGCGTTAAACATGGACGTGGAGCTTCCCTCCGAGCTGGCTCGGTATTTGGGGGCTGAGAAGGTTGGCATCTTTAGGGTAGATAAGGTGTGAGATAGAATTGCTTTAAACAAGACAAAAGAATTCCGTTC
Source organism: Fusarium incarnatum (assembly GCA_004367075.1). Taxonomy (NCBI): domain Eukaryota; kingdom Fungi; phylum Ascomycota; class Sordariomycetes; order Hypocreales; family Nectriaceae; genus Fusarium; species Fusarium incarnatum. The sequence continues at coordinate 364,316 of QGDZ01000027.1, forward strand.
ACATAATAAATAGTACCGTTATATGACTGGTATCTTATTACTATTAAAAGTAATCAATTCGTGGAAACTGCACTGCCATCGCTAACATGAACGTTCAATCGTCGTCTCGATCAATAACATCAGGCACGACATAACAACAATCTATGGTCAGAATGTCAACACTTTAAATACAAGTCTATTCCACAGCCATGCCTTGATAAAACAAACGGTATCACAAGAAATCCTAATGCCGATAAGAACATTATATATCCCCTAGCCAAAACGACGCCTCATGTACAAAACCCCCACCCAGTTTCCTGTCATACACTCATTTCAGACATTTCTCAGTTCATTAGTCAGTCTACTTCATATCCGCCGGTGTAAGCGCTTGCACCATACTGGTGCCCTCGCTGAAACGAGTGCGGAAAATGCGGTTCGCGTTCTGGAACATGCCGTCTTTCAGACTGACGACGATGAACTGAGAACCCTTGAAACGCGTCTTGATCAGACGGCCGATGTTCTGGGTATGTGAGAGATCCAGCGCGGCGTCGACCTCGTCGAGAATGTACATGGGCGCGGGCTTGAATTGGAGCAGAGCCATGATGAGCGAAAGAGCAACCAGAGATCTAGAAGTTAATTGTTAGTGACTGTTCGAAGTAACGTTCCTAGGTTGGGATTGCATACCTTTGTCCACCACTCAGTTCTGTCAAGCTTTGCTTCCACACCTTTCCAAGACAAACCTTGACCTCAAGACCATCGCTAATCGTCTTGCCCTCAGGCGGATCAAGCTTAGCAAAGCTGCCTCCGGGAAGCAACTCGGAGAAGATGTTGCCAAAGTCGCCGTTGACCTTCTCCCATGTTTCATGAAGAGCCTTCTTCTTGTAGTCGTCCAAGCTGACAATAGTCTCTTCGATCTTACGCTTGTCTCTAATGACGGTCTTGATCATGTGCTTAAGTGAGACTTCCTTCTTTTCCACGCTGTCAATCATGTTCATGACCTTGGGGTTGATCTTCTTCTTCATGCCCTGGAATCGCTCAGTCAAGTTGTGTAGCGTTGACTTGCACTCTCCAATGTTGTGGTCCTTGAAGTCGTAAGGAGTTCCGCTGCGACCGAACTTGTCCTTTTCTTCTGCAATCCAGTCGAACTCCTTTTCAAGTCGAGCGACCTTCTCAGCAGCACCTTGTTGCTCCTTATGGAACTTTTCGAGGAGATGACCAAGCTTCTGCATCTCGAGACCCTCTTCAGCAATGCGGGCGTTCTTGGAACGAGTAGCATCCTCCAAAGCTCGAAGCTCATCGTCAAACTGGTGTAGCTTGGCGCGCTCATCGTCAAGCTCAGCCTGCACTGTGTCGTGTGTCTCCTTTAACTCAGCATTCTGCTTGTTAAGGTCTTCAATATCCTTCTGCTGTGCCTTGATAGCCACATCGACTTCTTGCAACTGTTCTCGGGCGGCAGATAAGTCGACTCCTGCCTGCTCAGAGTCAAGCTGTGCGCCTTGAAGTTCCTTCTGCAATGTCTTCACTGCAGCCGCGTTTTTGCCGAGACCTGCTCGTAGCTTATCGAGGGTTTTCTGCAATTCGACCAATTTGGCGTCTTTGTTGTTGTCGAAATCTTTCATGTCTTTCTCAATTGTCTTGACATCGGCGCTTGCCTTGGCTTGTCGAGTCTTGGCTTCAGCTATGCTCTCTTTGAGCTCCTTGATGGTCGACTTCATGTTCTCAACCTCCTGGATGATGGAGGAAGAAGAGTTGCCACTGATCTGGTCCTCAGCGAGCTTGATTTCGTGAGTCTTCAGGTCCAGACCTTGCTTGATCTTGCGAGCCTGATCCAGCTTGGCCTTCTCATTCGAGATACGACCCTGAAGCTCTCTCAGAGCGCCCTCAGCCTCGCCCAGTTGTCGGGTCAGGCCATTGAGCTTTTGCAGAAGAACAAGAACACCACTGGAGTTTGGCGAACTTCCACCAGACAGTGTACCAGATGGGTCATAGGCATCGCCTTCGAGGGTGATACTCCTCATACGGACGTTAGGATCGAAAGTGACCCTCTTGGCGGTATCCGCATCGGCACAAATGAGGGTGTTACCGAACACATACTCCATAGCTGCTGACACTTGATCATCATATCCGACCAAGGATAGCGCCAGATCGACCTTGCCTGGAGCGATGTTCTGGGCGGTAGCAATAGTTTGAGCGGAAGCCTTGAAGGCAGCAATCTTGTTGAGGGGAATGATGGTAACTCGCTTGCGTAGCTTACCCCTTTGCAACAACTGGGTACCTGTCACCTCGGTATCAACAACGACGTTGTATAGACGACCACCGGCGCAGATCTCCAGCGCGGTACCGGCCTTTGTGTGTCCTTCATCGAGAGTAAACAGTTGAGCAACGAGACCCTTGACCTTGGATCGGTCAAAGTTGGGCACAGGGTCAGCGTAGTTGAACTCTGTGTTGGCGACTTGACGCTTAAGCTTGTCAGATTCCTGCCTTAGGTTGCGGACAGTCTGCTGCAACTCTGACTCTCTCTTGTACATCTGCTCTTCTTGTCCAGGCTCGAAACCCAGTCGACTAAGCTCTTTCTCGAGTTTCTGTGCTTGAGCCCTGAGACCCTCAAGGTCGCGCAGTAGGTCGGCGTTTTGATCCTTCGCCTTCTTAGCACGCGGCTCCTCTTCCTTGATCCGCGATTCCAAGTGTGCAATCTTGATTTTGGCTTGTTCTTGCTCCGTAGCTGCTGTAGTCGCTCGATTCTTCGCATCCTGAAGCTGACCCTGGTAGCCATTCTCCTGACCATCTTTAGAAGCAACACCTGTCTGCAAGGTCTGCAGAAGTTCTTCCTTGGATTCGGCATCCTTGTTCTGCTGTTCTAGGTCTTCCTTTGCTGCGTCGTATCGGGCCTTTGCGTTCTCGAAGGCAGCGGCCTTCTCTTCTAGAGTAGCTTCCAACTCCGAAACCGTCTTCTCCACTGCAAGTTTCTTTTCCTCTTCCTCAGCCAAGCTGGACTTCTTCAAGTCAAGGATGGTTGCTAGTCGCACAAGCTCATTTGAGTGCTTCTTTGCTGCCTCCTCCAGGGCTGAAGCCTTGCCTCCTTTTCGGAGCTCCTTGTCTCGCTGAGCACGGACTTTCTTAACATCCTCCTCAAGATGAGAAATTTCACTCTTCAACCGAGCTGCTGAATCTTCGAGATCTCGTTGTCTTTGTTTCTTTCCTTCAAGATCTGCGGCCGACTGGCTCAAAGAGTCCTGATATCTGAGATAATCGTATGCGACAACCACTCGGGTCAGTCTTTCGAGGTCGTTTTGTGTTTGTTGGAAATCCAGGAAAGCACGCTTTTCTGTTCGTAGCTTCTCTAACTTAGGCTCGATCTCGTCTTTCAGGAGCTCCTTAAGCTCAACTAATTTCGTCTCCTTCTTAGCCATGGTTTTTAGAGCCTTGTCTCGACGGTCTTCGAACATTCGTGTTCCGGCAGCCTCCTCGATCATCGCTAGGATTTCGACAGCCTTCATGTTGAGAACCTTGGTGATACGACCCTGCATAATTAGGAAGTTGGGGCTGTTGATGTTGAGCTGAACCGATTGGAAGAGGTTCTGCACAGTTTGTTGTTGCGCACGGTGACCGTTGATGAGGTACTTGGAGGTGCCTCCTAGGACAATCTGTCGAGTAACGCTAATCGTGGCATATTCTTCGAATCCGATCGGTGACTTCTTGGTTTCTCGGTTATCGAAAACGATGGTGACACTGGCTTTCGTTACACCAGCTTGCCCGCGCTTGTAAATCAAGTCCTACAGCGTTGAGATTTAGTGAGGAAGAAGAATAAACAAAGCGGCGGTGACTGACTTGTATGTTCTGCGCTCGCACAGTTGCCATACTGGTAATTCCAAGAACGAAACATATCGCATCAAGGATATTTGACTTTCCACTACCGTTGAGACCGGTGATTGAGTTGAAACTCTCGTCCCTAGGAATGTCGGTTGGTTTAGGCCATTGACTATTTTGATGTATTCGCTTACCATCCTGAGATTACCGTTCTAACGGCATATGACTTGAAGCCCTTTAGAAAAATGTTAGATAAACAATTTTCAATATATGTGAGTTAATGGGCAGTACTTACGTCAATAATTACTTCAATGACCCTCATGTTGGGCGAGGTCAATCGTCTGCGACTTCGTTGAATCTACTGCTTTGTTTCGTCGCTCCGCACTTCAAGGGGGGTAGGAGGGACGCGAAAGTAAACAAGACAGTTGCGACCGATAAGGCCTTATCAGCACGTGCCTGATCTCTAATGGAAAGCTGCATGCGTTAAAGAGGGTACTTCTGATTTGGTTTCTATAGAGACGTTTACTGTTCTGTGGGTCGAATTTGATGGTAAAAATGAGGTCAAAGTCAATCTGAATACTCTATATGTCATCGTGAGTGTTTAACGGTCATCTTTGAATAAATATTGTCACTTTCAGCTGTTTGTTTCATAAGACTATACCTTGACATTAACGAATGGCGTGAATCGAAGCTTGTGCGTAGTTCCACTTCTGAACTTGGAATTTCATCAAACGCTAGTCCGGATCTGGCATCCGGGTAAACATCCCTCTTTGTTATTGAAACCTAGCTCCTCTCGCACTTCAAGTTCGCAACTTTCAACAACACCAAACATTTCGACTTCGACCTCAGCGCCCAACCCAATGAGTACATAATCACTATTACACGACTATAGTTGTCCTACAGCTTCTTCACACACCTGCACGCTACCAATCTCAACCGACACGATGGCGGCAATGCGAGGACCGCGCATTCCAACTGGCTCAGCGGCTTGGGTCGCTGATGAGCGCGCCTCTGCCCTTCAGATTGTCGATGTCGAGGTTGACGAGTTCACATACGCGGCTCAAAACGAGTTCGAATGGCTCAACGAACATATGGCTAATATCTTTAATGAAAACGAGACGTACGCGTTATCGACCCTTTGTTTTGACGCGACATATATACTGATCATTCCACAGAAACCTCGCCGAAACATTCAAAACACCTGGAAAGCTTCGAGGAAAGACACCTCGCACTGCGCGTAAACTATTAACAGAACCAAGAGTGGTGAGTACACATGGTCAATGCACGAGGGTGGCTAATATTAACCCTTTGAAGCCATTGTCGAACGTCTTTGGTGGCACGCCAACAAGTTCAGCAAACCGTTTCGCCCAGCATCTCTACGCCCAATCGCCCCAGAGGGAGCTATTGAACCAGGCCAAGCCATCGTCTCCTCGCCGTGCCATCGCATCACCGAAGCCTGCCCAGTCCATCCCCGAGGAGCCAATTGAAGATGTATCACAACACCCTACCAGCGAGGCTGAACCTATCCACTCTGACCAGGACGCCCTCATGACTGTCGATGAAGAGACAGTTGCCATCATAGACGCCAAATCTCAACCACAGGATTCAGGCTATTTCGGAAGTCAAGATGTCAACCCTGTGCCCTACGATCCTATGGATGACGATGAAGAGTCACTTCTGGATGCCACTGATGTTGACGAAGACCTCGAATCCCCTCAGCCAAGTCCTACACGAGTGTCACCCGCGAAGCAGCTCACGAAATCTTCTTCTCCAGTCAAGGGCCAGGAGCCTGCGACTGATGATGCTGAGATGGAGGAAGCTGAGGAAGAGCTTGAGGCCGCGGACAATGAGGATGCCGATGATGCTCAGTCTCAATCTGATGGCCCCAGTCCCGTCCCCAGTCCTGTGCGCCCAGGCTTCCGCAACAGTCTCCAATTCGCTTCTCTCCCTGCTCGAGAGCCTCTTACAGCAGGCAAGGCCAGAGCCTCCCGTACAAGTCATGTGGATCCTAAGAGGACGAGCTACTTGGGCAGAGGCAAGAGCATGGCAAGCCACGCGGGACAGGATACATCAGACGAGTCCGACCAAGACGATATGGAAGTTGATGAGCTTCCCGTACAGCAATCTAAGAATGCCGAAGAGCTTGCTCTGCACCATAACAAGACATATACACAGATGCTCCAAGACAAGATCAGTGTCCTTGGAAAGTCACAACCAAACGGCAGCCGACCATCAAAGTCTATCCATAGTGTAACGAACGTTCAGCAGCAAACCGTAACTCAATCTGTTTCTGAACCAAAGTCACCTTCTCCTAAATCACCCAAGAAGCACGAAACAACGACGACAACTCCAGGAGCTTTCCCTCAAGACGATGACGACGATGATGACTGGATTGTCCCTCCACCCACCCAGCAGGCTGCTGTTCCCACACGACCATCACTTTCCAAGAGCCGAACTGCCGACGTCATGGAAGGAATTCATGGCAAGCAGACTCTCGGATCTTTCGATCTAGATGAGGACCGTGCTGGCATTCGTTCACCTGCTCGTTCCAATTCTCAACGCGAGAGGCCTAGCTATATGGGACATTCCAAGTCTGTTTCAGTACCAGCTGCCACATTGTTCGCTGCTACTGAACGATCGGAGGGAAGTCCCCTCAAGAAGACAGTATCCGGCTCAGATTCTCCTGCCAGACCAGCTACTGCTGTCTCAGTTGCCTCAAATATTGCTTCCTCTTCATCACCTTCCAAGTCCCCTTCACGACTCTTCCGTGACAGTCCTTTGAAGCACCTTAAGAACAAGATGTCTTCAATTCTTAGCACGTCTAAGGGTCTTATGGCCAGCAGCGCGGCATTGAGCGCTGAGAGCAAATCGTCTTTGCTTTCTCCTTCTCGGGTGCAAATCGGAACATTCCCTAACGATTCCGAGATGTCTGTCGCACCCAAGCCAAGCATGGACTCGTTTAGAAGTGGCAGTACTGCAACTGATCAGCCTCGCCCGGTCGCTAAGCGCACCAGGGCTTCAGTTGAGCGGGAGAAGGAAGAGAAGCGTCGAGAAAAGGAGGCTCGAGTTCAGGCCGAGCAGATGGACAAGCTCGAGAAGAAGCTCGAGAAGGAGCGCGAGAAGGAAAGAGAAAAGGCACGAGTCTTCAGCAAGGAACAAGAGAAGCTTGCCAACATGGAGAAGCAGGCCGCAGCTAGGAAAGAGCCTGAAGCCCCCGTGCAGGCTACACCTCAGCCCACCCGAACAAGCCCCCGAAGGGCCAAGCCTCAAGAGGAACCCGCTGAACCAGAGATGGAGATGGTTGACGCTCCTGCTTTGGTGCCACCTCCTTCTGTCTCGCGATCTGCTGCCGGTAGCCAATTATCCCGCGCCAAGGAGATCAGGAGAATCGGCAAGCCAGGCAGAGAGACATCTACAAAGTCGAAGCCAGCACCCACCGTTCACATCAAGGTCAACACCGGCTCACAATTGTATCCTAACACCAACGCTACCAACGGCTACCAGGACTTCGGTGCGTCAACAAGCTCCCAGCCTCCACAAATGCCTAGCAAGGCAAGCAAGGCCTCTACGCAGCCAAAGTCATCCGCCTCAGGATTTGGTGCCTCAACAGGATCAAATGGCCGCCCTAGAGCTCTTGATTTGGCGGCACAGAAGAAGGTTCAAGATGATCAAGCACAACGCCGACGTGAGGCTAAGGCGAAGGCGGAGCGTGATGCCAAGGCGAGGAGTGAACGAGAGCGAGCGGCGCTGAAGGAGGAAAAGAAGAAGCAGGAGCTCTTGCGTCGTCAAGAAGAAGAGCGAGAGAAGCGCGAGCAGGCTGAGGCTAAGAGGCGTCAAGCAGCTATTGAGAAGGCTAAGAAGACTCCTGCGCCGCCTCCCGCTGTTCGATCCCAGCCTAACGGTCCGCCCGACTCGGTTAAGCGTGGTGACGGCATTCCCCGTCCTATTTCTCGCATGAACTCGGGTATTTTCAGATCAGGTGATGATTTGGGTCGTCCCGTCAATGCCAGCTTGGCCCAGGGTTCTAAGTCTGCAGTCAAGAGACCTCTCGGTCGAGATCCCAATGACGACGGGGTTTCTAGGCCACCGCCCGTCCGTGGTCCTCAGTACCAATCAAAGGATGCGAAGCGACGTCGAACAAGCGATGATTATGCTGATGAGCTGGATATGGAACAGCCTCCCAACATCAAGGGTCCCCCTGTTCGCCCATCCAGCGCTTTTAAGAAGGTGAGCGTTTCGGTGAACTTTGATAATTTGGACGCGACTGACATATATCAGGACCTGCAGGTGAAGAGCTTGACTAGTGGCTACACCCAAGCCAGTGCACAGAATCTTTTCAAGACAAACCATGCCCCAAGCCATACCAAGGGAGGCAACCCCATGGATATGGCGCAGATTCACAAGGGAACCATTCCCTTCGCTCCCAACCCCAACCCCGCAGGACCTGCCTACAAGACACCGGGACGCCCTGGTCCTGTCGGTGGACTCAAGTCTGCGGTTAAGTCTGCCCAAAGATCATCGCCACGATTCCAGAATGGTGACGCGATTGATCTGCCGGAGATTCAGACAGATGATGAAGATGAGGAGGACGACGAACCACCTGCTGGTACAGTTGCCTCTTGGGCCAATTCTCCTGCCATTCGCGCGGCTCTCTTGGCACAGGAGAGAATGAACCCTGCAGCAATTTTCGGAGAACCAGGACCTATCAACATGGACGAAGTTTTCCATGCCAGCAAAGAGCGGCTTCACAAGTTCCGCGCCCGAACCTCGAGCGCCAACTGGAGCGGTAACGATCGTCTTACCGAGGAGGACATCCGAAAGGATCTCGCTGCCAGAGACAGACTCCGACGAGAGGGAGGCTGGTCTTACCAACTTGGCAGAGACATGATGTAATGAATAACCTTTGGTGATGTGTATTTGATACGGCAACTTGACGAAGTCTCAACTGGGAGTATACGGGGACTGGAGAAATAGTGGCATGAACCACAGGTTGAAAAGGAACCGATTGGAGCGATTGATTATTTTACATCTCGGCAACAGGGCATCGGATGCAGGAGAGATTGGTCGTGTGGTATTTGTAATAAGTTACATGAGTTAGCATATTGTTGGTTTTTTGTTTGGCGCACGGCGAAAGGGAACAGGGCGCCTCAGGATGAAGGTGCCCATGTGGAATTTTAGGTATCGCATGCAGGCATGGGAAGCATTATTGGATGGAGCACTGTGAGAACAGTTCAATACACATCATTTGGAACTGAAGTCTAATCAATATTGGCAATTTGTAATTCGTTTGCTAGAAGCATGATGGTGACACCAAACTCATGTTGGCTTGTGTTCTTTGTTGGATATTGTCTTTGAGTTCTTCGGCTATTCTGCTGTAAGTTCCCAGTGCTTCTGACAGATAACGGCAACTAGTCTATCATCTCAATAGCCCCTGTCAGTTTAACGTTCAATGATTGTGCTTCTCAAGTTCTCAGCTACACAAAGTTTCCAGCCTCTTAGATACACAAACATGTGAGGCGGCTCAATCACGAGCGTTCTCCACCCGAAAACAATGTCCCATTGGAAGATCAATCTTATCAATGCATCGAGACCCTGGTTCATCTCAACATTTTTCTTGGTTATTATTAGTTTTAGTCCCCGTTTTCACATGTCAGTCCGGAACGGTGAAAAACGATAAGGAGAGACCTCGTGCAAGGTTCTATTTGATGTGATCGTTTCATGACATCGGAACTTTTTTTTTTTGGCTCTGTTTTTTTTACTCACCTGGTTTATGTGTCAGGAGATCTCGGTAGAAGATTTTGATTAAAAGAGGAATTATTCTACCTTGGTCAACTTATACTTCTTCTCATATCATGACTTCTTAGCTGTTAATCTAAATTTTGGTGCAGCCTCTTAATCTCGACCCAACGTTCTACTTTGCTTCTAGCTCTTCACCTTCCACCTTCCCGAGACATGGCGTCGCATCTCAGATCATTCGCTCCCGCGATCGGCGAAGTAAAGGTCGACCAAATCACCGAAAGCAGAATCTTTAATGTTGTCGCCATGCTTCCAACTTCGCTTCAATCAGTACCTATTCGATTTCTTAGACGGAGTATCAGCTTCCATACATTACGGCCCGATGTCGCCATCTCAGGATCACGAGCAAAGCCGAGGCCCCTTTCAGAAGCTGATGCAGCTGCCGCACTCCAAACCGATATGGTCAAACACAGTAGCGGATATATAGAATCTCAAGAGCTGTGTCCTCAGCCGATGAGTCGCGTTCTTTATTCTGAGTCATCCGAGGATGAACCAGTCATGAGAGCTGCATCCGGCGTCCATTGGAAGTTTGCACGACAAGGTAAGCGACTTTGAGGATTGTTTTAGCGGTGAATGCTAATGATGTTGAAGGTACGAATCTTGTCAACATCTCTGTCGATGGAGGCAAAGCGGCTGTAGCAGAGGAAGACGTTGCCTTTGAGAGAAAAGCTTTTGTTGATGGAGTGACATACCTCCTCAAAGCTCTTCCGCAAGACCTAGACGAAGGCGAACTCAAACGAATCCAATCCGCCTTACCAGAGACCGTCAACCAGCCAAACTCGTCTCTGACTCGAGCAGAAGATGGCCCAAGCCGGGTCAGAGTCAATCAGCCTCGTTCTATCATCCATCGTGGAGTCCAGATGACTGTTGTCAATGTGATCTTCTTCCTCAGCTTCCTAATGCCATACCTGCTTCTGCTAGTCAGATATGCAGCTCGTCTTGAACGCAAATACAAGATCTCGGAGACAATAATAGGTCACAGTGTTGATCTTGCACATTCGATTGGCAAGCAGAGCGCTTCATTGACTGAAGCAGTCGGGCAAATGAACGATGGCAAAGTTGCCCAGGCTCTGTTGGAAGTTTTTGTCTGGACAGTTGATGGCGTTACGCAGGGTATCTCGGACGGACTCGGAGAGGGTCTTTCTATTGTGGGGTCGAAATCGAGGACGGCTTAGAGACATTCATCCGCTGAAGAAACTCGAGACGAGACACTGCAAAAGTGGAATTGACTATAGATGGGGCAACTGCAAGTGCATCAAGGGGAGGATTGACGAATCAACGAATGAATATTTACTATAGAATTGCATAGAATAGCATGAGAATAGGCGCGAAGATACTGCATTTTTCTTGTTACTCTTCCATTAATTGCCCCTCTACTCCGATGACCTTCCGGAGTGACCTCCGGTGGTCCACGTGACAGCGGGATCTAACTGAGTCGAGGGTAGTGTATCTTTAGCCAATTAGAAGATAAGATAACATAGTAGAAAAATTTCATTTTTCCTAAAAGTACTGGTCGCGCGACCCTTGATCGCCCACCTTTCGTCCGCTCATCAACCCTCCAACTTAATTTTTATACCCATCGTACCCTTTCTCTTCGTTACTTTTTTGTTGGTAATTCTCTCAATCGCAGAACAGGAATCTCTGCACAAGACTTTCTTTAATCACCAGCAATAATGTTTCGATCCAGCCTCAGGCGCTGTGCCACTCAGGCCAGGACCGCCACTACGGCTGCCCTGCTCAGCCAAACCCGAGCTGCTTTGCCTATCGCCCGCTCTCAGGCTATGACAAGCCGCCTGCCCATTGCCTCTATTAGCAAGATCGCCTCTTTCCGAGCCTACAGCACCGAGGCCGCTGCTGAGCAAACACAACAGCCTGCTTCAGCAAACCCCGAGCCTGAGGTTCGCTTCGCCGACATTGAGGGCGTCGACCCAGTCCTGGTTAGCACTATCACCAGGAACATGAACTACGATACCATGACCCCCGTCCAGGCCAAGACCATCCAGCCCGCACTCAAGGGAACAGATATGTAAGTGTCATACATCGAAAGTCCAGTAAAAGCGTACACTAACACATACCAGCGTTGCTCAGGCTAAGACCGGTACCGGAAAGACCATTGCTTTCCTCCTGCCTCTTCTGCAAAGAATGATCAACGAGGACCCTTCCCTGGCCGGCCGAAACGCTCGACGACAAGCCCGAGCCGACGATATCCGCGGAATTGTTCTATCACCTACTCGAGAGCTCGCTGAGCAGATTGCCCAAGAGGCTCGCAAGTTGTGCCAGAACACTGGACTCGTTGTTCAGTGCGCCGTTGGAGGTACCGATAAGCGCAGCATGCTGAACCAGACTCGTCGACAGGGTTGCCATCTTCTTGTTGCCACTCCCGGCCGCCTGAACGATTTGCTCTCAGACCCTCACAGTGGTGTCGATGCCCCCAACCTGGCTGCTCTTGTTCTTGACGAGGCCGACCGAATGCTCGATACTGGTTTTGAGCGAGAACTCAACGAAATTATTAGCCACCTTCCCCGTCCCGAGGAGAAGGTCCGCCAAACCATGCTTGTCTCCGCCACTATTCCCGACAGTGTCATCCGCCTGGCTCGTTCTATGGTTCGAGCTGACGACTTTGAGTTCGTTCAGACTATTCCCGAGAACGAGTCTCTCACACACGACAAGGTTCCTCAACACATCGTTCCTGTCGCCAGCTGGACTCAAGTGTTCCCCACACTCTTTGAGCTTATCGACCGTGAGCACCAGAAGTCTCTCGAGGACCCCACTGAGCGCCCCTTCAAGGCCATTGTTTACCTGAACACCACAGCTCTTGTCGAGCTTGGTGGTGAGCTTGCTTACCAAAAGCGAGAGAACGCCCGTAACGACCGCAAGCCTTTCCTCGCATCATACGTCCTCCAGTCCAAGCTTGGCCAACATCAGCGCCAGCGAGCTGCTGACAGATTCCGTGAGGCCAAGTCTGGTGTCCTCTTCTCTTCAGATGTCTCTGCCCGTGGAATGGATTTCCCCGATGTTACACACGTTATCCAAGTTGATACCCCTCGAGACCGTGAGTCTTACATTCACCGTCTTGGACGAACCGGTCGACAGAACAAAGAGGGTCAGGGTTGGTTGATCCTCCCTCACTCTTCTGTCCGTGCTGCCCGTAAGATGCTTCAGGGTCTGCCCATCGCACAGAACAGCACCCTTGAGACTGCTGAGGCCGACATTGCCGGTGGCGAGACCAACGAGTACATTGAGGCCACCAAGCAACTATTTTCAGTTGTCCCTAGAGACCTCCTTGCTCAAACATACACCTCTATGTTCGGTCTTGCTAATGACAAGGTTGAAATGGCTGAGGATGTCAACGCCTGGACCAAGCATGGATGGGGCTGGCAAGAGCCTCCCTTCGTTAGCTCCATGTGGGTGAACAAGATGGGTCTTGCCCGTGCTCAAGGTATGAACATTAGAGAGGGAGGCGGCGACCGACGCGGTGGTGATTTCGGCGGAGACCGTGGCCGTGGTGGTGACCGACGAGGTGGTGACCGTGGTGGACGACCTCAACGAAGCAGTGACCCTTTCGATAACATGGCTGCCAACGTTCGCCGTGACGACTTTGGCCGTGGCAGCCGATCCGGCGGCTTTGGCGGCCGTGGTGGTGGCGGCAGCCGCAATGGTGGAAGCCGCAGCGGCGGAGGCTTTGGTGGCCGTGGTAGCAGCCGCTCTTCTTCCTTCTAAGAGCACTAACTCGGATCAAGTGAAATGGCGAAAATGTAATATAACACTACGATGGACGGATGCATGATTTGTACTTATATTGGGCACTGGTGTATTTTGAACAAGCTGTAAGATACCGGAAAAGGGGTTTGGTTTATAGACATGTCTGCAGGCGTCAATCATGTGGCAATACCCACGACTACTCTACTTAAGAAATGATGATAATCCCAAAACTTGTTGCTCTCGTGATCATTGTATATTTCGTTTTTAGATCTATTTACGATAGACTTCGTACAATGCTGTGAGGTACCTGGTTACTGTTCCTGCTCCTGAGCTCGTTCTGGCATGCCGGCCGACTAGAACACTCTCGGCGGCCTATTCTTCTGACACTCTGGCGACCTGAGTTGCTGAAGTACTGAATCACTGAATTACCAAGTCACTGAATCGCTGAATCACAGTTACCGCCATATTGTATATGTTTGCAGTTCCTGCTATAGAACTGGATCTACATCATAGAAGCTGATATGTCCATTTCATGATATACACTCATTTCTTTAAATCGACTTTATACCTCGCCATGATATAAACCAAGACAACCGACATTCCCAGCTCTTGATTTTTCTCATCAACATCTACTTTTCACCAACTAAAAGGCCTCTGATGCAGATCAGATGCCATCAAAAGTACCACCTAGACTTGCGTCTGTGTGCATATCGCGCCGGCAATAAAGACAGATATAATCCCAACATATTTCTCTTACATGTTCATGCCACCGTCTTGGTTACCACCTCCTTGTGGCCCGCCAAAGAAAAAGGTATCAAAGGGGTTCAGTTGCGGTGCTTCACCAAAGTCATGGTGAAGACCCTCCCAGTTCATGCTGAGTCCCATATCAAGCTGCGATTGATCCATGGCGGTGAAATCGCCGTTTGAGGATGCTCCTAGGTTTTGGAGGAACTCCATTGTCTGCGCATCCGGGTAGTCCTGTCCGTTGAATTGCTGTTGTTGTCCTCCAAACGATCCGTTGGATGGCTGAGATGTGACCCTTCGCGGAAGAGGTGAAGGGACCATACCTGACTCTACAGGAGAGCCTTCTTGTTTGAGGCCAGAGTCTGAAGGACTTGGTCCTCCTCGACTTCGTGACTGCATCAAGTATCCTTCAGCCGAACGTGCCATTGGTGGCGATGGCTGCGCATTGCCGTCACCGCTAACTGACACGCTGGGAGAAAGGGAATCAGACAGAGATAGGTCGATTGGATAAGACGCCTGATCTGAGCCCTGATTGCGATGACGTACTTGTGAGGTCTTGGACGAGTCAGGTGGTGTGTTCCACGCAGAACGCTGTCTTCGGGCCGCTGGGGCACCGAACCCGCCTGTTGAAGACGCCATCTTAATGGTGGCCTTAGCCGTTCGATCAAACGCATCTCGGCATGTCTCGGCGGGCGGACACTTGTCGATCATATCTGTGAGAACCGATTTGGCGGCGAGAATAGTAAAGTCCACTTCATCCATGCTCTGGGTCCACTATTAGTATATTTCCCCGAGTTGTCATATTTCGTTAAAACTTACCAGGCGACTTCGTACGATGGGTGAATGCCATATAGCATAAAGGTACGATATTCCCGCCATGAACAGGTGGTGTGTAGAAAGATATGTATAGCTCACGAGCCCACTGAGGTGAAGCTGTCTGTACAAACGAAGGATCTTTTGGCCTGCCTCGGCGACCTTGAGATAGATACGGTCCTCATCTTCTCGAAGCTCTGCTTGGAACGCTGTTGGACTGTTGACTTCGTTTGATGAATTGTACTCGCCCTCGAACATGGCCGGGACGCTGAGACTCTGGCGATAGAGCATGATAATGGCCTGCCAGTAGTTGAGCTCCAAGAACTCGGTCGAGAACATGACACCAGTCTCCTGCTTTGATGGCGCCGATGTCTTCCATTGATACAACCTTCGATCTATATCTATGCGCCACGACCGGAACGAATCGAACTGCACCAAGAACGGCGAAGGCAAATGAATGTGCATATCGGGGTACTTGCCCTGCACACCAGCCTTTGCGATTTGGGCCTGGTTATACTGCAATACTTGGAGAATCTCTGACTGCAGCAATCGCAGGCGGAAGTAATGATGGGCTACATGTTTGTAGCTGGGTTGAATCTGATCTGACGGCGGGTCCCGCAGCCCGGTCGGTGTGATATACTCGTCGTCTAGCAGTGAAGGAAACTCGGTCGTGATGACCTGATCACTAACGCCGAATGGTCTTCCAACGCATGTGCTCACCAATCGATCCAAGGAGTACGTGCACCACCAGAGACGTCGTCGCATATCTCGAATCCACAACTTCTTTCCACGATTCTGGGCGCCATTCTCCCGAGCACCATCGGTCTGTTCAGCTTCGTTAGGCCCAGCGTCGATTTCTCTATCATCCTCATAGTGCAAACCGAGATCGACTGCGAGTCGCACGGCAACACCAATAATGTACCTGGTCCGTGTTAGTCAGGTGAGCTCCATAGACACCACATACGATAAATCAGGACATACCAAAGACCAGGGGGAACCGGGCGAAGAAGAGCAAAATTGGCGAGGAGAAGCACAGCTTGCAACACCTCCAATCCTCCTCCACTATTGCTCAAACACGACTCCAAGTGTACAATAGCGCTCGCATGGTATTCTTCAGGCTCACAACGACTCCTATTATCCACATCACCACCAGATGATTCTGTTTTCACTGGCTCGCCCACGATAACACCACAGCCGATAGCGAAGACCATATTCAACAGATACAGTTCTCGCGAGCCTCGAGCTGGATCCTGAGTCGCATATATACGCTCAAACGTCTGCATGAACTCTCCTCTATGCAGAATAGGAATCTGAGGATTAGAATGCTCAAAATATAGTCTCACAAGCCGCAAGCCGACTTCCTTGCTGGGGAAAGTTGCAGGCTTAATGGAAGGTCTTGTATGTAGACCAAAGAAAGAATCGCGCAGAGAGGCTCCATTTCCGCTCGGTTGCCTAGGAGCTCTGGAATCATTCGAGTTCGGTTGTCCAGCAGCCGAATATTGAACTGCGGCATACACAACTCGCGCAAACGACACACCGGATGCAGACGCGAGAGAACGAGGTTTGGATGGGCTCACAATGTTGAGGAACCCTTGTTGACCAGATTTCTTCTTGAGCGATTCAACTGCCTGACTCTGGGGTCTGCCCGCGCCGCGGTCGCCTGCTTCTGATGGTCCAGAATACCCTGTTTCGGTAGCTGAGTTGATGCTAGCGGCGTCATTGCCTATCCTGGAGCACAATTCGAGATTCTCGGCTGGGGGGAAGGCGATGTTGTTGGCATTGAGTAGATTCTCGAGCTGTTCTACTCGGGTTTCAAGGTAGAAAACATAACTGCGCGATGTCAGCATTCATTCACTCATTCTTACTGCAGAAATTTGGTAGCGCGCGACTCAAAATGAATGGTAAGCGCAGTGCAACGCAGCACGTAAAATTGTCGCGCGCCACCGCAACGCAGCGTTCTTATCGTACCTTCGTGGTATCTCTTTCTTTGTGATAGGATCATAGCCAACACAAGCGACTCCTGCTTTGGCGCAACTTGCGCAGCTCGGAAGCTTCTGGTCGCAACGGTTCTTACGTAGGCGACAACGGTTACAAGCACTGACGTTGCGAAAGTTACTGCTCTGGCCTGGCTTGGCCGCTACTGATGGAGAGGCAGTGGTAGAAGAGGCGGAAGCGGAGGCGCCGTCGGCCTGGAGACGTTCACGGTCACGGTCATGAGGGCTCGGCTGGCCGTTGCGCGGCGATCCATCGTCAAAAGAGTCCTGTCGCTGTCGCTTTGCGGGTTGCGAGCTCGGAGACGGAGGGCCACGCGCAGGCATTGTAACGGCCTGGCGGGCAACCGGTGGTGGCGCCGATAGTGTTTTGCGACGAGATTAAGATCGGAGGCGGGGGTGCGGAAGCGCAAGCGAAACGTCACAAGGTTCAATCGAAAGGCAGCGTCGGTCGAGAGATGTTGTTTGAGAAATTGATTGAAGATGGTTGGTTGAAGAGTGGATTTGGAGCTGAGCTTGAAGCTTGGGCGGAACGGGAGACGGGGGGGTCGGTAGGCGGGATCGGTAGATTGAGTAATCCGGTCCGGAACTAACAATTAACGGAGAATAAAAAGGGTACTGTAAGCAAAGTACCAGAGTACAGTACAGTACGAAGAGGAGGCTGAGTGAGAAGGCGGGATGATTTGGAGGATGTGGATGGAAATGAGACAAGAAGGCAACCGAAAAGAATAAGGCGGGAAAGGATCGACGGAGCCGAGGCAGCCGCTAACGTAGGAAGGAGCTGTCAGAGCGTGGGGATACCAAACAGTTTGATAACAAATGATAGATACGGGCAATCAATTAATACAAATAATTCAGTTTACTGTAGTATGTAGTTTACTATCCGAGTGTCTGCGGGGATTAATAGTGCCTGTGGCCACTATCTTTTAGGTAGGTACGATCAAGAACAATCAGCTGTCTCAAAAAGTTATACGGGGAAGGAAAGGCCAATCCAGGGTCTACACTAGGCGAGTAGCCTCTTAATTGAGGCACTAAACAATGAACTGCACCTTCCAAGTGGAGGTGACGGTGGTTGATGGCCGTTCTTTTCTCTGTCTTTGACGATGCATTTGTTTCATGGATGATGGATACAAACAAGGGTCTATCTATGACTGAGAAAATTTGACATGAATTAAGACAGGGATGGTCCTATACTGTACGCATGAAAACCCTGAGTTACAGTTACAGATACAGATACAGAATATTCGAAGAGAAGAGTAGTGACTCTCTGGAAGTATCTGACAAAGAAAAAGAGTGTCAGACAAGACAAGAGAAGAGACCTGTCATATGCCATATCAAACTTGAACAACTTGAAATTGACTGGACTCTTCAAGCGAGCGAGTGGGGGAAAACGCCCTGAATTCTTTGTTGATTAACGAACTCTAAATATTGATTGGTCCAAAGTCCTCAAACTCAAGTTCATGATGAATAGCAAAAGATCTATTTGATATACTAAATAACTTTCATCATTGCTCTTCCTCAGTAAACACAAAGATTATATCCACCAATTCTTTGTCTGCTAGTCCGGCTATACAACCGGTTCAGTTCCTTGTCATACCTACTCTCGCCGTTTACTACCCCATTCGGGAATTGGATGAGTGGGTTTTGACAGCATGACAGCACGGCACAGCATCAATGACTGATATCTTGCATGAGAAGAGATGGGACTTGCCGGTCGTTGTATTCAAGTCTTTGTGGTCAACGTAGCTGGCCTCTCTCTGTAAGGCATCGTTCGTACACTTTAACCTTGTACAGCTCGACAATAGTTCACCTATCCATGTACCCATACCAAATCTTCAACAGGCTCGGATGTAAGCCGGCGGTTGACTGCATCAATTCTCAATATTCGAAAAGGTGTACAGACCTCTTCCTCGCATAACAAGGGTCCCTCTTCTTTCTCTCCACACCACCCATCAAGTCAATTCGTCCTCCAAGACATCAAAATGAGCATCCATTAGAGCGCACGAATCGCAGTACGTCTAATCCGTCGTATCGATACCATGTCACGATAACCTCCAAGGGACCAACAGCCTTAGCCATAGTCCCCCTCTATATATGATCTGATGATTATAAGTGCCGGGGTAGCTCTGTATATGCTTAGTATTCAATTCCTTAAGAGGGTATGTAGGGTCTATCTTGCAGCAGCTAAGGGTCTTGTTCTCTCGCTTCTGACTTTTGCGTCTCGGTGTCTATTTGGGTTACCGACTGAATGGGTTGCAGGGCGAGGTCTAAACTAAACCAGACTATTACATGTCTTACTAACATCTATGCAAAGCTTCAATACTTTCATAAACATTTCTCTATCTCAGTTCAATAATGCCACGCCCGTCTCTCTCTTTGACCGCCGGTAATATACGTTTTGACCGCTTAGAGCCATGTCCCCCTTGCATCCACTTCAAGCATCACGATTTAAGGTAGGTCACTTCGAGGATGAGAGTAAAAGTGTTGGGCATAAATTCTTGTTCAATGAGATGGCAGTCTTGAAACTACTGCCAGTGAAACTATCCTATCCTTTCCTGTCCTATCCTTTCTTACACCGCCAGTTTGGCCCCGCGAGGTAGCCAGAACTGAGAAAATCGCATACTCTTGAAAGCCTGAAACCCTGAAAACAAACACTATCGACACATTCGATGCCACCAGCTCAATCCCATACCGATAAACGCCTTCTAAACCTCCAGGGCCGCGTTGTTAACGATACCGCATGGGTGATGGTGTCACCAGCCGTATAGCAGTTCCATTACAAAAAATGTTGTCCCAAAAACCAAACCCAAAAATGTCCTTCTACTTGTCGTTGAATCCTTCCTTGAATGAATCCATAGTCTATATGTCGTGAAAAAAGAGATCCCAAATCATCCCGTCTTTTTCGTCTTGTGGAAATAAAAACGCCTGTTCCATGCCTCGTCGCTGTGTTGGAAAAAATGGGGGGTATAAGTCGACCTGGGCCTTGCGTGCCCTTTATACAATCCGTCCCTGAAAGCAATGACGCCAGATTTGTGTTCCGATTCTTCGCTTTGTTCGAAACATTTAAACTCCAGGTGAAAAAAATCGAGTCGCAAGTTGCTGCTGTTTTGTTGTTGTTCCTTTAAACGCTCTCCTCCTCGTCGTAGTCGGCGTAGAGGCTGTCGTCCAGGAGAGGGTCCTCCTCGGGCAACACGGTGTCTTCCTGAGGACCACCCTCAGTGATCTGAGAGCTGAGGTAGGCTCCAACAATGGTGATCAATCCGCTGAACCACCAGGCCAGTCCAGAGTATCCAGTCTGGAGACCCCAAGAGTAGAGGAGTCCAGATAGAGTAGGGCCCAGAGCACGGCACAAGCTCGCAGTTGAAGCCGCAATGCCGTTAATAGTGCCGAGAACCTGCTTAGAAGGGGCCGAGTTGGCGAGCAGGATGGCGTTGCTGGGGTAAGCCATAGTGGAGAAGGTGCACTTCCAGATAACCAGGAGGTAAATAGCTGGCATTCTCATGGAGTCGGGGAGAAGCACCAGGTAAGGGGTGACCAGGTAGAGCGCGAAGTAAGAGAAGGCGAGCATTCGGAAGAGTCGGAGAGAACCAAGTCGTCGAGTGACAGGAGGGACGATGAGGTAGTTGGAGAAAAGAGAGTACAGTCCCTGAACGGACATGATGACACCGATCATCTTGGTCTCGAGGCCGAATCCGTCGGTAAACTTAAAGGGAAGGTCGTGAACGGGGTGCTCGGGTCGCTTGGTGCTCAGAAAGACGGGGAAAAGCTGGTCAAAAGTCATAGTGTGGCTGTAAACTACGTTAGAGATTGGTCACTGTTTTGAAGATGAATGAAACTTACAATGCGAGAATGCCGTAAGAAATGATGTTCATGATAACAGGCTTGGTGAAAGTCTTGGGCTTGGTGGGCTTGCGCTCCAGGACAGGCTCCAATGGGGCGTCAACCAGAGATCGTGTGTCGGC
This sequence comes from Fusarium incarnatum, assembly GCA_004367075.1. Taxonomy (NCBI): domain Eukaryota; kingdom Fungi; phylum Ascomycota; class Sordariomycetes; order Hypocreales; family Nectriaceae; genus Fusarium; species Fusarium incarnatum. Next base: position 385,110 of record QGDZ01000027.1, read on the forward strand.
CTGGGGAGAAAGGCGGGGAGAGCTCTCCTGGCTACGGTAAGCAGGAAGAGCCTCGTCGTCGGAGTGAGCAGAGCCAGGGCGAGCACCGGTGGAAAGGTACTGAACGTGGTGCTTTCCGTCAAGAAGAGCCTGCTTCTCAGGAGAGCGTCCTCGGCCGTTGCACTTGCTGACACCACCGAACCAGCTGGCGATGTAATCTCCAATCTCTCGTCCACGATCCCTCTGCTGCTTCTTCTCGGCGTGGGTCTCGTCAAGGAACAAAAGTCCAATGATGACTCCAAAGAAAACAGTGCAGGCGCTGAAAAGGTTAGGAAGGAGGTAAGGGTATCGGTCCCAGATGGTTCCACGGGCGAAGATCTCGGGGTAGCTGATGCATGGTCGGGCGAGAGCTCCTCCAATCATAGGTCCGACGATAGATCTAAAAGGCAATTCAATCAGCAATCGCTCTCAATGGCTGCAGGAATCATTTTCACTTACCCAATGCACCAAACCATAGGCATGATAGTATAAGCACGTGGCTGATGTTCCTTAACAGTGACAAGCTCAGCAACGGTAGTCTGGAGAACTCCAATGTTACCATTGAGGAGACCACCCAGAGCGCGCGCAAAGAGAGCAACGGGAAGGCTAGGCGCAAAACCAAAGACCAAGACACTCAAAGCAGTTCCAAGCAGACCAAAGAGAAGGACAGGCTTTCGGCCAATCTTGTCGCTCAGTCGTCCCCAAAGAACACCAGTAGAGAATTCGGCCAAAGTGAATGCAGAAGTGACCATGCCGGCGTATACTGAAATCTTGTTGGTGTCATCTGTGATGTTGAAGTCCTGGATCATGTAGTAAATGTAGGGGAAGATGGACATGAATGCAATCGGTTCGCATATTCTGCAGCAGGCTGCCAATTGTTAGACCCAATTCGCGAAAATCATGTAGACTGAACCTCATACCTAGAACAAACATCTGCTTTGCGGGGAATGGAGGGAGCTCTCGCTCATTGCGGCTGGTATCGCGGTTGGCCGCGGTCATTTGACGACTTCTCGCCATGTTTGCTGTTTGTGATCCTCCTAAAGGCTTTCTTTTGGTTCAATGGGTATGTGTTGGTGAAATATCGTCGTCCTTGTCGGATATCTTAAACTTGTTCGCCAATTCAGTTGGTTCGTGTCGTATTGTCTAATAGCATGAGACAAGTGGCTTCGCTAAGAGGTTGTCGTCGAGTGAGTTGTGGATGATGGTTGTATGTAAGTAGAAGAAACAACCTGAAGCCGAGTGTGTAATTCAGTGAAGAGTTGAGTTGATAAGTAAGTTGAGAGAGAACACTGAATAAGAACCAAGGTGGCGGAGGGAGAAGGGAGACTAATTAAAGGGTTATAGAAGGTTCACGGAAGGAAAGAAGAAGGACCCAAGATGGGGCGTATTAACTTATAAGAAGCAGCTATGGAGTGGGAGTAGTTACACCCCTCGCAGACCAGGACTGGGGTACATGTACTTGTCACAATGATCATCTTGGAGTAAATAGAATAGGATTAATTACTTACTAGACCTTACCTTACCTGGGGGGGTTCTCCCCTACCTAGACCACAAGCTTGGAACCAGCGGTGACATGAGCGCCAAAGGGCAAATCTCCTGTCGTGTCCGACACTAGGTACACTCACCAAGTGCGCTGCGATGCAGCGAACGGCCAGTTCTTGGGCATGACATGGGCAGTGGGGCTCCAGCCCAGGGCGACACACACCTCAGTCATCCTAGTTTGACAGTAGACAGGGCGGACTGGACTTTGGGCTTGGGCCTGCAGGGGCTGGGTCCCAGGGAGACGGAGACGGGGTGAGCCCTGAGCGACCAGGCGAAAGTACCCATCAAGTACATCTGCAGGGGTATCAGAGTCTCTCGTCAGGTTTGCAAGGGCTCATTCCACAGCCCACGGGGATGTGTCCCGAGCAAGCGCCATGGACTGACGGTTGGGTTCGAGCTTAATTGTTGGGTGCGAATGGAGCTGGAACCGCAAACCCAAAACATAGGCAGAAAACAGAACCAAACGCTAGAGGTGCTGTACGGCTTGCTACTGCACCCCGGTATTTCCGCTGTGGCTAGGTGCATGTTTTGAGTGCTCCGTCGTCAAAAAGTTCTCTCCGATGGCTATGCCATGCCATGCCACGACCACATCATCTTCTTGGTTTTCGTTTCAAAGCTGGCTTATGCACACAAAACATCAGCAACCTGAAATACGGTCAGTTGACTTCCATGTTATCGCATTGGCTGCAGTAGACGAGTTTAATCCACAAGGTTGCCCAAAAAGACAAAATAACAGGTATAGGAGGCGGTGAACAGCGAGCAAAGGTCCCGGGGCTCGTCACACGGAAATCATCCCCGGGGTCGCCTCAGCCTGGTTGTGGAGCGATAATGCTACTAGGGAAGACGTCCCGGAACTGCACCACACCTTTTCAGTGTACAAAATAGCGTACAGCATAGAGATTCCAGCGGAGCCGAATGTCTGTCAGTCAGCAGCGCCAGCACCAGCACCACCAATTGACCTGGCACATGGCATGGCCCGTTATCCCAGTCTTGGCGGTGCGTGGTGACGTCGATTTGGGGTAGAGCACAAAAAGATATCAGTTCGATGTGTTGCGATAGGAGTTGCGGTGTTGCAAATGTCTATTCCGAAAAGTCGATATTGCTGAAACCCCCCACATTCTCAGCCAACTCATCTTGTCAATATCAGGCAGACGCAGGTAGACAACCCTCTTTCATGGTGAATTTCCCTGCATACAGTAGCATGCTGGCTCCATTTGTGTGTGATATGCTGTTCGCTTGATGAGTTTTTGGTTGTTTGCCCACACCCACCGCCGGCCATCTATTCCGGCACATCTGGACAAAACATCTCATGCCGTTGTTCATGGTTTCCAGAGCGATGGATCACACAGTCAGCAGATGACTTCCATGCATGAAGGAGTCATTCGGGATCGACCTGCATTGCCAGCACCATCTGAACACCGCAGCCTTGTCATACATCAACCATGTTTCACTGCATACGAGCTCGAGACTTTGGCCTGGAAGCAGACAGAACCGTCAAGTTTCCTCTCCTCTCGTCTCCTACTCGGTGTGCAAGGCAGTGATACTGGAATGTTGTCCAAGGACATGACTGTGCTATGTTTAGCTTTAGCGAAGTCAAGTTACGACTATATCATGCTTGTTACGAAGCACCGCTCGTCGATGAGATGTCGTCTTGGGGCGGAGTATCTGTTCCTCTCAACATATCAGTCGGCCGAGAAGACATGACTAGGCCGAGTCATCCATGTGTAAGTGGTGCCAAGCTCAAGGGCATGTCTATAGTAAGCAGTTGAGACTACTGGTACAGTAACCGACACAGACATCATCCTTCAGCCGGGCGGGGCTTTCACTTGGAAAGATCCTAGATTTCTCGACAACGGTGCTCGTTAAAAAAGCCCGGCCGGCAATATTGTAATTTGACTCGTTGCATGTTAACTCTGGGTTTGGCAGAGTGTCGTCCAGCTGACAGACACGTGGCTGACGTTAAACGAACAGATTCCTAGCCATATATCGGGCCGCGACCTGACATCAATGAGAAATTTTCACAGTTTCGTCAACAGTCATCGAGATGAAGCGCCAATAAATGCGCAAAACATGTGTGTTTGAAGTATCCGTAGGAGTGCATTTGACAGCCCCCGGAGCCCCATAAAGTAGGGTTAATAAAAGAAGGGAGCTACCCATGGATGAGCGAACAAGGGGTTGAACGTTGAGGTGTGAGATTCTGATCAGGAACCCGAGACATTGTCACCGCCATGCCGCACCGGACCCTTCGCCTACCGTATGCACGTGGAACCTCGCTGCGGCGCGAAAGCCACACATATGTAGGCCAGCATCAAGACGAAACTGGCGGTGATTGAGACTTGAAAATAGAACAACTGAGGTGATAGTTTCAGGCATATGAACTGTAGGGTACATTTCTCAGTGGCCCACGCCAGTAATTCGTTCAGTGCAGAGTAGCACCCATCTCTGACTCGACTTTGAGCTCGTCAGTCAGTCAAGAGGTCCACTCGCACCCAACCCGCTGGGCCGTAAGCCCCGAACGACAAAGACTGCCGGAAGTGTAGCCGACTCCACAAGATACAATTTAGATCGCCTTTTTTAGTCTGCAAGCAGGTTCAAAGATGCTGGATGCGGTTCTGTACCGTACACCCGTGCCTTGTCACCACTCGGGAGCCGCCCTTTTGCTGCAGTCGGTATGAAATTGCGTCCCTCATGGCCAGGTTCAAATCCACATCCATTGACCGAATCTCGGCACTGCAACAAGGTTCAAGTTGAACACTGCCGGGCTGGGGAAGGGCAAACCCAGGAAAGAGCAACAGGCAGCTTTTGCCAGCGTGTATCCGTATTCAAGCCCGGAATACGTCTTGTGTAGTACAGGAAGTGGCTAAAATCTAGGCCTGGCCCCCACTTGAATGCTCGCGGCTGGCTGCCACAGAAGCGGCATAGTGCAGTATCACTCGCCTGTTTCACACGCGCCCGCGGCTCCCTTTGATCTGTATGCATGATGTGCAGTAGGTGATTGAAATAGACTCGAATGGGTACCGACGACGTGGACGCTTTCAGGCGTCTGCCGGGTAGGTGTCAGATCCGCGTTGCATCTGCAAGTCAAGGTGCAGATATTAGAGTCATATCGTCGGTGAAGCCTGAGACTTTCTTGATTTTGAGTTGTGCGCGAAGAGCCTCACACACATGAGCTGTAGCCCGTATTGAGCGACCTCGGCTTCGCTGTCGCTCATCGAAGATAAGGTGTCGCGTCAGCCGTGGATGAGTTGCACATCTTCTGTCGTCATCGTCAAGTCCGGGCGCTTCTTGCTATCCAATAACAATGTCTACCTCTTCCCTTTTGAAATCCTTGTGTAGTCCGGAAGGACTTCCTGGCTTCCGGACTGGTAGAAGTGGATCATCGCAGTGTTTGCCGGTACAGCTCGAGACGCCGCGGGAGGTCTCGTGCTACTAGAAAGCTACTTTTCTTGAAGCCTGTCGCATGGCGCCCCGCTGAAGGGGAGAAGCCGAGTGGCCACAAAAAAGAGCCGGACTCGTTGGCCTCAGGGGAAAAAGGGGGCGGCGGACAAGCGACCCGGTGGGCTGGGTTGATCTGATGCATCTCGTCGATTGTACGGTACAAATGAGGTAGTCTCGGTAGGGGAGGGCCATCCCATCCCATCCCATGTCGCAGACTACTGCACCTGTATTATGAACTGCACCTACGCAATGACAGATGGACCCCCGCCTGCCCAAGAAAAAAGTGAGGCAGTCAGCGGGCAGATGCCAGACAGGCATAGAAAACGAGCGCGGATGAGAAAATCTCGTAGGGTGTTTCAGAAGAGTGTAGACGATAGCAAACCCAGCAGGCCGGGTGGCCCGATCCAAACGGATCGCTGGAAGCAGGGAGGGGAACAGGGTGTCTTGTATTTCCCTATGAAGTAATAACTGCTGGTGAGCCACTCTGTCACAGCCACGAGTACGACTTGCAGTATAGCATTTGCAGCAGCACCATCACTACAGTATGTAGGGCAGGCATGCAGCCGTCTGCATGACGGTTGAAAAGTTTGACTTGTCGCTCGCCCTGATTCTTCTGACGCCGTTTTCGGACCAGCACCAACAGCGACACTACTGCATGTACGTACTCTGTGTACAGTAGTCAGTAGAGCCTTCAACTTCTGCGTAACGGCGCGCGCTTTTGGCGTCGATTGTTCTCTCCTCGTGGAAGAAATGAGAGGATCCATCCGTCATCTCGTGTTGATTGCCATGTCCCCGCAAGGCTTCGGCGTCGACCGTAGGTACATTACCTACTGTAGCGTCAGCTTGAGCACGTACACGCACGTACCGTACTTGGTGGTCCTGGGGGATGCTTCCGGGGCAGTGAGCAACCCTTGTCCTAGTCTGGTGCTGGTGTTGAAGGGAGAGAGAAAAAAAGACTGCAGGGATTAATTGACCGCTCTGTTCGCCCCGGTTCTTGTTGGAATTCTCGAAGGTTTCGAAAAGGGGGCCAGGGTTAGAATTAGCGTGGGTTTGCGAACTCGAACGTGCGGATGGTGGGAAGTGGAGTGGAACCATGAAAGAAGCAAGAAGGATGGAGGGGCTTTCCCTTTCCATGCTGGGTGTGGGCTTAGTAAATGGCAGCCGCAAGCCAGTAATTTCGTTTTTTTTTCTTCTCCTCCCTGGGCTCGGGCTTTTTTTTTTTTTTCTTCTGCTTCATTGGAGCTGCCTCTAGACGGGGCCTCTCGGTACACTGTAAGTTCTCAGCCAACCTGAATCATTTTGCTTTTTTAGTTGAGAGCGGCTCTGTATCTCGTGATTTAATCAAGGCAATCTCCAATTCCATTTTCATCCCCCATCTCTTAGCCTTGCCTAGGTACCGTCTGCCATCCATCCTTGAATGCTGGATGCTGGACGGGGAAGAAAGCTTGGATGATCCGGACGAATTAGATCTGCACTGCCAACTCCCTTTGACCGCAAGCAGAAGTTACAGATCCTAGGCGCCTACCTACAGTACAGTGCTGTATGCATTGTATTTGTTTCCTTATTAGTACCAACTCTCCTTCAACTTTACTAGTGACACGATAATGATGGTGATTCATCTGGTGTGATGTGATATGATGCTGAAGTCGGTCACGATGATGACTGTATCATAAGGTACGGATACCTGCCAAAGTTTCAACTCCTTGCAGTGCTGCTCTCCACCATTCGTTCAAAGTACCAATAGTTCGCAGACAAGTCACAGGTTGAGTTGCGAAGGGAGAGTCAAAGAGCCTGAACCTGGAGATAGATTGCTTCAGTGGAATAGAATAGTGGAACCTTGGGCGCGGGTAAAGGACAATCTTGACCGGTTTCGTTTTATTATTTGGTGGTGAAAATGCAACTAATTTGCTAGACAAAGCTTACAGTAAGGGTCTTTGATACGATTGCCCAGTAAAGTTTCGTCTTGATTTGTGACCGACCATGTATTTGTATGCATATGCATCCAATATGCATTTTGCATTTTGTTGTTGCATGTTAGAGCCTGATCCTCAAACAAAACAGAGCCCGACTTGACTTGTCTTGTCTTCATTTGATTTGACTTGTGCATGGCCCCGCTTCTCCTCGTTATCCGTCATGGATGCCATGGCATGGTGATCAGTTGGCTATGTTAGTGTTTTGAGACCGTTTTCGTTGATGACGTCCGTTCACCATGCATTGACTTTTTCCCCCATGCGACTTCACGATAGTTGACTTACACCGTACTGTACATATCGATGGATGAGCAGAATGTATGGATGTTTTACAGCATTTTAGTTTTAGTTCTACTAGACTGCCTCTGACATCATCATCCATCTCTTCTGTTTCCACATGGGAATCTTGCTGATGATCTGGCACTCGCAGGCAAGGCGGTTCCAGATCACCGGGTCGCTCCTTCCCATATTTTGTTTTTACTTTTGCTTCACTGTACCCAGGCAGGTACTGTATTGTTCCTTCCTCTCCCCATACTCTCGGCTTCGCAATCTCCCGTCTGCAGCCTTGATCACTAACTTCTCTTCCCGCCTACGCCGCACATCTACCTATCGCGATTGGACGATGCTGCCAATATGGAGGAGGTAAGGTATACAACAAGGCAGGCATACATTAATCTTACCCTGCCCCGAGGCGACAGCAAGACATACAGAGAGGCAGTGAATTAATCAAACACGCCATCGTTATTGGACTCGGTGAGGTTGTTCTACTTCACCGACTCCAACTTACATCGACCAGCCCAGACCAAGACATGGCAGATTTCCCCATAAAACGGCTTTGACTTTTGACGCACTTTGCAATTATTCACTCAAACGAGGCCTGCCCTGCCCTGTCGTGTCTCACTTGGTCGTGCTCCAGGTCCCTTGCTGTCGATCCATTCCTGAGCGACCCTTGTAAGTTGTCTAAGAGTCTTCTGCCTTGGCTTTTGACTCAGATGCCTTGCCCTGCTTTTTACTAACAGCACATCAAAGACTAGGTCCATCCAGTATGTACATACTGCCGTTACATACAGAATCGAGAGTATCCATCCATTGCCAGCGCTTAGATCTCACCGGCCCCCCCCCGCATAAAACAAACAACACTATGATTGAGAGCCGACGTTGCACAGCATGGGCTCGCTTCGGCTCTGTCGCTGTCATCATCACCATGGATGGGATGGGTGTGCATGAGCAAGACCATGAATGTGAGCCGTGTTCGGGTGAAGAAAAGAGGTGAAGAAACCGGGCCCTCAACAAGGCTCGCTCAATGTTGCGTCCTGTTGTTGTACCGGCGGTGACAGCAGTTGCAGTTGCAGTTGAGACAAAAGTCGAGAACGACATGATTTACCTTGCCTGGCATTGTGCATTACAGCACCATGGCTGAGTGATTCGTCACATCTCGCTTCCAAAATGCAGTCTCGCGTGCAAAGAGAAAACAGTTGTCAGTATACGGACATCCTGGCTGTGAAGCCAATAATCCTAGGGCTCAGACACGGCACAGTCTCACAGCCGAACGTACCCTTGATAGTACGATACGGTACAGTATAGCGACTCATTACCATCTGAGTTTGCGGGCGGCATGGCTTGGCACGTACGCATGTAACTCTGCATACATCGATCTGTCTGTCTGCATTTTCAACCACAAATATTACTGTACGATATGATCCTATTTGTGGCTCTTGGGACTCATGTAAGCGCCCTAGAACTCGCCTACGGCTTTTTTCAGCCTTCAACATGGTTCTCCTGTGCCTTGATCAAGCTATGCCATTTGCACCCTCGAGTATCTCTTCGCGAGTGATACTCAGACACAGGTACAGTAGTGATCACGACCCTCACACGCTGCCTTCTTGTCATTGACATCAGCATGTCAGTGTGCATTTATTGAGTCGACTTGTACGGGAATAAAATGTTTCAAATATCCATTTGACACTGAAACTGGTCTACACCTGCGGTACCTAGCCCATACCACCCTACCTACAAGACGTTCAAGGTCTCAAATCCCATCGACTAGCATTGAGCACCTGATGAGTCTGCGACGTACCCTTCCAGGAGAAGACAACCCTTGGCTATTATGCTACGCTCGCTACTCTGTGATTTGCCTCCAAACGAACACGGGAATAAAGCCACATTTTCGATGTCACACAAGGAATCGGATGCGACTCGCCATTGTTGATACGCACGACAAGGATTCTTTACTATTTTCGGCTTTGGAAGGATCTTTTCAAACGGACCTGGTATTTTCGTTTGCTATGCAGCTCACCGAATCGAGAAAACGGACCAAGGGATATTGAAACCTCGTCTCGTTGAATCTGACGTATCTTAAGGTCTCACCAGTCGGTGAGCACAAATACAGTACGATGTTCAGTCTTGACGTCGAGGTTGCAAATTGACCAGGTTTGAACGGAAACCTCAAGGGAGACCAGGGAGTAATGTTTGATAATCCCGTTCCTAATGCCGCGGGTACATGATCCGGATTGCCTTATCTTCATGTTGGTGCAAAGAGGCAACGTCGAAAGTCGCATTATCTCTGGGATATTCTTCTTTGAGGACAAAGTCCACAAGGGTCTGCGTCGCTTCTGGGTTTGCGTAAGCAAATGCCTTGGATGCCTAATTATCACGAGCGGCTGAAGCATGGTATATGCTTACTATAACCGATATTGGTGAGTTGCCATCGCCATCCTGCCAAGATACTATACTGCTCAGCAGGTTCCTATATCCGATCATACCGGATACAGACTTGACTCCCATGTACGGTCAGCACAAGTTTGTGTTCTCGTCAGCCTCCATGGAAGGCAAGGGAATGAATTGCTGCCTCCAAATAGCTTTAGACGACATTCGTCAATGACCGACCATACAGGGGGTTATCCCCGGCTCCAACGACCTCAGCGTACCCTGTGGAATCAACGCCCATCTTGTCTCGTTTTCCCGCAGGAGACTAAAACAACCTGGTCAGCCCTGCGTGCTTGAGCCATGAGCCCTTGGGCCTCGCGGCTTACGGGACAGCACCCGAGTTGGTTGCCCGATCAGAGAACAATTCCTATTTGGGTGATCGGGCCCGTCCACCGTCCCGATCCCGCGGTTCGGGAGCTGCATGACAGAGGCATAGAAGGTCAGAAACATTACTGAGAGGAGATATGATGGTGTTGTCACGGGCCGATTGTAACCAACCACAACTCGGACATGGTCAAAGACTGTCATTCACAATACTATTGCCAAAGGCAGCGTGTCTTGATTGTAGTACGCCTGGTAACAGGGCGAGGCAATAGTCGTCTCTGAAACGCCAAAAGTTGATTGGCAACCGGAGCGGTATAAGCGCGTGGTTGGTGATGCTGGAGTGACGTGGGTTACACAAAGTTAGCTCCGTGCTACAGAGACTCTGTTGCCTTCATTATTCTCTCCGATTGTCAACGGCTCTTAACAGAGTCCGACGTTGTGTAATGCGACGTTTCGGTCCAAACCCCCATGTCAAGCGTCCTTTGTGTTGAGGCTGAAGGTTGGCATGTGAGCAACCTGTTTCGACTATTGATGCACGTCGCTGCTATTGTCATGGCCAGGGAACGTTCTTTGTCATTGTGTCTTTGTACCTCCGAAGACACTCCAAAACACCCTTCAAGTCTCACAGCATGCCAGCTTCTGATTCGCTCATGACAGTTCGCATCAGAGCCGAACTGAAATGCGACTGTGAGAAGCTGCCACGACATACTGTAAGCGAGGATGGTGAGCAGCGTACCTGATGCTGATGTGATGTTACGCAAACTGCCAAGGTCTATCGGTGATCCCGTGGTTGTACAAGGGAGTCAAATGAGAGCGTGTAAGTTATGATCTGTTATTGTCGAGGTTCGAAGGATTATGGCGGCAAATATTTCCTTTTCGAGTTGACGTACATGACTCTATTGGGAAACGACCGAGAACTGTATTGGTCAGCCAGCAGTAGTTGAACAACCTCAACTGTTGCATACAAGCATTGCTGAGAAGGGCCAAATACGTACGGTTTAGGCAGCGAAGCTTAGGTTTTCCGCATTTCTCAGAATGGGAAACTTTAAAAGATATCTTCCGATATATCGATCAAGTTTTCAAAAGGGAACCATGTGTTGACCTGGATGAGGCCATTGCGAATGATGCATAGAGTATAAAGCTAAGTCGATAACAGGTTGATGCCCTCATTACTATGCTGTCTCTTGCGCATAGAGTTTACATGTTTATAAACAACTTACTTTGTTTTTCACTTCTATTTCGTTTTATAGAACCAACGCATTCTTGCCCCCAATCTACTGAGTCAACATAAGTGTCCGAGATGATATCCAAGCACAGTATGCAAACAGTGACATTCTGACACTGTACGATCCGATTATTCAGGGTTTCCAGGCATCCAATCCGTCATCGGTTGGGCACCACCCTCCACTCTGACTCCGAGGTTAGTTACGACATCGCAACTTTTCCATCTTTAGGTTCCTACCAGACAAAAGTAAGTGAACAGCACCATAAATACCTCGACAACCTATTTCGACATTTCTTCTCACACTGAGTAGCCGACTAATATTCCAATTTGCGACAGACTTGTTTCTTTTACCCCAATAATACGCACACCTTGAATCGCCCACTTCCCGAAACTTTTCGCAATGGCCGGTAAACAGAAAGGCGACAACAGCAAGAAGGTTGCGGGCAATGCCCGCAAGGCAGAAGCCGCTGCCCAGAAGCAAGCTGCCGAGGACTCTCGTCAAGAAGCCGCTGAGGCCGATAAGTGGAACAAGGGAGCCAAGAGCAACGCCAAAAAGTGAGTGCCTGATGAATGCTGGCGCAGGTTGCCGAGATCGCTAACGTGCTTCGCTCAGGGAAGCTGCTGCTGCAAAGGCTGCTGAAGCTGAGAAGAAGAAGGCCGAGAAGGCTGCTCTAGAGGCCGAGGACGACGCCAACACTCCCGCAAAGGGCCCCAAGAAGAGCAAGGCTCCCGTCAAGAAGTCACGCGGTCTTGACCTTTCTCAACTCGACGACGACAAGCCTTCAGACATCAACGCCACCGGTATCGATAACGCCCTCGATGCTCTGTCTCTGACAGGAGGCAAGGACGATGGAAAGGTTGACCGACATCCCGAGCGACGATTCCCCGCCGCATACGCCAAGTACGAGGAGCGACGACTCGACGAGATGAAGAAGGACGGCAGCGGTGTCGGTCTGCGTCTGGATCAACGAAAGACCAGAATCCGAAAGGAGTTCGAGAAGCACCCCGACAACCCTTTCAACCAAGTTACAGCCTCATACAACGCCACCAGGGACGACCTGGCGACCATTCGCTCACAGGAGAAGGCCAAGATCGAGCAGCGCCTCGGACGATAAGAACCTCATGTGTTTTTCTTTTCATTTTTTTCCTGTTTGCGAGGCATGGTACAAAAAGTTTTATGATGGGAATTTGTGTTTAGGGAATACCTAGACCATGCGTGGGGTGGCATCTTGCAGCTTCTTTTCACAGCTGGGATTATGCTACGATTTATGATTACGAGTCTCGATGAGGTGGAGTAATCTTGGAGGATAGACTTGAATATAGAGATATTTCTCGTTGGCATGATTGTGATCTTGGATAATTACCCCTCTGGCATGACCCCGCCATGGATGGCGACTAGCAAATATCCCCATGGCAGAACTTTGGAGGGAGTGTAGGGTAGCGCCTGTAGAAGTGGTGTCATGACAATGGATAAGTACTTGTAAAGAGCTGTCATGATCTGCTTTACAACAAAACGGATTCCCGATAGTACGCCAAGAGCTAATCTTGCTTAAATGTTCTCAAGGACATTTCACATTGGTTTATACGTTTGTTCGTCTTGCTGCAGTTCCTCATGACTTCAATGTCCTAAAGGTACCCCGCTGTCGGTTGATTATCAGCTTCACCGCCTACCAGATCGCAAAGCATAGCTCCCAAGCTTGCGCATGTACCATCATCTAAACAACCACAAAGCTCTACTGCAACCTCAATATCAACATTTCCTGTCCCTTTCTAACCATCGCGACCCCCTGGCTGTTTATGCAACACTACAATCTCTATAGCCGATTGTTAATCCACAATGCCGTCTCTAAATATGAGCGCATTGCCTTCGCTGCGCAAACAGCAGCTCCTCTCCGAATTGTTCGTTACGCCGATCAACACTTGCGCGATGGTCTCAGCTAACAGTAAACTCCAGCGCTGGACTCAAGCAGGCTTGTCCAGAGGGGATGTTTGTTAGTCTCACCCCAGGCGATGCCACACTCTGGTCCGGCGTACTCTTTGTTCGCAAAGGTAAGCGATACTCTAGCACTACTGACATCGCGATACTGACTAGTCATGATAGGACCATACTGCCCTGCCATACTTAGATTTCAAATATCTTTTCCCGACTCGTATCCTCAGCTTCCGCCCCTGGTCGTCTTCACGACCGACATGTTCCATCCTCTTATCACACCTTTAACAACATACATGTATACAACCGACATCCAAGAAAGCGGCACCGTGAGCGCATCGGATCAGGAGAGATTACCACCCGGAGGATTCAGCTTGCGCCATGGATTCCCAGATTGGTTCGGACGAGGAAGACGGAGCATGGCAGAGGCAAGACATACCGACCAACAGCGCCTAACAAGCCCCGACGCTGGTGCAAGCAACTCTACAACACCAGCAGTACAAGAAACACCCGCGTACATGCGCACTGGGCACAAGAGTGTTTCGGCTTATGAAGTCCTACACTATATCCGCAGTGCCTTTGACGACGAAGCGGTTCTAGACTCAGTACCTCTCGCAGCAGCAGGAAACCCAGGAGCATGGCACGCATGGAGGACGCATCGAAAAGCAACAGGAAAGCTCGTAGATGATGAGACGACAGAAGAAGGACAGACAAGCAAGGAGGATGAGCAACAAGCTACAGAGAATACGAAATCTGCAACACCGAGACGGCCTGGAGAATGGAATTGGGATGGGGTGTGGGAGGATCGGGTTAAGAAGAATGTTTCTTCTAGTTTATCAGAGCCCGTTCTCTACGGAGAGACCAAAATGTCGGATGACCTGGTACGTCTATTCTGTTGCTGTTGTATTGTATTGAGATAGGGACTTTGCTAACTTTAACAGATCAAGTTCCTTGCGATGGAGCATACCGATATCGATTCGGTAAAGGACAATCTTCGCCGAACCCTTGGTCAGATTTAGATATCGGATAGGGCTATAGGATGTCCATATGGCATATTCTAATTGCATGGCGATTCACTTTCCATTGATGGGCTTTTAGTCAGGTAGTTGAGCGATTGAGTGTGAACGGGTTGGTGCCTGTTACTCTGATAATATTGTTTTGTAAGATGAGGAAAGAGTGGTAAAATGAACTCTCATGTCGAGCCTGCCAGCTGCTTCTCGGATTGCTTTTATGATTTCTTATACTGCAGGAGCAACTCTGATACTCCTAAGATATGGGTTCCGTCCCCCATTAGACTCATTGCAAAGAACATTTCTTCTTCAAAGACATTGTCATCTTCCTGCTTTTTGTATGAATAATGCGGCCTCTGTATTTCGACTTTTCATCAATTTGAATTATTGTCGAGACACCAACTGGGCTGAGCAGAGATATCAGTTTGTCATTTGTCCAGTATTCAACCATCAAGCAATACGTCGAACGAAGCGATTCAGTCGCGCGAGAACGGTATAACAGCACAATACTCCATTACAATCGATCTTACCGGCAAGGACTTGTACATACGATGACGACCCGTGGCTACGACCTCCCCTTTTGGAGGGATCTGGATGCCCCTGACCGTGCAACTTTACATGAGAAACCGAGTCCGCTGAGAGTTACAGGGTACAACGAGAACTTGCGGCAAGATACTCAACATGCAGAGAATCGATACAAGCACAATAGCATGAAGCACTGCCAAAGCTTCCAAGGAGACGGGTCGCTGACGGTCGCCAAGAGACGAAAGGTTGACACACAGCCATCAACTATAGGGAAAGAGAATGTAAGGACACTCCATAACAATTCGACCCCGAATGCTTATAAAGGCCGAAACATGCATGAGGCCAAGTACGGAACGCAATATGATAGTTCACCTCGATTTATTGGAGCCACACCTTCGACGCAACTATCAGTCAAGAAGAAGAGACAAGCACAGGTACATACGAGGGTACATCTCGACCAGAACTGCTCAGGATCTCTTTTCTCATGCAATACTTTGCCGGCGGCATACGAGATGCGACGTCCTGCCATGATACGCCCACCACTGAGCAACATATATGACAGAGACTGTATGCTCAAGGAAGAGTTACCCTTTTCGTCTCGTACAATAAGCCAAACAGAGCATCTTTCACCCCCTGAAAGCCTCTTTCCATCATCACCATCACCACTTGATAGCCTCACCACCCTGCCGCGTACGAGGGAGGTATCTTACCAGACACCAAACATCAAAATTACACCGGAGGTGACCGCTATTGAGGCGGGCCGTGAGACGTTTTGGGTGGCGATTGAGATCTCAGCTACCCCTAGGCGTACGCCAGAGAGGAGCATCCAGGCAGGAGCCCGTTAGGAGAGGCCCGATCTGTTCATGGATCTGGCTGGCTTGACCAAAGACGAACACGAGCGTGGGTGCCAAAGAATTACCCTAGAATGATCGAGTACTCACAGAGAACATAGTTGAAAAGCCATCCGAGCATGACTGCCTCCGCGACTTGAATGTTCAAGTCCTGCCCACAGAACGGTCGTCGATCGCTCGGATTTTGCAAGAACAGCCGTTTCCCCTGTAAGTGTAGAGTAAAAGGAGTCACGGACTGAAACAAGCGCTCGCTGACCAGTCAACAGTGACCGCCTGGACCCTGGATCCAGCATCTTCCTCCTAGTCAAGATAAGAGTTCATGCCGCTAGAGGCATGCAAAAAGAAAGACAAGTATATACATCGCAAAAGGTTGATGAATTGATAGAAGCACTCGAAGAGGAGCTCGGCGACTCCACCGTGAGCTATATGACGGTGCGAATGTCACATCGCATTTCGGCCTTTCCAGAATCTCACGATATGGGAAGCATGAGCGGCGAGACGCTCACCATGAACAGCAAGATCGAGACAGTGGCCACGGCCTCTGTCAAAGTACACAATGCTATGTCACTTTGGTCTCCTGCACCAGTTTCAGAGCCCAATCCGTTGTTACCACTGATCGAGAGACACTAGGGTGCCACAAACGCGAGGGAGGTATTGAAACGAATTGCTGCTGTAAGTCACTTTAGTCTTCACAGAGTAGCGGCTAATTGAGTAACAGCCGGATAATGAGGTGCCGAGAACGCACATACAAACCCCTCTGAGTTATAGGCACACTCCTTCTATTCCCCAGAGAAACGCAAGTCTTCAGCGGCATCGCGACAAGGCCAGGCTTGATCATATAGCAACGCTATCTCGATCGCGTTCCCGCTCCCGACAGGGAACAAGAGAAGACTCTTCCAGATGTGGCAGTTACGTGTCAACTTGCACAACGAGGAAGAACCCAGAAGCCCCGCTGGCGCTGAGGCTCGACAGGGACATGGGGGCAGGCAGTCCAGCCTCCACACAATCAAGAGAAGCGGAAATCTCCCATGATGGAACCAAATTTTCTTCTCTCTGGGGTCAAAGAAGTTCTTCGGGAGAATCTGATATCAGCACGTCGTGGAAGAGGCGATCACTGGTAGGGGTCGAGACTTTGAGAGGGCTATTCCCCTCGATGGCGTATTTGTCGACACCAGCTCGAAATGGGGAAATTAACCGTGAAACAGGGCGGGAGGATAATAAAGAACGCCGAACAGCGACTTCGGCCCGTGGTAAAGGTAGAAAAGAGACAAGTAAATGGGGTTGGGCGACATGGTTTTAGAGAGTAGGCAGAGCAGGAAGTTTTCGTATACGTAGTGGGATTCGAATCGATTGTTTCTGTTGGTTTATCTACGAAAGGAAATTTGGCGCTACCTTGACTATAGTTCGTCCTTCCATGGAATAGAAATCTGTGCGCCCTTTCGCGCAACAGTCAAGGCAGCTGCTCGATTAGCCGTGGCGACGGCGGCTTCGATATCAAACTGGCCACCTCGGGCGGCTACAGCCGCCAAAGAGTAAGAACCAACAAAGGTGTCTCCGGCGGCTGTAGTGTCCACTACAGACGTCTTAGTGGCAGGAAGCAATGCGCTCTGGCCCTGCTTGTTGACGAAGTAGACGCCGCGACCTCCTAGAGTGATGATGACATTGTGGACTCCGCGACCGATGAAGACCTGACCAACACGGTTCAAACCGTCAAGGTCATCGAGTTCAGATTCAGCACACTCTGCAAGAATCGCCGCTTCGGTCTCATTAACCACAAGGTGGGTTAGCCCATCATAAGCATCCATAGGCAAGGGCTGAGCCGGGGCTGGGTTAAGAAGGACGGGCACCCCATCCCTCTTAGCGACCTTCAAAGCCTGCATGACAGTGTCGAAAGGGATTTCGAGCTGCATGATGAGGAGGTCAGGGCGGGGGCCCGGAAGAGTCTCGAAGTCGGCAGGTTGAAGAGCATGGTTGGCCTCAGGAGACACAATAATGCGGTTTTGACCAGAGGGCTCATCGACAATAATGATAGCGATTCCAGACTTCTGGTCCTGGCGCACGGAAACTGCATCAACGGCAACGCCAAAAGAGCGAAGACTGTCAAGCAGGAGGGTACCATAAGGATCCGCACCTACGGCGCCCACCATGGAGACGTTGGCCGACGGGTTTGACAGGTCAGAATCCCGGGACAACTTGCCGCATGCAACAGCCTGGTTGGCGCCTTTACCGCCAGGCGAAGTATTGAAATGGGTAGAAGTGAGCGTCTCACCAGGTAGGGGATGGTGTGGGACGTAGGAAACGAGATCCATGTTGAGAGAGCCCAGGACCGTAATCTGCGGAGCGCTAGCGTGAGAAGCCATGATGAAAAAGGGTTGCAAAAAGAGTACGAGACGGTTTGCCGCGGCTAAAAGAACAAGGTGGCAATGGGTTTCAAAGCGACGTTTCCACGAGAGGAGACGTTATTACTGAACCGTTTGCGAAAAAAGTTGAGGCGAGTGGATAGCCTGATGGGTGTAAGAGTAAGAGGCTGAGCGCGTAGCGAAATAAGACTCGCAGAGATCAACGCTTCTTTAGATGTCTGTGCCCAGGTCGTTATCTTGATGACGCCGTGAGGATTGTCTGATTCAATTGATGTTGCTGGGTATTTGCGGTGAAGAGTTTCATGACTTGTCGTCTTGTCCAAGAGTCAGGTGCAATGTGCGACTAACCCCGCCTGCCCCAGTAAGGCTAACTACCTCATAGAGGGGTAGTTCAGAGGGGCAGCGCCGTTCATGTGGAAAGTGGAAAGCCCGTGCAAGCCACGTTGTTGTGGAGTGATCTTGCCAACTTCCATCCATCCGTTCATAAGGAAGGTGTGATCATGTCGGGCAAGTCGTTCAACAAAAATCTGTATTCATGGAAAGTTCCGTAGTTAGACTCTCGCCATTAAAATTAGAGCAGTCTAAGGGCTTCTTCAAGTTGGTGTTGGTCGCTAGGACGTTGAATTTTTACGGATATGCGGCCCAATAATCCCACGTTGTATTAGCACGCGTGAAGTAAACGACGACGGTCCTGCTCCGGTGGCCCAATGGAAACCCTGGATCAAGTGCCGGTTTACATACTCTAGTGTCGGCACCGAAGCACATCTTCATCTCATTTCAGCGAAGTTTACCGAAGATCAATAGCCCAAAGCCAGTGAAACAGGTAACGGCCCCTGGTGTAGAGCGACGGTGGTAACGGCAACTAAGGTTTGCAGAATCACTAATCTTGTTTAGCAGCTGAGCTAGGCCAACCAAATTAGCAGACACTTATCCTTAGGAAAGCCACATCATGAACGGCGTCTCAAGTTTTGCTTTTCTAATCAGGGGACCTCTGTTTTGCGCCCTTGGGAACTTTGCCTTGGCTCTGATGATTCGGTCCTCAGCTTCTGATAGCGTTTTCTTAGATCAGAAGCTATCCGAAGATGGAAAGCAGCGCGGGAGAGAGTGGAATCATGCTGATGATGCGTTGCGTGGTTGCGTCGAATAAGTGCCCGGTCGATCCCGTAGAAAGCCCACTAAATTACCCATCTATCCATGAGCAACCACCAGGATGTCTGAAGGATTCGCCGCTGGAAGTATGAGAGAGTGATTTGTTGTTCTGTTAGGTATGTCACCTGCAGCTACAGGGCAGTCTAGGGTCTGGGCCCGATGCAATGGAACCGAAGTCTTTAGCAGACGGGAAGCTCCTTAGACCTCAGTAGCTCAACCAAATCAGGTGACGTACAGTATTGAGACTAAATATAATCGTCGTGTGGTAAAGGGCGGGCATCTTGGAGGCTGGTATCCACAAACTGCACCACCTGGGTCACGTAAAAATCCCGATGATGGAATCCCGATGATGGGCGTCAGGGTATCAAACAATGAATTGCTGGAAGCGTAAGGTAAGAGATAAAAATTATTTAAATAGACATTCAGAGGCAGAAAGTCCTCTGGACTACCTACCTTGGGTAAGAATCGACTGCCTGTCCGCTTGCACCTGCCTGACTGTGCAAGGAAGCTGCCAAGGAGTGTTGGGTGTTGTGCTGTTATCTGAATGGAGTGACCTTGTATTGTGGCTCTAGGCTTTCCGTGGGAAGGTTCATAGATCCTTCCTTCCTGACGGGTGGATGCCAGTGATTCACTGGAGGAAGGGACTATTGATGTAGTGAAGTACTTGCTCAACTGTCATTTTCTTTCGAATTATTTCTTTTTGCTCTGCGTCTTCGTCAACAACCCGTGGATGCGCTTCTTCAACTACCCAAAGATCTACCAGCCTAACTCACTCACGACAAGATACTGCCTATCATGATAGAGCAATTTTGCCTGGCCCTTTTCTTTGTGGTGTTGTTACTATTTTGGGCCAGACACTCTCAACCAAAGCTTCCCCTACCACCCGGTCCTCCATCAGAATTTCTTCTTGGTCACACCCGCGTTATACCCCAGGAGAACGCCGCCAAAGTATATTCAAGATGGTCAAAAGAATACAGTAAGTTTGCTTCGTTCTAAAGTAAAGCGACGCTACTGACATTAGTTTCAAAGACTCGGATATCATCCACGTCAGGTCTTTGGGCCGCTCTACGATTGTTCTTCACAGTGCAGAAGTTGCCAAGGACATTCTGGAGAAGAAGGGCGCCAATTTCAGTGACCGACCCAGATTCACTCTATTGGAAGTGTAAGTTAAATTCCCTCACTGTGAAATCTGTGGCATTGTACTCATGTAGATTTCTGACAGGATGGGCTGGGGAAAGACATTGACTTTTCTCCCATTTGGTAAATGCTGGCAGATGCACAGAAAGTTCCTCCAGACATCCTTTAGCAACACCAACGTTCGACAATGGCATGAGCTGCAGAGGAACGAAGCCCACCACACGGTGAGAAATATCATCGAAACCCCTGATACGTGGGAAAAGTCCTTGCGTCGATTCGCGGTGGCCATTGTTTTGCAAGTGAGCTATGGCACCAAAGTAACAAGTGACGACGATCCGTATATCCAAATCGCCAACGATGCAATGTATGCCACCGGTAATGGTGGAGTTCCTGCAAATAGTGTTGTTGACCTAGTTCCCTTTGGTACGAGTACCCAGTACCTTGTCTAGCCAATTTTATCCGGCAACTCAGTTTGCCAGACAGGGGTTCAACGTATGTTTGCTAACTAACTGGCCGAGTCTAGTTCGTTATCTCCCAGATTGGCTTATCCGTGACTGGTCTCTGCGATTTGCTCGACAATGGCAATGGGCTATCACGAAATTACACGATGTTCCCTTTGCTGCCGCCCTGGCTGAACATGTAAGTCGATCGCATTTGGATGAAACACTCTGCACATCACATATACTCGACCAAAGCGTTAACTTAACTCTTGACACACAACGGTCATTCTTCAATCAACACATCTCTTACACACCAGCTACTGCAGCTGTATGATTACAATAAGTTACAGGGATGTGAGCAGGATTGGGCTCTAGACGATATCAAAGGAGCTGCAGGCGCAGTTTTCATTGCAGGCACAGATACGGTGAGCTTATTTGACCATAACGATTGATTTTGAAAACTGAAATCTTTGCCCACAGACATGGGCAACTTGTGTTATATGTATCCTCAACATGGTTCTTCACCCCGAGATACAAAAGAAAGCACAAGCTGAGCTTGATGCTGTGATTGGACCTGGGAAACTGCCTCGATTCTCAGACCGGCCCCTTTTACCGTACATCGAGCATATCGTGCAGGAGACTTACAGGTGCGTTTGAATTGCAAAATGTTTACCAACAGTTCACCGCAAGCTGACATCAGTCTGTCTGAAAAAGATGGTCGCCGTTGGCTCCTTTGGGTCAGTTTCCGGGGATTGGCATCTAGGAACACACAACATCTAACTCGTCACAGGGATCCCACACAAATCACTTCACGATGATACTTACCAGGGCATGTTCATTCCTAAAGGTATTTGTGGCAAAATCCACCACCGTTTCATAAGGTGTAACCGACTAACAATCAGCAGGGTGAGATCACTTTTCTTTGATACTATCACGATCGTCGTCCATGTCTATGAAGTACTGACGAAGCTCAGGACTGTTGTCTACGCCAATGCCTATGCTATAGCGCATGATGAGCGGGTCTACAAAAATCCACAAGACTTTAACCCTGACAGGTATGGCGGGGGCGAACCATATCCCGTCGGCAATTTTGGATTCGGACGCCGGTACGTACTTGACCAGCGCTAATTGAAGCCCGAGTCGCGGTTCCTGACAGCAGCTTCTAGAGTTTGCGTCGGTAGATTTCTGGCAGACAACAGTGTTTGGATCATGGTAGCAACAATGCTCTCCACGCTGGAATTCTGCAAGAAGTTGGCTCAAGATGGAACACCAATTGAGCCTCGAGTTCAATTTACCAATGGTGGAACCTGGTCGGTCAATCCCTCCCCACGACACATCCCTGCCCTGCCTCGACCCCACAGTCCCTTAAATACTACCTTACTTCCTTGCTAGCTTGTCACTTCGGGAATATGAAACATCTTCGGTGACGAATTCACTGACGATCTTGGATACCAGTCACCCGGAGCACTTCGATTGTGTCATCAAACCGCGAACTTCCAAGGCTGAGGCACTCTTCAATACCAACTGAGAATAGTGAGAAAGTGATCTCTACCAGAAACTACAGCATGCAAATTTACAGAAACAAACTCGTCAAGTTGGGCCAACGAACCTAGTCCGTCGTGTGCCGACACCTCGACTTACCATTGCGATCTAACTTATTACAGTCAAGCGCGGCGCTTCATTTCTTATTGAGAGATGCACCTTTTTGGAATCAGCATCACATTTCTTGCGCTATTGCAACTCTGTTGACACTAGTCATTCTGCAGTTTCTGCAAATCCAGGGCCCAGTTAGCAGGGGTTGCTATTAGCTTCAAGCCTTTCTCTTAAATGAGCTGTCATATGATTCTGTCGTTCTAAACTTACAGTGAACGAAAGGATTCCTAGTGTCTGAAATAGTTATTAAGCGCGAGTGATGGTGTTAACAGATTAGCCAGTTGGTGCTCTTTCCAGGGATTCATATACGGAACAAGTGCTTTGGCGTGTTCCTCTGTGTTCTTTCCTAATTCTTGACTAGCAAGACTAAAGCTTCAGATCTGCATACCTTATCCATTCCGCCTCCCCTGTAAGATCTAAAATCTGTGATCCGTTCATCATTTGGTGGGCCTGAATTGATGTACGTGATAACGAGAGTAAGGAGCGGAGCAGAAGCTTATGTGGTTGCTCTTGAGTCATGATATATTGTGATCAATAAGACGCGTAACTAGTCACTGTGATAGGGCTTGGTTGTGCCAGCAAAACAAGGATGGAGCATGTCTGGCTTGTCCGCATTGACAGGCTTCACTGCCGCAAATCTGTGCCTCGTTTGCTATACGACATGCAGGTAGTCTATTGTAGACAATAGCAATGCCCGAATATATCAATGGGTACCCAGTATCAGTGCTTGGCTTGACTCGCTTGAAGAGGATCTTCCGAATGCGTGTCAGATTCTGGATACCTTCGCACAAAAGCAATTGTACACGATATGGTTTCTGTTCCTGGATGCCCTAGCAAGCATTTGGCATGCGAGTTTTCACATGCATACCCACAATGTTGCCAAGCATGTGTTTCTAGGCGGGCCGTAGTACCGCCATTTACACCAGTAATACTCAGGGTGATGATCGTCGAAGGATCACTTGTCAAGGATGGATTGTAGTTGGTAAGCATGCAAATGAAGAAAGCCCTGCCGTTGTTTGGTGGTTGTGTGGGCCGGGTCTTACCGGATCAATATCGATCAAACGACCACCTGAAGCCGTCGAGAAGCCAGAAGATCATAGTGGTTTAGCCCTGAGGGCGTTACAGAACCAACCTTATCATATTCTAGGGTGGCTTCAGGATCTAACTGGCTCGTCAAATTTGCTCCCAAGACCAAGCAAACTGTATTCGGAACGAAAGCCGAATTGTCGTGATGTATTGTAGAAATCCGAGTTAAACCCGTCCCTAGACCCGATTGTGGGTTGAAACGAGACAGACTTGGTTTTGGTACACCAGCTGTGCTCTGTAGTGGAGGCTAAGGGTCTAGTTTATGGGATTCGATCTGTGAGTTTTGTCAGTTACCAGCTCGGCTATGGCGGACTGTTCGCAGAGTGAGATACACTGCATTCATTACACTGGCAGAAATACGGAAAACGAATAAGTATGTTCGCTTCGGTCCGCATTTGAAGGCTGTATCGAATATCCATTTTTGGGAGCTCCAGCGAGCCGCACTCTTCCTTACCCCATCACACAACAAACACCACAAGCCGCCACTGAACAGACAATGACTGCGCAGAAGGATCTAGAGGCAAACCGCGAACACGATGTAGCCATCAACACGACAACCGGCATGGTAGATGAGAACATGCGCAGTACTCCAGAGTCTGGGAACAGAATAACCAGTTCTCTTTCGAAATGGTACAAGCTGTTACTTGAGGCGGGAGTCGAGGAAAATGGAATTCGACCAGTACCGCCAGAGGGAAGAACTGAGACGCAACTCAGTAACCTCTTCACGGTCTTCTTCACCTGCTTACTATGCATTCTACCGTTAGTTGCGGAAACTGTAGAAAACATTCCCGGAGCTGACAATGAGAAGGTTGCCAACTGGAGCCCTCGGCACGGTCGTATACGGCCTGGGTCTGCGAGATGTTTCGTTGATCATCATCTTCTTCAATATTGTGACATGCCTACCCCCGGCCTTCATCAGTCTAGGAGGATACAAAACGGGAATGCGACAGATGATCCAAGCCAGATACTCGTTTGGGTAAGTCCTGGACCTGTATTTCTTTTTGAAGAGCGACGCTGATGCTGCATGTGTCCGACTCTTGCAGGTTATATCTCGGTGTCATACCACTGCTCCTCAATGCTGGTACAGTAACTGGATTCTCGCTCATTGGATCAATCGTGAGCGGCCAGGCTATCGCTTCTGTGAACGAAGAAGCCAATATCAGCGTCAATGTAGGCATCGGCATTGTCTGCATCCTCAGCTTCTTGCTCGCTTTCATGGGCTATCAAACGCTTCATCTGTGGCAGCGATGGCAGTGGTTACCGAACCTGGTAGCCATAGTTATTGCCGTTGGCTGTGGTGGAAAGCATCTGGTAAATCAGGCTGACCATGATCCGGCAACTGTGAAGAATATTATTGGGTATGGAAGTCTTATGGCAGGGTATTTCATGACCTTTGGAGGAACAGTCTCTGATTTCACTGTATACCACAACCCTAAAGAGGCCAAGTAAGTAATCACACCTCTACAAGAAGTTGACAAAGCGAGCTGACAGCATAATAGGCGAAAAGTATTTACCTGCGTGTATCTTGGCTTCCTAATCCCTTCGACGCCTTTGCTCATCCTTGGGGCTGCCATTGGAGGTGCTATTCCGAATGTCGAGTCGTGGCAAACGGCCTGGGATGGTTACGGGATAGGCGGTGTCCTGGCTGAGATGCTCCGGCCAGCTGGTGGGTTTGGCAAATTCGTTCTTGTCGTGCTTGCAGTGAGCATCGTGGGAAACATGGTGCTGGGCTACTACTCGGTCGCTTTATGTTTACAAATGCTTGTTCCCGTTTTCACTAGGATACCACGGTTTCTCTTCATCATCGCCACGTTGGCTATTATGATCCCAATGTCCATCTATGCGGCAGCGCAATGGGAAGAGTCCTTGACAAACTTTCTGTCAGTGATTGGCTACTGGGCAGGATGCTTCGACGCTGTGATCATCGAAGAGATCGTGGTTTTCCGAAACAAAGACTACAGCTCGTTTGACCCAAAGATATGGAATCAAGGACGAAGACTTCCAACCGGCCTGGCTGCCATTGGCGCTTCAGTCATCAGCCTTGGATTGGTCGTCCCTTCGATGGACACGCCATGGTTCACCGGACCTATAGGTCGGCAAATTGGCGACATTGGCTTCGAGTCGGCTTTTATCGTCACCGGGATCGCGTACATTCCTCTCCGAAGCTTGGAAATCAAGCTGATGGGCCATGTCTGACCAAAAATGACTGGCACCTAATATCAAAACATCGGAGAACTCAAAATCTCTCTGATATCTCATTCATGAACAGTGACAGGAAGGCGGCATCATTGTGCTTAAGGATGGTAGAGGCAAATGCAGTCAGGAACGTATAGGCGGAGGCGTGATTGTATATAGAGCCTAATTTTGGGCACTAGCTGTGCAACGTGCCACACAAGACAACGTCTTCCCCGAAAGGATGCCACGAGACATTGGATAGTCTCGCAGCTGGGATAGGAGTTCCGGCTGAGTCTTGGAGACGGTTCGGGGACACCACTACTCCTCCCTGACCAAGCCAAGTAGGTGCAATGGTAACGATTACAGAGTCTATTGAGTCGTGAAACCGGGGATCAAGCAATGAGTTGATAATCTGACCACCTCCCTCTACCATAACACTGGGAAGACTCTCGTGAAGTAAAGCGTTAAACACATCGCGCCAGTCGAAGCGCATTCGGCCATTAGGCCCTAATGTGGTAGGTACGTGGATGTATTTGCCGCCATGCTCCTCGAGTACCGCGACACTCATGGCAGGCAAGCTCTGGGCATCCACTCCGGTCAGTACGTAGGGAGCCAGGCCATTGTTAAGACGTGCCACTTCTAGGACCTTGTCTGCGTGGCTAGGAACCCAGCGAAGGTGGGGGTCTATAACGATAGGCCGGGGCTGACTCGTAGCACCACTGATGCGGCAATTGAGAGCCGGGGAGTCAGCCAGAAGGGTTGAAACTCCAATAAGAATTGCAGCATGACGGGAACGAAGATAGTGCGTCATGGCTTTGGAGTCAGGCCCAGAGAGTCGAGTGCGGACACCAGGCGCCAAGGAGAGCGAAGAGTCGAGTGAGGTAGCAAAGGTCAGAGTCACGAAAGGTCGCGACAAAGACTCAGAGGCCGCCTCCGGTGGTAGACGGGACTCTAGCATAGCTGCCGAGGACGCAGGAAAGCTAAGTACCGACATGCTTGTAGCTGAGGCAGACGAGGAAGAGGAAAGGTTTGATGACGTCAGATTTCTTCGCTCACGCTTTGTTGATTTGCTCGTAATATCGCTTGCTCTTGCGGGTTATCCTGGACTAAGACAAAGGATGGGCCTCTGCCGAGGTGAAGTTGATGAGGTGAGGTTGAAATTGACTTTCCTAATGGGAAGGGACCCTGACACTGACGGAATCCCAGTGGTTGATCTTGGGCGGGCGGATGTATGACAGCGGAAAGAACGACCCACCTGAGTCTTGGCAATCGGAAGCAATATCCGTTCGTTATCATGACAACCTCTGAGCCGGTATCTCTCCCATAACCATTAATTCAACTAAGTGAGATGATAAGAAGAGCTACACTAATCTAACTGTATTACTTTGCCAAATAGTGAGTAATGAACCTGTCATATGATAAGTCTTGGGCTCTAGGTACTCAAACAGGCCTGGGGGAGCATTCATACATCCCTCACGCCTGCTTCACTTGATCGCGGGCCTGTCACAGTCATAAAGAAGGCAAAATAAAAAAGATGGGGGAGTACTGGATTTCTCTTATATCATACAAACATGCAAGCTGGAAGCTACAAATAGCCGAGTGCGCTAGTATCAGATACGAAGTTAAATACGAGGGCGGCAAAGTCACATGAATAAAGGCATCTGCGGCTATTGCGGGGCGAATCAAGAAGTTCTAAGACAATTAAACCGAATTCTTGGGTCTGGTTTCGATGCGAAGCTGTACTGACAAGGTTATCTACTGCCAACTGTGTCGGCAGTTAGAAAGTTGAGCTCATAGAGTAGATGAACGGCCAGCTCAGTTTCACCTTGATGCCAGATCGTCAGATTAGCCTAAAGTGAACTGTTATAAGCTTAATATAAAACTCCAGGATTTGATTCTTTTAAGAGTGTCGTGATAAGTCCTTCTTTGTTTACTTAACTCGCGTGGGGGGAGCGGTTGCGTGTGAACTTTCTGAAAGCTTAAGTCTACGCTCTGCTACAAAAGAAAAGACCGTCCAATTCTTATGCACGGGGCAAATTCACGCTCTTAATTTCAAACGCATGCGTTTAAACGTGCCTCAAGCAAAACGTTCTTAAAATATCTAGTGTGTTGAATACTCACAGCCCAGCCACGCAACACCAGTACCCGCCATTACCTTTCACATGCCCAGAGCCAGTACTGCTACGAGAGAAGAACATGCAATACTATCATTTTACTATCAATTTACTCATGGATATATTCGGGTATTAGCACTGTTTCAAAACCTCGTGATCGTTGATTCGTTAAGAGGGAAGACAGCTATTGCTACGCGTTACCCAACTTTTTCTTAAACAGAGGATTCCCATCATCATCAAACTCCGCCCACTGGAAGAAACCACAATTCTCTTGCCCCGGAGAATTAGCATAGCACATCCAAAAGTATCTCCCAAAATTATCCTTCTTCTTCGTCACCACCCTGAGCACACATGGTAGCCCGCAATGGCATCTGGGTGTGAGCTTGGGATGCATGTTGGCGCGGTAGTCTCGGTACGTGATGTTGATACGAGTTGTCCCCGAGATAGGATGCGGATCGATAGATAATGCTGGTGCGATACTGTGCTTCCATTCCTCCTGCATCTCAGCGTGCATTACTAACAGCGAGTTGTGAGGAAGGTGGATCGATATTTGACCCTCTGCGTCTTGGTCCTCGGTAGTTCTAGTGTCGTTGTCCCTGGGGAGTATTCGTCTTACGCGGAATTCCCGAGCAACGCCTAGAGAAATAGAACCGATAACAGCTCTTGGGCCAAGGTATGTCAGATGATCGCTATGCCAGCCCACGTTCTGCTGCGGGCCTATGTACGCATTGACAAAGGCTGAGTTTGGAACCCAAGGGTTCGGGGATTGATATTTCAACTTCTTGCCGCCAGGATATCGAGTCTTGATTCGTTTCTGAATCTCAGCGTTAACAGCCTCTTGGACTTTTGGCTTCACATTGATAAGCTGGGGCGTAATGCGCCGAACATCCTGCATACGATTAATCAAACGCTCTATGTTACGTCTTACATATGGAGATTTACCGTGAGCCGACCACCATTGTAGTGATATTCTGTTTTCTGACGCTGGATCTCATCGTAGCTCTCAACATAGAAGCTAGATGTATGAGGGCTAGCAACTACATTTTCGAATAGCTGAAACGTAATTCTTTCGAAGGTTTTTGATTCTTCGAGTAGCTCTTCCAATAAGAGGTTGGCCTCTGCAGCGGGCAAGAAGTTATGGACAATAGTGCATGGAGTATGCTCAGCGACGTCTTCAGGGTCGTACAGATGTAGAGTGCTCCCCGCTTTAGACTTGAGCTTCTTCTTAGTAGGTGTATTAGAGTCACTTGTGGAGGAGGTATATTGTTTCAAGGATTGTTGGTATCCGACGACCCGGGGACCCTTCTTCACAGGGACCTGGACTTTAAGCGACGCTGATGCCTCAGAGACGGATCCATCATGCGCCAGTAAGATATCAAGCAAGTAATCTTGATCGAGCTGTGGATGCAAAGACGACAATAATGCCAACTTGATTTCAGTTGACTCTTCTGGTTCCGTGTTCTGTGCTTGCAGCTCTGGAGATGCTTTCCGTTTTGGGCGTGTCAAGAAAGCTTTCATAGTCTCAATCGCGATCTCCTGAAAGGCGTAACGTCATATGCGATCCCTGCTGGCAGTAAACCCTTGGCATGTAACCAGCATCGTGACGGTAGAGAGAAAGGGGTAGCAGAGTAACGCGACGATCGTAAATTCCAAGACGCGTAAGCACGTGACAGTCATTAAGTGGTTTCGGTTGGTCCATAGCCCCGTTCATGACGCAGACCCCGGTTAGACACATACCCAGCATCTGCCCCGCGGCCCGGTGTGGTTCCCGAAACCGAGGCACATGTCAGTAGGAGTGTAGCTTCGAGGGGAAGCTCTCCAATCCTAGACAAGCAATTGTCTACCGTAGCTTCGCTCTACCATAATACAACTCATCATAAACGCAGGCGCTTGTCCTTCCCTCCGGCGCCATGGCTGCAATGCTAGAATACCGAACGCAAGGGTATAATCCCTATGCCGTTAAATACTCCCCATACTACGACTCTCGAATCGCCGTCGCGGCATCTTCCAATTTTGGCATTGTAGGCAATGGGCGCGTATTTGCGCTTGCGCTGACGGCGCAGGGCGTCCAAGTTGAGAAAACGTATGCGACGTTCCGGGATGTTAGTTTGCTGTGCAGAGACTGACTTGGTTGTGTCGCAGGTTCGATACAAACGATGCGCTGTACGATTTGGCTTGGTCTGAGATCAACGAGAACCAGATGATTGTCGCTTGTGGTGATGGATCGCTGAAACTTTTCGATTTGGGCGTCAACGATTTTCCCGTTATGAACTTCCATGAACACAAAAGAGAAACGTTCTCGGTTTGCTGGAACCCTATAACTAAAGATACTTTCATATCCAGTTCCTGGGACGGTACAGTTAAAATCGTACGTCCAGTCGCATTCATTATACAAGGAACCTAAAGACTAATTCTTTATAGTGGTCACCGACGCGCAACCACTCGATAAAAACGCTTCCTATTGGAACTTGCACTTACAGCACCTCCTTCTGTCCCTCCAACCCCGCCTTGATATCCGCCGTGTCCTCCGACTCTCACCTGCGCATCTTCGACCTCCGAACACCATCATCGGCCAAGTACCATCTCACAGCGACAATACCTGTCCATGCATCAGGGCCACAACCATCGCCTGGTGCTTCTGCGCCGGCCGAGATCCTTACCCACGACTGGAACAAGTACAGAGATACGGTCATAGCTACGGGTGGTGTAGACAGAGTACTACGAACCTTTGACATACGGAATCCCAGCGGTGGTCCGATGTCTGTTATGCAGGGTCACGAATATGCTGTTCGACGACTTGCATGGAGTCCTCACTCGAGCGATACTCTCATCAGTGCTAGCTACGATATGACGGTGCGTTTATGGAATGACGGGTCGACGCAACAGCAGCAACAACCACAAGGTCCAATGATGCCACCTTCAATAGGTACTCAGATGGGTATCATGAATCGGCATACCGAGTTCGTTACAGGAGTCGATTGGTGTCTGTTTGGCATGGGTGGTTGGGTAGCTACAGTTGGCTGGGATGAGAGAGTGTTACTGTGGGATGCGAATATGCTAATGGGCCAGCGAATACCATGATCTTTATATTCGCTTTGTTAGTTTGGCGTTCTTTGGAGTAAGCGTTCGTGGGCCTTTGTCTCCCATGTCTAGTATATTCTACGGGTTAGAGTTGATATGTCTTGAAGTATCCTATGTAGCCTGTCGTCAGAGAACATTGATTCAGTGACGATAGCTCAGTGATTCAGCACGCCAACAACTTACGTCGCTAGTATTAGAATTAAATCCTATAATCTTCTTGGGCTTACTTAATTACCCAAAACCTATTTAAATTAAATAGGTACAGTAACTCCATTACTGCTCTTGTAGTACATGGTATGGAATGCTGTGATTCAGTGATTCACCCCAATAACGCATAGCAGATAGTATAGCAGACAGCATGGCAGATAGTATGGCAGACGGCATCACAGACAGCATGGCAGTATTGCAGTATTGCAGCTAACATTATAGTATTACTCATAGCTATTGTATAAATATTCTTTGTTCTCTAGAACATCAACGTACTCTTTATCAACAGTTTGTAACTAACTCTCAGTTTATCCTTGGTTAATCTGAGGAGGTCGTATTAGGGACTGTAGTGCGTGGCTAAATAGCATTCGTCCCTCTAGATGATTCTCACCTTCAGCTGCCACTGTATCTCCAACATCTCATGGAAACAGAGTGCATCGTCGAAGCTTGGAAAAGGACCAATATCCTCCCGATACCCAGCAATCGGAGCACCATCTTTAGCCTCAGGGCACGGTCGAGATTGTGTTTCATGATCAACAAAGACCTGTCCCAACTTAACGAAATCAGAGTCTGGGCCATCAACCGTTATATGGTCAGTAGGTTTGTTCCACCGCTGATACAACCATTTGAATACAAAGTCGACATAAAAAAAGGCATCAGGCTCTTGATGAACAGCGATCGGTCGTAGGCCGAAATGTGCCTTAACCCAGGATACGTGTTCACTAGGATTAATGTTGATCATATTCCAACTCTTGTCTGACACACCAAGCTTAGACGCTAGAAAATGGCGGAAGGTGTTTATATCTCTTGTCGGAAAGAATGCCCTGAGTAAATCAAGCAATGTGGCGGCTTGGTTAATACGTGCATCACTGGCGTTCCAAAAGTGAGGGATTATGTGCGCTGCCTGGCTATCGGTATAACCAGTTAAGACACATCTGTTGTTGTCTCGCTGTCGACACAGCTTGACTTTGCCTTGGTCACGCCGTTGGTTTGGCAACTTCGAGGGCTTTGTCGTATCATTACTATCGTCCACGTCGTTCACCAGCTTAGTTTCATCTTGCACTGCATGAAGCACTATATTCTATTAGTATTAAGTATAACAATTATCTTAAGGTTTTGACTTACTGTGTTTGATTAGACGTGCTAGATTTTCCAACCTGTGGAGAAGCTTGATTGCAGGAGTTGATGTTGGGTCTAACCAACCGTCGGGATCGAAACTCTTGTATGATACTTTCAAGAGGATTGAGGCGTGGATAGCTTGTAATGTAAAGTCCTCTTGTCCCTTGATTGTTCGTATTTTTGCCTGAATCTGTGAGGCATATCGACACCTGTTCTCGATCTGCGCTGGTGTTTCAACTGTATCCGGCGCCCGGTGAACTTAGGGCGAACATTAATGATATCTTCAAATGTTTTTTTTGCAATCCTAATTGATCATCGAGATGAGGTGAGATCAGGAACTTGTGGACTCTTTCGTGCATCTCATCGCTCATTTCTTGTAATAGTTATGGTAACATCTTAGAAACCATACATTGAGTAGAATGTGAAAGAGCTTGCGAGTTAAGGGAGAGAGGTTGCAAAAGGATACGCAGGTACTTCTATTGACAGAAGTAATAACAAAATAAGTCAAGGAAGGAAGGGGACGAAGTAACAACAAAGTTAACTGGGAAAGGTTACCGTAGAAACCTTTGGTGTTGGTGCAAGTGTGCAGGAGTGAAGGAGTACATGTGAATTGCAGAAGGTATATCCATGAACCGTAGATTCCGCTGCCGAAAGCATAAGAGACGAAAGAATTTAGTCACTTTATGCCAGCTTAGACCAGAACTTAGGCTAGGTACTTTATCTTGGTATCCTAAACTAAACTTGTAAACGAACTTAATCAGAGCCCGGGTTAGATTAGGAACCTGGAACTTATAAGTAAAGATCCTCATTCTAAAGATGAGTTTGTGCTCTAATGTAAGTAGCTACTCCCCAGCACAGTCCAATAGCACTACTAACTAATTGAATAGGGAAACGATATTTACATTCCATCAATATCAGTACTAAGATTATATAGATATTACATCTTCTAGTATCAGTAAGTAAGCTTAGGAGGTTTACTTATCATCCTGTTTAAACTATAAGTCCCAGGTCAAATTTATCTTTAATATCATACTCAATAGCACTCTTTCAGTAAAGTCAAACCTTAATGAGTTAAGTGTACATATTGTTTCAGCTACTAAACTCTAATGACAGTAAATATATATTTTACAATAGCTACTAAGTTATACGCAAGGCGACTTCTTCCTCCTTTAACCTTCAATCAACCCGACACAACAAGTAAGCTAAGTTAGTCAATTGCCCCAAGTTCCCCTTCGCTGCGCATTTGCTAACTGTCACAGCTTACCTACAATGCTGGTTGTAATAAGAGGTCTAGCTAAGATCTTTAGGGGACTTATTATATATATAGAACTTATATACTTACTTAATAAACAATAAGTATATATAGTAGTTATAGATACTTATATACTAGAGGGAGTTTATATATTTAACTTTTCTAAAGTAGGTCTTCTTACTGTAACTCATTGTTAAAACCTAAATTAGCAACCCTGAAACACACCTCGTTTCCCGGAAACGCACTGCGCTGCTTATTTCCGCAAATTTCACCTGACTGCGCAGATCCCAAATAGGTATAGGCTAGAGTTTGCCCTGAAAAGAGGGGAAGTTACTGTAGTAGTAGATGTAGATTAATGAACAATCATGCAAGCGACGATTCAACAGATGTGATATCCCGTACTTATCCTCGCAGGCAGATTGGCGCATGGACTCCGCATAACTTGAAGCAATCCTGGGTCTTTGGGCCTTGACTTCTGATGAGCGCCTCAAAGGAAATGATCGCAAGTCCCTCCAAGCCGTCTTACCGGCAGAAATGGTCCGGCAGGCGAGGATTGTTTCAGCCGGCCCTGACGACAAAAGTTGGAATTCAAAAGCCAACAACAACATACAGGGTGAAACGAAACTCTGGTCTGGCCCCAGCGCAGTGGAGTTCCTTGACTACCCCCTCAATCTCGACAAGCAGGGTCGTTACGGCCTCACTATGGCAATCCGTGAGCAAGTCTGAGAGCCATTGAAAGACTACCTCCAAAAGAGATGGGTTCGAACACAGTTTAACGGAAGACTTTTCGACCGCGCACTCTGCAGCGATTCTGCGGATGGAATCCCCTGCGCAGAGCACTGGGGGAGATGCGTTCCACCGGACAAATCAAGCTTCAAGTCCAACATTTCACTGCTAAATCTCTACGCCCTGGAGCTCTTCACAGCATTCATAGTGTCACTAGCCGGATTCCTGCCCAACGATAAAACGACCATCGTCGAGAGTGCTGGTATGGTACGACTGGAAAGCACAACGGTTCGCATTTCCGCAGATGCCTTTGTCGAAAGCGGTTTGGGGTCTTATTCCGACGTTCTGCCATGTATCGTACCTGCATTGCGGAAGAAACTGTCATCTCCAGACCAGGAACAGCTGATGTTGGTACTCGTCAAGGCGGCCGAAGATTACCGTCAGAAGTCAGAATGGGAGCGGGTAGAGACCTTGCTGCAATGGGCATGCGCGCGATTTTCTGCAGCTCATGGTGAAGAAGGGGCTTCCAACCAGTTCTTCACGAGAGTCCTGCGTGCGACGGGAGAACTCTACCGCTGGTCACTTTCACAGGCTTCTCCCAACGATATGAGACAGGAATTCGGACTCCATACAGGGCCTTGTTATCACACAATCACACCCTAAATTTTGAATACCTCCTTCCTTTAGCGATTATCACGAGCGAGCCGTTTGAGGCCATAGGTATGCACTGGACTTTTGTTTAAGTCAACGTCGAACCAACAGCCACATACCAGGATGTCATCGGATTTTCCCGACGTACCTACGCCGCACGCTAATTCCATTTGGACTCGAACCAACAAACAACCACAATCTTTCAAGTCAGCTCAATGGTCTCTCGAGCTCGGTCAACTCAAGCATCTATGAACGTCAAGTTACTGATTGTATCGCAGCTCCATTGCAGCTGCAAATTCTCAGTTCAAAAGCATGCCTCTTGCGCGGGCCCCTGGAACGCTTCGAACCTCATACTACACCTTGGTAGTTGGGATGTCCTACTTGCATTATCTGATTCCAAGAAAATTGAAATGCACTCCGTCTCATTTCATTTCCGATCATACGCCTTTGATCAAAGTATCAACTAGCCGCTATCTAACTATGCTCATCACCAACAGCCTCGGAGAAAAGCTTGAAACCCAGCAAGACGATGGTTACATGCAGCTTCGCCGCAACATAGAACCAACATACATATTCATTCTCTTGGTATGAATTGGGAACCATGAGACCACGGAGACCGCCTCCATTAGTAGGCATTCCATACTCCACAAGTTGAGTGAATATCGTGTTGGGCTATTCTCTCCTTCCTAAGTCGTCAAAGGAAATTACACATGTATATGGTAGCTATCGGTTTTCTCCAGGAAGATACTCCCAAGCCCCAGTCCTTGGTAGACTTCTAGTGAAGCTTTCAAGCGTGCGAATGGGAGGTGTCAATCTCTATGTGGCGACAGGAACTTAGTTGAAGGGGAGTTGCAGCGGAAGTTGGGGACGATTTGACTCTTCTCTTACTATCTCATCAGGGGTCCCGATCAACTGACTTGGCCAACGAAGCTTGACGAGACTTGCTATAAAGAGCCTTCCCCAGTAGACCTCCAAAGTTCGGTTCTTCATCAACTCTCGAGCAGTAACTGAACTGGCTGCCACATCTATTCATTCATTTTGGTGTAGCAACACCATCCTTTCGTTAAGAACAATTCTTCAACTCAGACACTCACTTAACAACTCTCTTGCATTCTTTTTGTAACAAGCTTCACCCTTCTCTATGACTACACCCAAGCTTAAGGGTGTCATCACCTTGGTGATGGCACTCATGGCACTCATAATGCCGGCAGCTTTTGCGCTGCCGGACCTCCGCATCTTACCCCTTGGAGACTCCATCACCAAAGGAAGCGGCTCCAAGGGTATAGTCGGATACCGAGGTCCCCTACGAGAGAAACTTCTCAAAGAAGGGGAGATCAATGTCGATATGATTGGTACTCTGACTGATGGCAACATGGATGACAACGATCATGAAGGGCATAGTGGAAAGTATCTTGCCGACATTAATGGCTGGTGGCAGAAGCCTACGAAGGCTCGACCTAATGTGGTTCTTATCCATGCTGGCACGAACAATATGGATAAGGAGGTCGACCTTGATATTGCTATTAACATTATGACCAAGATGGTCGATGGCATCTTCAAGGCTGCTCCTGATGCCACTATTTGCATCGCTCCCGTTATTTGGGCTAATAACCCAAGGATGCAAGCCAATACGGATCGATTCAATCCTCAAGTCCGGGCCCTTATCAACGCTAGGCAAAATTCTGGGAAGCACATCCTTGAGGTCCCTATCGATATCACACTTGGTGACCTTTGGGACCTCAAACACCCGAATGATCGGGGCTACGAGAAGATGGCCAATGCCTGGCTAAAAGCTATCCTCGAGGCTGATGATCGGGGCTGGTTGAAGGCCCCTGTCAAGATGACCAGCATCGATGCACCAGGTACAGGTCTAGGAATTGGTGGCGAAGGCGAAAGTCACACTGGTGTCAACATTTGGAAAAAAGAGGGAACCATTTTTGATGGTTTCCGTACTTGGGAAGAAGTTGGTACCATCAGTGGCCCCCTTAACAGCGCTGGCCGCGTGATCCTGGCAGACCTTGACGGTGATGGTATGACAGATTACGTCGTTGCCGATGCCGATGGTACTGTCCGAGCATGGATCTACCAAGGTAGGCCGAACGAGTGGAAGAGCCTTGGAAAGGTTAACCCAGATTGGTCCTCTGTTACGGGAGAAATGATCCGTTTGGCAGATGTTGATAACGATGGCAAGGCCGATCTTATTATCTTGTACTCTGACGGTGCTGCCAAGGTATGGAAGAACACTAAGGATGGAGCCAAATTTGAATCTCTAGATTCAAAATGGGCTACCGGTTTGGCATCAAGGGAAAAGGTTCATTTTGAGGATATTGATGGCGATGGCTACGCCGACTATGTTATCGTCTACTCTGGTGGATCTGTTCAATACGCTAGGAACACACATAACAATGGCAAGGATAGCAAGAAGAAGAACTGGGAAGAAGCCGAAACCATTGCGCCTGGTCCAGCGGGTATGCCTGCAAACAGTGCAAGATTGCGCGATCTTGACGGAGACGGAAGAGCAGGCAAGTTCTTGACAGACCTCAAAGCCGAGCAGTTGAAACAGAATGAGAGTGACTAACAAGATGACAGATTATCTCGTTGTTTATGATGGCGGAGCTGTCAAGGCCTGGCGCAACTCAGGCAAACTCAACAAAGGAGGCGGCAGCAACTGGCACGAGCTGGGTACCGTCGTCCCCGGTGTCTCGGGCGTTACAGGAGACATGATACGGTTTGCGGATATGGACGGCGACGGCCTAGCTGACTTCCTTGCGGTGGCCAAGGACGGCAGCATCCGTATGTGGAAGAACCTGGGTATCAGTGGCATCAAGGGTAGAAGTCTGCGATTTGCCGACATCGATGGTGACGGCCGTGCCGATATCATGTCGGTCGACGGTAGAGGCAGAACCCGGGCTTGGCTCAACAAAGGTGGCAAGTTCAGCGACATTGGAGAAATTTCACCAGGTTTTGACGAGGACATGTCTTCAGCCAGGATCGAATTTGCCGACGTTGATGGTGATGGTCTTGCTGACTATCTTATCATCTATGGTGGCGGAGCTGTCAAAGCCTACCTCAACAATGGCAACATGGGGCCCAAGAATGGAAAGGGCCTTTGGAAACAAGGTATCACCATCTCCCCAGGTGTTGGAGAGCCTGGTGACAAGGTCAGATTTGCAGACCTTGACGGAGACGGCACCGCTGACTATATCATCCTGTACGATGGCGGAGCTGCTAAAGCCTATCTCAATATGGGAAACATCGGTAAGAACAACGGAGAGCGTCTTTGGAGAGACGGCTACGAAGTTGCAACCGGAGTTGGCGAGTCGGGAAGCAAGATCCGGTTCGCAGATCTCACGGGTGATAAGAGGGCCGAGTACATCGTCCAGTACGATGGAGGTGCTGCCAAAGGGTACCGAAATTTAGGCAATATCCCCAAGGCTGGCAAAGGAAGGGCTTGGAACCTCATGGGTACCATCGCTGGCGGCGTGAGCCCCCAAGGTCCTGTCCACTACGCTGATATTAATGGCGATGGTAAAGCTGATTACCTTGTTGTCTTTGACGGTGGAGCTGTCAACGCATACGTCAATAACTACGATTGGAAGCGCAAGCTCCCCGGGGAAGGCGACAATGACAAGGACGACGACGGAAAGGATGACGACAACCCCGATGAGAAGCCTGATCCTGAGCCCTGCGGTAAGAAGACTTACAGCGATGAGCATGCAGACCGCGAGGGTCAATACAATTCTCGACAGAGCATGAAGTACAGGGGCAGGCAGTATGTCACCATCGTCAACCTCACTCCCCACACCTTCAAATTT
This sequence comes from Fusarium incarnatum, assembly GCA_004367075.1. Taxonomy (NCBI): domain Eukaryota; kingdom Fungi; phylum Ascomycota; class Sordariomycetes; order Hypocreales; family Nectriaceae; genus Fusarium; species Fusarium incarnatum. The sequence continues at coordinate 423,614 of QGDZ01000027.1, forward strand.
GATGCCGATGGCTCCAACGAGTATCAGATGCATGAGTGGGACTGGGGTAACATCCCTCCTGGGCAGTCCCGACAAAATGTTGTCGACTACTCTACGGCAGTCGACGACTGGCTTGTAGATACCAAAGGAGAGGCTTACTACACACTCGAGGGAACCAACAAGAAGTTCGTCATACGAGCCACCACCAAAGTCGAGGACACAAAAAACGACAAGCGGTTCTGCTTTGATCTATCGGGCATGGGAGCTGGCGCGCGTGAGGTCAAGGGGCCAGAAAAAGAAGTGCCCGTCACTCTTGTCATCACAGGCAGCGCATCTTACGGCTTCATCACGTCAATCAAGTTCTCCCAGGGAAACTGGATGAAGATGCTCAAGGAAACCATCTGGGATCGTCAGTTGACCGAAGTCGTCATGCCTGGAACGCACGACTCGGGTATGAGCAAGTTCACCTCAGCTATCTTGGCGGGCGGTGCGGATACAAACACCAAAACACAGGCACTCAGCATCAGCAATCAGCTCTGGGCCGGAGCGCGATGGTTTGATTTACGTGTTATGTCGGTGCACGACACCAGTAATGAAGATTCATACGAATTTTACACTGCCCACATGAGCGGCGAAGAAAAGGAAGTGCCTATAGGCAGATCAGGAGCGAGCCTAGATGAAGTCATTGACGGCATCATTGACTTCACCAAGGAGAATCCCGGAGAGGTAATCATCTTACAGTTCCGCTACCTGGTCGGTATCAGGAGAGTACCATCCAGAGGGCCCATCTACTGGGAGAATGACATCAAGGAAAAGTTCTTTGATAGGCTCCGCAAGATTGATAACCTTTGCGGAGGCCTGTACGATACCAGTCAAAAGGACAAGACCATTGAGAAACTCTACATGGGTGACCTAATGAGTAAGAATGACGGTAAAGGATGTGTTCTCGCCTTTCTGGACACCAAGAACCTGGACAACAAGATCAGCAAGGCAGAAGACCGGATTTCTCGCAAAGATGGCATCTACCAAAAGGAGGACTTCAGCTGGACCGACGCCTGGGCCAACAAAGCAGATATGAAAGAGGTAGCCGACTTCAACATCAATGACCCCGAGTTTGGATGGAAGAACTGGAAGACATTCCACGTAGCCCAGTGGCTTGCGACGCCCCATTTTATGGATTCGACTTTTTTAACCAGCCTCGAGGGATACGCGGTAACCATCTTTAACCCAACACTCTACTGGAAGGGTGTTCCTGAGATTACGCCAGTCAAGTTCCCCAACGTCATCATGGTCGATTACTTTGGTGTGCTCATCACTCAGGAACACGACTGGAATCTGCTGACCGCTGAGCTCCAAACCCTCGCCATAGGCCTCAATCTTTACACCATCAGTGAGAATTGTAACATTCACAAGAGGCGCTCGCCGCTTCTTCCCCCCTTGGATTCTGCAAGGCTTGCCAGCAGACCGCATGCCCCATCCTGGGACGGCGTTATCTTCGCCAATGGAACCGAGCTCGAGTATCGAAGACCCGATTTCCACCTGGGCTGCAGAGGTATACTCAAGAAGGGCACAAAATTTGGGAATGGAACAGTCTTGCTCAAAGACACGATAAACCCGGCTTGTCCTAGAGGGTCTGGAATGCAAGAGGCAGAGACTACGCCCAACCCGAGCAATACTACTGCTACTTGGTCCAGTCTCGATGACATTCTGTCTACCTTGAGTACCGCTCCTATTCATACCATGGGCACTGCTTTACGAGCTATAAGTACCGCCATGCCTACGTTCAGCCGAGTTGTGCGCACATCCAGCACTCTTTTGCCCGCCGCTACGCCCTTGGTTCAAGCTTGATGATACAGCCAGGTGTGATACATGATTCGTTGGGTAGGATGATAGATTGACTATTGGATATACATGGCACACTTCTTTTTCTTTTGTAAATTACTTTTAGTAATTATACTTGCCAATTTTCTTTTGTTTTTTTTTACCTAGGTAGTTAGTCTCAAGAGCCACTGGAAAGGTGGGTGGGAATTATCTACTACATCGGTGGGTAGGTCCTACATATGGTAGCTAGGTACTTATAAGGGAAGTGATAGCCGGGGAGGTACCTTGGTGGCACGGATCTCTTTTATGTACGGATACTGCTACGGATAAAATTCACTGATTGTACAGAGAATTGGCTGCATTTAGCCGATATCCCGCGCCCTGACTCTGACTCTGACTCTGATAATACTTTAAATCAATTTAATCTTGCAGATTCTAAGTCTAGCCCCGATGTTTCAAGCGACTGGATATCAAGATGCACACAGCCAGTAGGAAGACAACGCTTCCAGTCCGTACCTTGAGGCAAAAAGTACAACCGCATGCCTTGAACAACTGCCTAATAGAGTAGGTATCATTAAGTCACGTCTAGCAGCGCCTACGGATTAAGCTCAATTGGCAGGGGTTGTACTGTCTACATACTTTCATTCGTCAGGGTCTTGGTTGTTGGTTGTGCATCCATGGATGTTTGATACTCATGTTGGTTGTTGGCTTATTGATCCATGCCATGCGGACTGCGCATGCCCCAGGGCAAGGTCTACAGCGTGGTTGTAAGGGCGTTCTGCTCTGTTAAAAGTCAATCATCCCTTCCGCAGTGTTCTCTGCTTCAAGTTTCATCATCTTGGAATGCCAATTCTGTTCTGCTTTGACAGCTTGTTTGCAGTAGGTAGGTGCTTTTCAGCCAATATTCACAGCGCAGATTCAGATAACTAATTATCCATCCCAGTAGCTATTCCCATAGCATACTCAAAGGCAGTACGTGCTGTGTGCTGTGTGCTGAGCTCAGGACAACCAAGCGTTAGTCACGTCCAAAACTCACTCTCACGCAACGAGCCCAGTCATCATGAAGAGAGATGGGGACCGGGGAGAAGACAACGGAGTAGTCTATTGGGAAGATATTGGCTTTAGGTTTATGGTAATCGGAGTTCCTATTATCTCCATCTTTCTTATCGGCTCATGCATCTGGTGCTGCTACAGAAGTCACAAGAAACATGAGAGGATCGGAAGAGCTCGACGCGCTGCTATGGCTATGGAAACACTCCCTCGCACGGCGGACAGCGGAGATTCGAGGACACTTGTCAGCTGAAAGATATGCATCTCTGGTTCAATCATTTTGTTTTTGAAGTCATATGTAACTGCAAGGTCAGATAACAGACAGGGATAATAATATAATTCTCAGGGTTATACAGACAGCCTTCCGTGGCTTCATCAGCTCTTTCTCTGATGACGCGATCTTCTCTATATGCTATCCACCAGGCTTTGCTCCTTTCTTGGATGTAAGGTAAGATCGATAATGTCGGGCTCTGTGGATGAAGGACGGAGGCATAAATGGATAGTGTAGTAAGTTATCGTTTGATGTCTGAAGATGCTAGATGCTAGTCACTGCCGTCCATTGCTCTCTGGCCCTTGGCTGTGCGACGAGAGCAAAAACTCAACTTCCCATTAATGCCTAGGTACCTAGGTAGGTAGGTATCTACTTTAATACTTACTGTAATGCTTACTGTGCTATTACTTCCAGGTTACTATCATAGTATCCATATAGAAAGAACAATAACCTAGATACCTTGTTCAACACTTGTTATAACCAGTATGTCGTTGATACTGGTGTAAAGACCCATTTCATAAAACTCCAATTCCGAATGTACATATTTCAAATATCTTTCATTGTAGTACTTCTGTACCTAACTTATTCTGAATCACTGTGGAATCTTGTCTCGTGCATTACTCGGTCGGTGGATATAGTAGCTTCCACTATATTAAAGTGGATAAATGACCGACCAGGACCGTTCCCGGCCGCCATTTAGCCCGTTGACTGACCAGTCCCGGAAACGTCATTTGGACATTACATCCTACCGAATTCAATCCACATCAGCAATCAATTTTCCAGCACTTCATCGTTCAACATTTTTTCCTTTTCTATTGCGACTTTCTGAGCAGACACGGTCGACAATTCAACAATCCCGACAACCCGTTGCTGCATCTCGCGTGTCTTTGTTACCGCTCATATCGCCTCAATCACCCGCTAGCGACGCATAGCTCCCGAGCTTGACGATATCGATACCATCACCACGGTTAAAACGCTACGCATCGATATATAAACCATACTCCCGCCAAGCTCTCTCTTGCATTGTCGCTCCCTTTGAGGAGCGGCGGGGATCATCATGGCGGTAGAAGAGGGCGAGTATGTAACATGTCAACTCCAAAGCACAGCGCACCATGAGCTAGCTTATCAATCATGACTATGACCATTTGTTGATCATCACTGACATCACCCAGTCTCTACCCGACCGAGGCCCTCGTTTCGAAACAGTCTCGGAAACATTATCGTATACCAGTGCGATCACAGTACGTCATTATGCATCCTGCCGCGGCGCCTTCAAGGGCAAACAGCTAACAATCTCAGACATTGGCAGCTGCGCTCTCTAATTAGCGCCGAAAAGCAAAACATCGTCTACTTCCCAGGGGGCAACGGCAGTAACCATGTTCAACGACTGAATGTATCGACTCGAGAATGCGAAACCATCAAGCTCCTCACTTTTGCGCCGCGATGTCTTGTTGCCGAGAATGGATGGTTGTGCTGTGGTAGTGAAGGTGGCGACTTCGTGGCCATGCGGCTCGATGAAGGAAACGACGATACCGACTCCCCATCCGGACTCGATCCAGAAACTCGACTGAACCTTGGACTCGACTCTCGTGAAGACTCCATATTCTCCCTGATATCGCGCGCTAGACGATCCAATAAGAGTCTGATTGCCAAAAGCATGAAATTGGCCAAAGACCGGGTAAACTGCATCACGCTCTGGTTCCCCCCGACAAAAATGCCAGCGAATGAAAAGGCCTACAGGGAACCAGTAGCAATACTGGCCAACAACGATCGGACTGTCACTGTAGTCAGTCTAAATGACTTTGATCAGAAAGAAAAGACCGAACCGTTAGATGTCATCACTTACCCCGACTTCGTGAACCGATCTCTCCTATCTCCCGATGGCCGGTTTCTAATTTCCATTCTTGACGATCCGTACCTATACATCCACGAGCGCGTAAAGAAGACTACCGAATCACCAGCAAACAAGTCACAGGATGAGCCTGCATATCAGTGGGAGCAGACGCAACGGATCTTACTTAAAAGTCAAAGCAAGGACGATAGAACCGACAGCAGAGGCAGCTTCGCGGCGTGTTTCTCGTCATCTGGAGCATACCTCGCTATTGGAACACAGCATGGCACAATCTCTATTTTCAACGCCGCTCTTCTTTCGAACCCCGATGCCGACCCCCTTATCACAACATTTGAGTCGTCCAGGCCACGCAGTGGCCCTGGTGCTATCCGTGATATGTCCTTTTGCCCCGGACCGTACGACTTGCTAGCCTGGACCGAGGATCGAAGACATGTCGGAATTGCAGATATGCGAAGTAACTTTGTCGTTCGCCAAATCGTTGACATTGAAGAGCCAATATTCGAACACATCAACATACTTGACCGGAACACGATTGACCCACGGCTGTTGGAGAACCGCCGCGAGAGAAGAGACAACGCTGTGGGTTCTGGAGCTGCGAACAGTTACCGACATCGAGATGCGCTCGAACATCTCAACACCCCTCTTACTGCTAGTGAGACGCTGGTCCTTGAAGCCATGCAGATGGGCCGACCCAGTCGTGAGAGATTATCTCAGCGCACATCAGCAGCAGAAGATAGGACGTTAGGTGCTGCGGCTGATTTTAGGGCCTGGCGCCGTAACACTGCTGCTGTTGCTGCTGCCATTGAAGCTGAGACTGAGGCTGACACTCGAGGAAATAGTGGCCTTGGCCGCGCTATGGGAGACATCATTGGCGGCAATTACAATAGAGTTCGTACTCGTGATGGTTCACTCGCCTCGCGGCCCTCGGGTCTTGCTCCGGGCGAGAGACTCGGAGACCTCGCAAGACGTCAACGTCAGCAGGAGAGCCTTGAAGGAACTGTAGCAATGTTTAGGTCACGCCAGCGCCAAGACGCGTCATACCTGCAAGTGCTCGATATCCTTCAGGCACGAGAGCGAGATGACCGCGACCCAGATGATACTACAATCATAGTGCCGCTTGTCAATTCAGTTGCGAACAGATGGGAGGAAGATCATGGCGTATTTGAGGTGCCGCCTTCACCAGATAATACCGCTGGACTGGCTTGGAGTGAAGATGGTCGCACTATGTAAGTGGTTGTCTTGAGGTCTACTGAACTATGCTAATACCTTTCAGATTTGTCGGTGCACAGAACGGCATATACGAGCTTCACGTCGACGTGCAGAGCAGGAAATTCTGCCCCAGCATCTCGTTGAGGTGAAGATACAAATTGGAACTCGACTAAACCTGTCTTTTAAGAAAGACGGTATTCTGACAATTGCTTTGGGATTGCTACCTTGCTTGATACCAAAATGATGACCAATAATGATGGTTGCTTATGCATTGGCACATGTTACCTGGAGTACGTTGGACCTTTATGGCGTTTTCGATTCTTCAATTTGACTGCTTCCCCCTTCTTGCCTTATAAATTTGGCACTCTTTCCGAATAACATTCTGGGGCAGTCGAAAAATAGCGGTTAATTAGTGAATATATTTGATTATGCTTCAAACTGTCTTTGTCGAGCCGTACAGTAGATCCTGCACCATCTCAGCAATAGCCAAGGAACTTGTTAGTCCAGGACTCTCAATGCCCAATAGATTTACCCATCCCTCGTATCCTTCTTCTTTTCGAATAATGAAGTCTTGGAACCCCTTGCCTTGGCGCACAGCATCTGGACCAGCGAGTTTAGGTCGGATCCCAGCGTAGTCAGCTACCAAGGCCGAGTCATCAATACCTGGTAGATATCGCTTGATCTCGTTGATAGCCTGTGGTAATCGTTCCGCATTCACAGCTAGGTTACTAGGATCATCAATCCACTCAACATCAGGACCGAACCGTAGACGTCCTGCAAGGTCAAGTGTAAGATGGGTGCCTAAACCCGCGATACCAGGCTCAGGCACCGGGTAGATGAGTCGCGAGATCTTTGGCTGAGACGCCGAGTACGAGAAGTAGTTTCCCTTAGCATAGTATAACTTCTGCCGCTTCTCAGATGGCACAATCATGTTGTGAACGACCGCTGCTCCAAGACCTGCAGCATTAATGAGCGTCTCGGTCGTGATACTCGACGTCTCACCGGTAGCAGCATCCTTAACTTCAATCTCCCACCCCTCACTCCCAGGCTTGGACCCAAGAGGTGTAATGTTCAACACAGGCGAATTCAGCGCCGCAACACCGCCAGCATCTTCAAAGAGGCCCTGGAGACACAGCATCAAGCCGTGCGAGTCTACGATGCCAGTTGTCGGACTCTCGAGCGCACACGCAGCACTCACACCTTCCCCATCCCTCTTGACCTCTTCACCGCTAATCCAGCGCGTCGGAACACCGAGGTCGTTCTTGCACAGGTTGTGAAGCTTTGCGAGGGTTTCCTGCTGGACGTCATTCTGGGCGACGATCCATTTACCCGTGCGGCGATGGCCGATGTCGTGCTTCTCGCAGAGCTCGTAGAGGAGGTTCTTGCCGCGGATGCAGAGTTTTGTTTTCAGGCTTGAGGGCCCGTAGTAGATTCCTGCGTGGATGACTTCGCTGTTGCGAGAGCTTGTTTCTGTGCCTATGGCGTCGTGGCGCTCTATGAGGACGGTTGAGGTGTTGTCTCTTTGGGCCAGTTGGCGGGCTACCGCTAGGCCTACGACACCGCCTCCTATGACCTGTTACAAGGTTAACGCCTGATCTATGTTCGCTTTGGCGTACATCGTGGCGAGCAATGGAGTTTGTCCTCCGTTGGAAACCTCGTGATCCAGATGCGGGATCTATCGGAGGACTTGGAGGCGACTTACAGCATGGGTGAAATCGGCATTGACAGCTGCCGTTGTGCTAAAACTATATTTCTGGGGTTTGAGAAGGCTAGGAGACAATTTTCGCGTCACTGAGCGAAACATGATGGCTGTTGTTAAAGTTGAGTTATGAAGCTGTCGAGGATCGTCTCTGGTCTTCGGCGACTTCACCGAGCGTCCAATGACGCAACACTAATAGGCGATAGACATCATATGCCGATATACACTCATAGTCATCTATAGCACAACTTGTCATATCAGACCCGTAGTGGTTTGTATTTATCTATGATTTCATTTTAATCGTTCTCGAGAATAACAGCTCATGATGAATTCCCATACCCTAAAGCTGCCATATCATTTCAGATGCCGAACAACCACATCGTACCATACTCAGTTACGCAACTATCTCATTCTCTAAAGTACTGCCCGAGCTCATCATAATCACATGTAGTATATAATATTCCAACGCCATATGCATTCCTGCCAATTATAATCATTGGCCAAGGCCGACCTCCAGACTCTGGGCCTTTAACGCTAAACGCCGTGTTAAAACTGAACCGTCTTCATGTACCGTTACGGAGTGAAAGGAAGTATTGATTCCTCAAGCTTCCTTGCTCTCTTCAGTCGCAGGCTTATCATCCTCCTTGTCTGCTGCTGTAGAAGATCTCGTCAAGTGTGAGTGGTGGGGTGGCTCATGAGCAACCGGCGAACCGGTTCCGACATCAGTCAGTTGCTTCTCTGTATCCGTATTAGCTAGATACAAACCAACAAAGTGTATACCGAACTAACCTAGTTCTCGGACCCGATGGCGAAGCATCTGATTCTCTCGGACAAGCATCTGAGTCTCAGCCTGGTAGAACGCACTCTCATCCCGACCGCCCAGAACCCAGTCCTCGCTATTTCCACCTATGGACGTTGCGCGGAGCCTGGGAGATGCGCCGCTGCGGCTAGGTGTTCTCGAGCGGCGCTGGAGGTCGGCGCGGGCAAGGTCGAAGGAGCTGCGGGGGTGACGATGGCTGTTGGAGCGAGAACCTGAGCCACCGGTAGGAACAGGAGGGATCGAGACGTGGGAGGTTGATGCGTGAGGAGTCCCGTGGCCTGATCGTTCGGAGATGGCGCTGCTGTCTTCCACGGCGGAGCTTTGGTTCTGGTTATTGGGGTTAGCAGCTTGGAGGCGTTGGAGCTCCAGTTGTTGCTGTCGGATCATCATAAGGAGACGGTTCTGTTGAGAAGTAGTTAGTCGTCTGTCATGGTCATGATAGTATGGTGTCTCGTACCACATGAGCTTCCTGCTCGGCCTCTAGTTCCTGATGTAGTTCACCCAGACTAGGCGCTCTGTGATGATGAGGATCACCCATAAGAGGCGACCCAGAAATAGGCTGTGGACTGGCGACTGGAAGACCAGATCCAGATGTAGAGTGTTCGTTGACCATCTCGCCTGGTGATGGCACGGCTGGGTCGTTGAGTTGCAAGTTCATTAGGACAGTTGATCGTCGTCGGCCGGTTTGAGAGAAGGAGCTAGAAGATCCTGAGAAGTATTAGAGCTTTGTTGGGACTGCTTTGGTAGGAAAGGAAATGCGCATACTTTGTGGTTGTTCGTGTTGGAGTCCAGCATTCATGGTAGCAGCAGCTTGTAGCGATATGGAAGCTGAGCGCGGGGATCTGGTGGGTGATTCGCTGCGGGGAACAGAGCTGTCGTTATCTGGTGGGGACGCCATGATGAGTGTAGTAGGTATGGTCTTTAAGATGGTAGGTATTTCTACAGGTATAACAACTTGTTTGTTTTAGATAGATTTACTTGTAGAAATTAAGAGAAGGGAGATAATATAAGTAGAAGATAAAAAAATAGGATTTGCGAATAGGTACGTCAGAATCGGAGGACGTTGACCAGTGTGACGATTGATGATATAGGTAGTCAATAATGTGGAGGGGTTATTGGAGATGAATTCGTAGAACAATAAAGTGTCCTGAAAGTCAACTAGGCTACGGCGAGTAATGAAAGGCATCAAGGCTATTTGACAGAAAGTGCCAGTGTGAATTTGTGATGCGGCGAAGCAGTTGAACATGGCCTGTTGTGTGCTGATCATGACCTCAAAACCAGGCTTTTAGGCTAGACAACAGTGATCACAGGGTACAATTTCTCCGCCATCTCTGTCACGCGGGGGTCTTGCAATTGAATTTGACGAGATTTATAGTTGAGACTATCGTGAATCCAAGAGTCTCGGAGATGAAGAATCGTGATACATGTCAAGTTATTCACGACAAGCATATGACCAAGATTCATGATTCGACTCTCAAAGACAGAAAAGTCTAGAACTCAAGTTACAGTCAGCAATGACTCGGAAGTGATATTCACGATGGTCTCAAGAATATTACATGCACGGAGTGGCCGTTCGTTGCAATGATATAAATATGTGACGAACCATCACGTCTGAAACAAGAGTTTAGCATACAGTACATGACAGTGCTGTGTCATCTCAACATGATAATCACCTCTCCCATGTTTCAAGCTACAGACAGATAGAGGAATCACAGACCAACGGCCTCTAAAGTAGCCTGAATGTGCAGGGCTGAACGCTCAGGTCTTTAAGTTTACACTGAAACATGACGGCGCAGATAACAGCGCTATTGGGTAAAGAGCAAAAAAGAAAGAAACTCGTCGGGCGCACATGGCGGTAAAGATAGGAAACTCGTTCAAGAAGAAAGTTCAGGTAGATGTGAGAAAAGACAGGGCATTCTGCAAGATACATGCATTCATCACCTTTGACGGGTTTCATCTCGCATGTATGAAATGCCATCCATACAAACTCTAACTAATTAACTAGAAACATGTGATCGGACGTTCATCCCACTTACCATCCCGTTCATCGTTTAGATTATTAAGTCTCGCCTCTATTGACTGTTCAAGCGTATAACTCAACTTTGTTAGATGCAATAGCGGTAAAGTCAAAGTTAAACCTGGCAGGGTCCTCTATAATAGAAACTCCCCTGTAATTATCATCATCCAATGTTATGGGATCTAGAAATGACGTGGGGACCTTGTCCCATGCTATTGACAGCAAACTTAACTTATTGACTGTCCGTTTGCTCAGAAAGTAAGACATTTTGGGCATCTTCATCTCGCCTTGCTCAGCTCACCGGTATATTTCAAGTCTGATATTATAGGCGACGGTGTTAGCATGTGTAGATCGGCAAGGGATCCATGGATCTCACCTTCAAGGTGTCATTCCGCTTCTCATCGTCCTTGTTTTTTTCATAGCTAGCATAGCCCAGCCTGCCGGTACCGTTACGGCCAAAAGCCCTGGTCTGGGCCTAATATTGGCTTCAACTACCGTACTATCCGGCACTAAATTGACGAGTCCCCTGTTATTTCAAGAACAGAGTTGTGGTTTATCTCACCGTAGAGATCGACCTCGGTTCAAGTTGACAATGGGCAATGGCTGACTATGATATGAGACATGGCCTCATGTAAACTGGCTCGGCCCTCGTGAGAAGTGATATCTTTCTGTACGGGGTCGGCCCGTAGAAGCAAGGGATGGATTTATTGATACTGATGCTTCCTTCAGCTCCCTCTAAAGAACTAAATCTAATGCAGCTAAGCATCATTGGCTCAAGCTTGCGAAAAAGAAACCAGACAATATTGAGCTTAGTCGCTTCCACTACTGCAGGAACAGAGAGACTATGATGCTGATGCCGGAGAGGAAAAGCAAGAAAGAAGCTGAACATGAAAAACAAGATGCAGCATTTCCTGGTACCCAATTAATCCATCCAAGCTTCTTGCATGAAAGCTCTCTAGTGGAAATCATTGGTTAGCGTCTCGTGTAATCATTTCACTGCAGCTATTACTATTACTATTACAGGCATTTTCGATCGATGCGGACCCCATGTTCGGCTGCGGACGAGAACTGATGACGACTCCCTATGGGACTCTCTTTTTCTCTACTGTAACTGCTGACAAAACATTATGCACGTCGGGAAAAAGTAAAAAATAAAAATAAAAATAATTGTCAAGAAAAGCAAATTGACTGGCTGACTGCGGGCGGAACCGCAAGAGACAGACCCTGTTCTTGGCCAACTGTCTCTCTCACACCTTCTTCAAAGATCTTTGGCTCGCTCGTACAAAATTAGGGTTGGACGGGCGCTGAATCTGTACGACGTGATGGGATGGTCGGTGAAGAGGAAATTCGCTTAATGCGTTATTGTGATGGTTCAAGATTAATGACTTGCATTTCGGCGTTGATTTTTGAGTAACAGACTGCACCAACTATTTCTCACGTGCAAGATCAAGTAATCTGACTCAGAAATGCTCTTCATGATGATCTAATGCTCGCATGTACGGATATGAAATGGATGTAGTCTGCAAGGGCGGATGTAAAAAATTCTCTCCTCTACAAGACAAGGATGTCTCGACCGAAACATCAACCATTAATAACCCAGCGATCCGTGCTCCTTCAGCTTGTCATAAACACTCGACCCTTGTATTTGGAGCAGTTCTTCGGGCGTTTTGGCTTCAAGTGAGACAATGGTCTGGCAGCCATGGAGAGCCCGGGCCACTTGATCTGGAACAGCCGGACACCGAGGCCTCGACTCAGAGTCTTCAGCACTTTATTTTATACCCTTGGTATTCTTGGCTGTCATTTTTCATTTGTTTTTAGATAATAAGAAGCAAAGAAAATCGATACATAGAAAATTTGTCAATTAATTGAATCCACAAGATCAGCATTGTGGGAATCATCGTGATCAGCTGCAGCTGCGGGTTGAGTCACCGTTTTCTACTGGAGCAGTTAAGAACCTCCGCGAGATGACGGGAGACGACGACGCAGTGGCTTACCTTACCTACAGTACAGTATGTATGCAATAGCAAGGATTGACCAATTCAGAGGACAAAAGTCACACGAGGACTTGAGAAACAAGCACAACAAGGATAACATACGACAATTGCTCAATCAGACCTTCTCAAACTCCGACTTCAACCCTGACTGTCCATCCATCGTGGGTTGTTCCACTTCAAAGTCAGCGGCTTTTTAACCCCTTGTCTCCGGATGGAGCCTCTAAGCAAAACCCCAAATGCCAAGGTTGGAGGTTTTCATTTTTAAACGACTCACATGATTTCGACATGATATTAATTGATATTAACTTACTATAACAGTTAAATAAACATTGTCGATAATTGAGGCTCTAGCTCCAACTATTGGATGATCTGTCACTTAATATTAGATCTCATATAGCTTATGCAATCTGCAGGAACCCATTCAGTAGCCTCTTCCAAGACTCAAACCAAGCCCAATCATGACTTGCATAGGACTCGGTCTTCATTTGAGGAAAAATAAAGTTTCTCCATTCACTTGTCTCCTCACCGTGTGTGTCTCGATGAGTAAGTAAATCAAAATGGCATTGACCGGTTTGCGTGATTGACAAAGTCAGAGTCGCATCGCGCATCTTTAAAAGCCGCGTAGTGTATCGATGAGCGGGTGAGGCCCATCCACCCACTTCTTTCCTGGATGTTGCATGTTTGGAGTCTTGTCTGGAGTAACATACACGTACGCAAACCCGTCATCTCCGCTGTGCTCTTACCAAATATGTCCACAGTTCAACGGTCCAAACCGTTGAGTAGGGTCTGAGCACCGAGTCTCACAATACAACTCGACATTTATATCTTGCTGTCCCGCGTTCTTGGACCGTCCGAGTTTCGACAAGGACGATCATCAAAGACACTGAGAGGAACAATTTCATGTTGGTAGGCTGACCAACAGTAACAAACTCCGACTCCTTGTCCGTAGAATCGTCCCGCAATGATTGTCTGTCTCAAGGAGCAATTCGGGCTGCCAAAGTTGTCGACTAACCGACTAGCGGCGTAAACCCTGGAGGCCGTTTTTGAAGGCCGACAGGGATCCTCCCTGCCCCTGGGCCCCGGTCCCCGTGTTGTGTCCTCTGCTCGCCTCGCTGAGTGGTCTTTGTCCCTGTTCCTGCTGCTCTTGAGGAGCAGTTCCCACTGCTGATGCCCCATGTTCTCCGGCCTTAACGCGCTCTCACTTGCTCTGTTTATGTATACCGTACTATACATATGGGCGATTGGATTGGGTTATATTTTCGTACCTGCATTGTTAGACCCATTGTCGGGATTGCGTGAATGAGTGGCCTTCTGTAACCAGAGTGTATGCTTTTCTTTGCCATGTAATCTGATAGGACACGATACGATTAGAACTGTTTGAATCATGTATCGAAATACGCGAATTGAGGGAGGCTCGAGATATCGAGTGACCAAAGTTGAGTTTGGATGTTTCCCTTTAAGTGCACCCGAATAGGAAAAGTTTATCGTCTTGTCGTCTTCTCCGTTTCTCAATCCTGCCTAGGGTGTTTAATTCTGGTCCGTTCTCCCCTGGTCTCTCCTTCCCTTCGCTTCACTTCCCCTCCTAGCTCCTGCCCATTCTCCCTTGCATACATCTCGTGCCTGAGGTGGGCTTAGTTCCCTTTAGCTTACCCATTGATCCTCTCCATCTTGTAAGGCAGGCAGGTACGGAACGGATAGCATACTGCAATTTACACAGTACAGTACCCATACCTACTACCTTCCCCGTACCACACCACCCAGAGATGGTAGGTACGAACGGTACTGCAATTGCTTGTACTGCACCTGCAGTCTTACTAGGAACCTTAGTACTTGCTGGCTTACAAGTTCCTCCCACCCCCTCCCATTTTGTTTTGTAGACTGCATTTCTTCTCCCTACCATCCCATCCATCAAAACCTCTTTGTTATTCTTCTCTATTCTCTCTTGTTTGTATACGCGCCTCTTTTCCTTGGCTCCCGTTTGATTGCCTCGCTTCGCTCTTTACCAGCCTCACTCACTCACTCACTCACTCACTTGCTGCTGTATACGATAAACGTATTATTGACCCGAGTCGCTCGCTCCTCCAATTCGTCCTTCTCTACGGTATTACTTCTTGTTATACTTTCGCCACCACCAACGCACTGCCAGAATATCTACTTTCCGTTCTGGGTAATAAGTCATCACCGGGCCTATTACTCCATCAAGTCCATACCTGCGCCATATCACCACGGAACTTTTTGGTTCGAGCTGCGATCTACAGCACCAAGACGGGAACCCGCATTTCGTCTACATCTCACCTACGGTACTGGTCATTCTCGGTCTGCGTTACACATTTGAATGCACAAATTCATGCCGCGCATTTCTTAAACGAGGCTTTGTCCCAGGATTACTCCCAAGTCTGGTTATACAGAGGAGTTCGAGTTGCCGCCCGCTTTCGAGCAATACAGAAACCCTGCCTATGCCGCTCTACTCTGTGCATATCATTTAGCATACGTTCTCTACAACGACGCCTACCGTTCGTCTTGCTGACCCAAACGCTGCACCAACTCTTTACCCTTGAAGCATCTGGGACCCCGCCGCCATGGCTTATAGAGAATCAGTTCTGTCCCATAATGGCACTTTCGAAGCGCTCCAGAGTCATCATGCTCCATCACGAAGAAGTCGCCCGCCTAACATTGATACAATGGCAGCCGAAGAAAGTCGCGTGCCTCTAAAAGCTGAAAAGGCAAGCAGAAGAGAATCGAGGTTAGGTCTAAGGAGTTTATTCAGTCGATCCAAGGCGCCCAAGGAGCTGGGAATTCCCGAGACGCCCACATCTCAGGGCACATCTTTTGGCAGTCGCATATCTCTCGCTGACTCGAACCCTTATTTCTCGTCCCAAGTTGACGTTACGCCCAACGAAACACCCTCGTCTCCTCTTAGCCCGCGTATCTTTTCCACGATGTTCGAGAGTCAGCAAAGCCCATCTGCTCCCTTGCGATCAGCTGGCGCAGTAAAAGTTCAAAGCCCAGCTAAGGCCACTCGAGGACCACTCTCGACCTGGCACCCTCCTCCTCTATTCAAAGCATTTCCTCAAGCCACTAAGCACATAACACTGCCAGCCACGTCTTTAGCACCCGAGGTTATCCTACGTATGCATGAACGACGAACCAGCACTTCGCGTGACGACACCGCAGAAGCCCTGGACACTGAAGCTGGACCTGCTGAGAAGACCAAGTTCAAGAAGAAGCACCGTCGCAACACGTCTGGACCTGCACCCAAGTTCGAATGGACGAACAAGATTTACGTTTTAGTGACAGCCGGATACCTGCTACAATATGCAGCTGAAGGCCCTTTTGATCGGTTACCTGAAAGAATATTGCACCTCACCAAAGACTCTGCAGCATTTGCGAGCGATGTTATTCCTGGCCGCCATTGGGTAGTTCAAGTCTCTTCAGCTGCCGAATCCGATGGAGCACCAACGTCCGACTCACGGTCACTTTTCTCCCGCTGGAACTTCCGGGCCACTGAACGGCGTCATGCCTCGAGTCTTCTCATGGTATTTGAGTCTGCTGAAGATATGGAAGGCTGGATTGCAGCGTTGCGCCGCACAATTGAGGTTTTAGGAGGAAAGAAAACGCTCACCGAGACAGGCAAGCCCAAGGCAGAGGACGAAGTCGGACCCTTAAGGGAGAAACCCAGCCAAAGGACCCTGGTAGTGAGAGACCCAAACCGTTTATCGCGAATAGCAACACAAAACTCCCTGACTGCTCAAAGTCCTGAAAGCATCACAAGTCCTCAACTGCTACCATTGCAAGGCAGGCCAGATGCCAATCGTTCGGTCACCAATATCGTTGAGAATGAGCCTGCAGTTGACCAACCATCGGATGACATTTCCACGACCAACAGCTTCGTATCTCATGATGGCAGGCAGCTGGAGAGCTTACGCGAGAACTCGAATCGCTTGTCATTCATATCATCCGGTCAACGAACAGTAGTAACATCGGCTGGATCCTCTCCAGAATCATCACCAATTGTCGATACTTTTCCAGTGCCCGGAGAGAACAAACTATCCCTCGAGGAGTCGCACCCTTCACTCGAGCCAAAGCCACGACCTAACGCTGCTGCGATCTTGGATCGAAGACAGTCTATGCAAGTTCTCAGTCCTTTTGTGGAACTGCAAGGCGGTGCTGTCAACCTGAGACCCCAATCCAGCTATGGATCTGGCGTTCAAGACGCGAAAACTCCAACACCCAATTTCAGCGTACCAAACTCGTCGAACCGAAGGTATTCCTATGCAAAGAACATCGCCCAGGAATTTGGAATGGCTCCCCAGTCAGGTCCGTTGGAAACTCGGTCATTGGGCCGTAGAGCACCTCCCACGACTCTACCAATTGCGAGACCTTTGTCCATGGTTGCTGATCAACCCTCTCCAATGGACGACATACACGAACGACCTGTGACACGACATGGAGATGAAACACCATCGACCATGCCTACAAGTGACGATTTGGCGTCCTTGCCTCAAATCCCTACCTCTTACGACATACACTCACGGCGACCAAGCCTGGCGCCGATAGATGAGCCTGTCGCCGAAACTAGCCGTCCAACGAGCTCGCGCCGACATTCAGACCTCCGCCAACGTCGTAAATCCGAGAATCCTGGCGCCTTTCCACGAAACCTGACAAGCTCATCCCGAACAAGCCTGGATCAAAAGACACGCTCTCGAACATCCCTCATCGGAGCAGACGAGGCAGCTCGCCGCCGCGCTTCTCTTGATGCCTACAGTGACAGACAGAGTGATTCTATGTCAGCCAAGGTTCGGGCTCAGAGGCGAGCAAGCATGCAATCTGTGATGTCTGATCGGGCATCTCAGTACAGTGCCTCAGCCGATCTGCCTCCTCCCATGGCGCCGGAATCTCTTCCTCTACCTGCTCCTCCACCTACAGTTCCTCTTCCTCCAATCCCTTCGTCCGCCAGTAACCCTAGCCTGGTGCCAGATTCCGGCAGGAAGAGCTTGGTTATCCGACGAAGCATGCCTCAGTTGAATGAGGTCCCTCCCCCAATGCCTCCTCCAACATGTGCGCTGCCTCCACTTCCATCTAAGCTACAACTTAAGGCTTAGCTTCAAAACACGAATACTCAAAATATACCCCTTTCCTACTACTTTAACGACTACGACGGAGCGTCTCATGCGATTTTTCTTGTTTAATCAAAACGATATTGGGCGCAGTTCTTGGAACATCATCACTGTTTTCTCTTTTGTTTTTGGGTCACGGATGCATACTTGTACTATATAGAACTGTTGGGCTAGGAAAGGACATACTCGTTGCAATTCCGGTTATGCGACCACGTCCTGGAATGATATCCACGTATAGGTGTACAAGGGAACGGACTGTTGAAGCTACATGATCCATAGTAGAGGCAGATGATCTCGTCTGTCTATCTTGACAGAACAGTCTAATATTATTAGTTTGAACAAACTTGAAACTACCACATGCAGTTGCCAGCTTATTGATTCTTGAATTGGGATGTCTATAACTTGTCTTCTTCTTCTAACTGCAAACCCAAGGTAATAAATCCTTATTTAATGTTATAATCAACAGCAACCTTTCACTAAAGTCAAATCTCAATAAGTTAGGTGTACAACTTGCCTTAGTTACTGAGCTCTAATAATAATATATGCATATTAACAGCTGCGAAGATGTAGGCAAGGCGACTTCTTCCTCTTTCAACCGTCAACCAATCCGACACAACAAGAAAACTAAGTCAGTTAAGAGTTAGCCGCTGAAAGCATAAAAGACAAAATAATTTGGTCACCTTTTGCAATCTTAGACTAGCAATTAGGCTACTTTATTTCTGTAGCCTAAGCTTTAGAGAACAATTCTTCTGATGCAATCTCTTGATAATATTAATCATGCTATCGGGAAACGATTCATCTTGGGTATTTAACAACATACAGAATCAATACTCTTGCTATCTGCCTCTTCTGACACCCCGGCACTACATCAGAGCTGGCTTTCTGTTACGTTGAAGAAGCCTGCCAACTTCTTCCCAGAGGGGAATGAGATCAGACTCGTCAAGTTCTGCTTCGTCAATATGGTAAAGGGGTGAGCCGATCAACGATTCAACAGGCCGTATTTTGCCTTTCAAACGCGGACGAGAAACCCCTTCTGCAACGACAAACTGCCTCAAGTCACCCTTCTTAGAGTCAGCCAACAATTCGAATCCACTAATGGGCATCAATCTCCGCCATTCTTCTTTGTCTTGCCCACGCCATAATCGAGCTGGATAGGCCAGAACCTCGAAATCGGTCAACTGCGCCGGTTGCTTGTCGATAAAGAGTTGAAGCAAGCGGCGCCAGTCATGTTTTTTCATGGTAAAGCAGTATCGTAAGGAGATTCTCTCCAGTGTTACTGCGTGACGACCAAGGAAGTCAATCAATCCCTCTCCGATCACAGAGAACTCTAGCTCAAATGTTTTTAACATCCGAAAACGAGGTCTGTCCCATTGGATAGGACTTGGGTCTTTCCCAGTTCTAGTGAGGATCCTGTTAATGACGGCCCCTTCAGTAGCAACGATTCTCAAACACTTGACGTTAGTCAAGTGCCTAAAGAACGCGAGGTCGAAATCCCAGTAAAAAAGTTCATAGTCTGTCATGGAGCGTATATCCTGTTCATTCTGAGTGACTGCCAGCGATATCTCAAATGTTTCAATACTTTTGAGGAGATTGTGCCAAGCGAAATCCAGTACACTTGACAGTAAACCAATGGGTGGGAAACCTTTCATTTCCAGAAGAGAGAAGGCACCGCGATTTTGGAGATTTTGACTCAACGCTCTCAAACTCTGGTCGATAAGATGTCTCCAAGGCACTGTTTCTGGCTCCCCGGAATATACGGACTGGAACCTTTCATGGGAGGGCATGCCACCCCATTGGTCGATGCACCAAGTTGAAAAATTGAACTGAAACTTGTAAAGCAAAGGGAACTTGTGGAGGGACCTTAGTACCTGACGAGCCTTGTTGCTGAGCTTGATGCCTTGGTCGGATGTCTCATCTTCATGAGGTCGAGGATCACGCGGGACGAATCGAATAGTGCGGACAAGTTGTTTTCGGGGACCAAGTGCAACAGCGAGAATGCGGTCTGCCGACTTTGATGTTTCGTCAAAGTCTAGTGTCGAGTATGCTTTGGTTTGGAAAACAGCCATGAATCGACGACATGTCGAGGAGAGCTTCCGTAGGTCTTGGTCGACATATTGGCCAATCTCAAGGAGAGTTTCTGGAGGAAGCTTGTCGAATGGCATAGTGAATAGCCTCAAGATCTCTAAGACTTAGGATGATGCCTAGAGGTAAAGTAGCCTAAATGCTAGTCTAAGTTAGAATAACTTAGGTAGGTGACTGGATTATCTCGTATCTCATACATACAGCTGTCACTTGTTCTGACATTCAGGCGAGGGCCGAAACAAAATAGAGTGAGAAGAGGAGGATGTGAAAGGCAAGTTTGGAAGAATAAACGTCGAACCTTCCTTGGACTGTATTGTTTGCACCTGGCGTGCACTTGCCGTTTTCCCGGCTTTTGTTACTTAACTGGCCAAGGGGAAGGAAGGTACGAAGAGTAGTTCTGACAAAGAGAAAGGGGCGGGCAGTGGCGACTACCTATGTTTAAGTCTTGATACGTGAAGCTCCTGGACCTGCATACTCTGAGAATAAATTACACTTATCAAGAGTAATTCGGACATTTACTGATTTTTATAGATCCTAGTAGCCTGTTCCCGTCACATTCTATGCATTAACGTCTAAAATGGTATCGTAAAGTCGTAATTTAAACAATATCAAGAAATAAAATACGCAAATTCCATGACCCAACTCTCATATCATCTACGATCTCGGCTGTATCTCCTGCTCTCCCTTCTAGGCGAATAGTCTCTCGGCGAGTACTCCCTCGATGAACGATATCCTTCACCGATCAGGGGATCCCGACGGTACCGGTCCTGGCTACGTCGTCTTGAGCGGCGCGGAGCCGTAGAAACGCTGTGCTCCTCTTCCACAACAATCTCGTTATCGGATGAAAGCATTGAATCTTGAGCGTAGCGCGGAGCAGGCGGGTCGACAATGACACGCGAGGCCTGGCTTTCGCTGACGAGCGGAGATCCTCTTCTGCGGCTTCGGTCCCTCGATTGTACTGTTGTACGAGATCGTGTCCTCTTCGATCTGGATGTAGCCCTGCTGCGGGATCTGTTCCTCGGTCTGCGGTCCCTTCTGCTTCGGAAACTCAAGTACGTGGATGTGTCGCCTGTGACGGTGCTCATAGGATAGCCTGATACCACTGTGGAAGCACCGTCTCCCATGGGTCTCACGACGGGGCCACGATGTAGGAGCATGTAGATGAGGTATAATAATAGGAGGAAGGCTGCTACAGAGCCAAGAACAATGCCAGCGACGGCACCAGGATGGAGGGAGGTATCGGCACTCTTGTAAACTGTTGGCACGGCGGTGAAGGATGGGCTTGAGTCGTCATTCTGGCGAACTGCGAGAAGATGATGTCCTGAGGGTATCGTCGTCGATGGAGGAAGGGCGGGCATTTTGTCGGTGTCTGAATGTCTACTGCATGACAATAAATAACGGTAAGATAGATAAACGACAACGCTGAAAAGTGTAAAGTAATTGCTAAGGCTAAGAGAGAGTAGAGATGAAAGAGGATTATGAGGCTGTTTTGTTTGTAGAGTAAAAGTAGACAGGATATCTCGGCGTCGAATCAATCAAAGTTGCACGTCCCCTAAGCCCAGTCGAGCCCAGCCACGTCGTTTTTTTCTAATTGAACGTCATGCCCTTGCACTTGAGCGCGCGTCTTTCAACGGTAGCTAATTTTACCGAAACACGAAACAGCGTGTTTGGATCTTTACCCTTCAATAAGATTTAATTCTCAGATCATCTTTATTTTGGTCATTTTCGTATAATCAAGTCTGAGGTCGGCTTCCGTCTCCAACAGCCCGCCTTCCTACTACGGTAGTTTGTTTATCAGGTTGCATGAGACCTTATGGACTGAGAAAATCCTGTGGGTCCGGGACCACATGCGCCACAGGGAAGGCCTCAATTGAGTTGTGGCGCAGGTCTTGACAGCTGCCGCGATATCTTGAGCATCTTAAGCCATGATAAGGATCAAATGGTTAGATGCCGCAGAACAAAATGCCTCGAGTATTTCGATGATGAGACAAGCCAAAACCTCAAATGGAGTATCTTTTATTTCCCAGCCACGGGATATCCATTAGTGCTAAAGCAAGCATCTACACGCAAGTGGAATACTCCGGCCTCGTATTACACTGTGGAAGTCAAGAGTACAAAAGATCAGTATAGAGTCAAGATGTTAGGCTCGGTATCGGTTTCCTGGTAGAAGCCATATATTTGCCCATTTAGTATCCTTTCGTAGATCTGGTGTCTCAAGCGTAATATAGTAAAATAACATCGGGTTGACATTATTCGCTTAATGCCGAGTTTTCGTTTAAACAAGCGATGACTTCATCAGGCCTCATGGGAGTCATGAGGTAAGATCTGATAGACAAGAGCCTCATGCCATCGAGTTTGAGTCTGATTGATAACCTGTTCATCACTTACACATGTCTGCGTGGGAGGCGATATAAATTTGCAACTACAACGCTCAACAGGTAGACAAAACCGTATTTGCTGTTCTGTCTATGCCGTCATCCACTCGGTACGAGCTACTGTGAGCTGGACTGTGCGTAATAGCTATCATGACACCGGCTATTTGACCGGCACCAAGCTATTTAGATGGATCAACCCGATAGATAGTCTCAATGAAGCTGTAGGCAGACATCTTTCCGTGTCATGACTTGCCATCTCGCATGCCCGAATGAAAGCCGTGAGTTTTCCGGTAAACCCGAAGCTCGTCATCACGTGCGGCAAAGCTTTTTCTCAGCCATTTCTGGGGAATGGGACCTAGCGTTCAGCGCGGGTCCTTGCGCTGCGTCCGGCGATTGCTGAACCCCATTGGCTCCGCAGAATCGGACATGCAACCGGAGAGAAGACTGTAGCTTCGGTTGACTGGTATCAATTGATTTCAGCAAGTATCTGTAAAGTGATGTATCAGTCAATTTGTTTCGTATACAACTAAGAGTTGCTCCTTGCAACTGTCTCATGTAATTGTCAACATCACCATTATCGGGAGCCATTCCGTCCATCGACTTTGCGAGATCTTTCAGGCAGGTTCGGGGTGGGTCCCTTGGGGAACAACCATGGTCCGAACCTAGCCGGTAGTGGAGACGCCACAGTGCTTGCCTCTTTCCTTCGGCTTCTATGACTGACCGGGGGAAAGAGCTTTTCTCGAGGTAAAAAAATTCGTTCCTCTGGATTCCATCTCTCCATTCATACTCAATCCTCTAAAACACTACATCCCCCCATCTACCCTCCGACTCGCGCCTTCATCCTTTTTCTTTTCCTGTACACTATACCCATATTTCCATAATCAAGATGTTGGCTTCGCGTTTGTCGAGAGCTGTAAGTAACCCCGCTATACCATAGAGCAACAATGTTGCTCTTCATCCCACAATGTCAGTACTGACTTTGGCTTCAGCTTCCCCGAGCTTCCCCTCTCGCCGCTCGATCGGCTGCCTTCACCCGATCTCCTCTGGCCTCCAAGTTCGCTCGTTATGAGTCCACTGAGTCTGAGGGCAAGGTCCAGGGTTCCGTGATCGGTATCGATCTCGGTACCACCAACTCTGCCGTCGCTATCATGGAGGGCAAGGTCCCTCGCATCATTGAGAACTCCGAAGGTGCCCGCACCACCCCTTCAGTCGTTGCCTTCGCCGAGGACGGTGAGCGACTCGTCGGTGTCGCTGCCAAGCGTCAGGCCGTCGTCAACCCAGAGAACACCCTCTTCGCTACCAAGCGATTAATAGGACGCAAGTTCAAGGATGTTGAGGTTCAGCGCGATATCAAGGAGGTTCCTTACAAGATTGTTCAGCACACCAACGGTGACGCCTGGGTCTCCGCTCGTGGCCAGAACTACTCTCCCTCCCAGATTGGTGGTTTCGTCCTCAACAAGATGAAGGAGACCGCCGAGGCGTACCTCTCCAAGCCCCTCAAGAACGCCGTCGTCACTGTCCCTGCCTACTTCAACGACTCTCAGCGACAGAGCACCAAGGACGCTGGTCAGATTGCCGGCCTTAACGTCCTCCGTGTCGTCAACGAGCCTACCGCCGCCGCCCTTGCTTACGGTCTCGAGAAGGAGGCTGACCGCGTTGTCGCTGTCTACGATCTTGGTGGTGGTACTTTCGATATCTCCATCCTTGAGATCCAGAACGGTGTCTTCGAGGTCAAGTCTACCAACGGTGACACCCACCTCGGTGGTGAAGATTTCGATATTCACCTCGTCCGCCACCTTGTCCAGGACTTCAAGAAGACTTCTGGCATTGACCTGTCTGGTGACCGCATGGCTATCCAGCGTATCCGTGAGGCTGCTGAGAAGGCCAAGATCGAGCTTTCTTCTTCTCTCTCCACCGACATTAACCTTCCTTTCATCACTGCCGACTCTTCTGGCCCCAAGCACATCAACATGAAGCTCAGCCGAGCTCAGCTTGAGAAGATGGTTGACCCTCTTATCAGCCGTACCATTGAGCCCGTCCGCAAGGCTCTCAAGGATGCTGGCCTCTCCGCTAAGGAGATCCAGGAGGTCATCCTCGTTGGTGGTATGACCCGTATGCCCAAGGTCGCCGAGTCCGTTAAGGGCATCTTCGGCCGTGACCCCGCCAAGTCCGTCAACCCCGATGAGGCTGTCGCCATTGGTGCCGCTATCCAGGGTGCTGTCCTCTCCGGTGAGGTCAAGGACCTTCTCCTCCTCGATGTTACTCCTCTGTCTCTCGGTATTGAGACCCTCGGTGGTGTCTTCACTCGTCTGATCAACCGTAACACCACCATCCCCACCAAGAAGTCTCAGGTCTTCTCCACCGCCGCCGACTTCCAGACCGCTGTCGAGATCAAGGTCTACCAGGGTGAGCGTGAGCTCGTTAAGGACAACAAGATGCTCGGAAACTTCCAGCTTGTCGGCATCCCCCCTGCCCACCGTGGTGTCCCTCAGGTCGAGGTTACCTTCGACATTGACGCTGACTCCATTGTCCACGTCCACGCCAAGGACAAGTCTACCAACAAGGACCAGTCTATCACCATTGCCTCCGGTTCCGGTCTCTCTGAGAGCGAGATTGAGCAGATGGTTGAGGACTCCGAGAAGTACGCCGAGGCCGATAAGGAGCGCAAGGGTGCCATTGAGGCTGCCAACCGCGCTGACAGCGTCTTGAACGATACTGAGCGTGCTCTTAACGAGTACGCCGACAAGCTCGACAAGACCGAGGCCGACTCCATCAAGGAGAAGATCACCACTCTCCGTGAGTTTGTTGCCCAGAACCTCTCCGGTGAGGGTACCGCTACCGCTGCCGAGATCAAGGAGAAGACCGACGAGCTCCAGGTTGCTAGCTTGAACCTCTTCGACAAGATGCACAAGGCCCGCAACGAGGGTTCCGGCGAGCAGACCTCTTCTGAGCAGTCTCAGGAGGGCGAGAAGAAGGAGGGTGAGAACAAGCCTTAAATGTCTTGATCTTGTGTTATAAAATTTGTTACAATATCCGAGGATTAAGTATCTGTGCGGCTCAGATACCTTAACCTCCCCCATGTATTTCACTGTATCATATATCCCGCCCAGCCGCTTTTACACTTTTTATGTTTCAGGGTCGGCGGACCAGGCGTTGGAGCTTTAAAACCTCTATTGAGAGATATCTTTGGTTGTTTTTTCGAGATGATGTCACGCAACGGGGGATCATGTTGAATATATGTATCATGACAAGCCTTACATAGGTAGACTAATCACACTTCCCCCCTCAAAACATGTTTACCAATTATCAGTTCAAAAGTGTGTGATATGATTAAAGCAACAGCTTTGAATGCTGTTCCTATGCTATCATTGGTGATATCGAGGTATTATTGCTTGTCTTGTATAGATGATGGTTGTAAGAAAATGTTGAAGTAATCGCGGTGTCATGACATCCACCCCCACGCCGTATTAAGTCTATTAACCCCATGCCAATGAATCGTTTTGGCTTTCTTCTGTCCCTCCTTCTCAGCCATGCCTACAAGTGGACTCCCTCCATTCAACTCCATCATTGACCGCGCAGGCTTTAACTTTGAGGCGTGTGGGCCTGGTAATTGAAATGTATCATACAGCGAACCACGCTCATTCGGATTTCGCAGTGGGACTCGCTCCCCTTGACGAACAGTGTTTGTAAACAAAAGTTGTCGAGATTCTATTTCGCACTCGGATATAGGTCGAATCTTTTTCTCTTTCTTTCTTTTGCTGCTGCCGCTTGATGATGTTGTTGTTGGTGAGGGTGGGTATGTGGTGTCGAGAAACCAGCCGCGGCGTTGGGATAGACGTCGTTCGAGGAGTTGGCGGAGGATGGATATGAAGAGAGACACGACGACGAGGATGATTGCGATTGCGAATACTGTTGCTGGATAAGGATGCATCTTGGATGAAGGCTCTGATTGCCAGTCTTTTGGTGGTGATTGTGGTACTGGATTGTTATCCATTTTGAAACGAGAGTATAAGGTGAGTAGAATTACAATTAGAGAACAAAGAATAAATGAAAGTCAGTTTATGATCAAAGGAAAGTGAGGCTAAGAAAAGTCAGTGAGCTTGGACCGCTGTGTGAAGAGGCCGAACAAGCATTTTGCAACCAAAGCCCAAGTGCAATTGCAACCCAAAGGCTATGAGGGCGATGCGACCAGGATATTGTATGCGAACGGTAAACAAACACCGTTGTATCGGTCACGGAGCGAACTACGTTAAACAGCCAAGGTCATGTCTCTTACAGGAATGGAGTATAATGAGACCAGGCGACTAGTTCGATGAGCATGGATCAAGGGTTATTATAAGACATTCAACGAAGAATTGGAAAGTGGATATGCAGAAAACGGGCTAAGAACGTTGCGATCTCGATTCGCTAAGTTTATTTGACTATGATCTTCCGAAGCCAAACCAGCCTCTCTTGGCTTGCTGAGGAGCTGGTGATTCGGCTGTCTTGGGCGCCTCATCCTTAGCCTTAGCAGGCGCGGATTCTTGTTTAGGAGCCTTGCCAGGGTATTCAATGTAGTTCCAGGCCACATCGAGGAAGATGGGCTTCACAGGGATAGCGGCGAGCTTGGGAGGGAACTCGACGATGTGATCCAGGTTGACGCCGCCAGTGGGGTATTGGTCCTGTGTTTCAATAAGAGGACGCTTGACGGCGTCTGCGACGCTCAGCTCGTGGTTCTTGCGAAGAGTGTCAATGTGCACGATGGCACGGTGACGCTGGAGCTCGCCGTTAAGGAGGTTCTGGAGATACTTGACATCTTCGGCGGAGACAGACAAGCTGAGTGGAGTCTTGTTTGATCCTTCAGATGCAGGTACATTAGACTGAGATTCGTCAACAAGACCGTCAGCGTGGTTGATAAGAGCCAGAGCCTCGGCAGCGTTGCCAGAGGTGGCATGGGAGCGAGCGATAGCCAGCGCCCTAAATTGATGTTAGTGATGCTACCAAATTAGGAAACAGAGGTTTGCGGCTTACTTGAGGGCCTCGAAATATTTAACGTAAGCGGCGATCTGCTCGGCGAGTCCTTGGTCGTTTGCAACACCAGGTAGCTCCGTGATGGATTCGATGTTTTGTAGGATTCCATCGTACAGAGCAACCTTTTCCTTCAACTTGGCGAGCTTCTTTACTGTTGGGATATCCTTCTCAGCTTCCTGCGCTGCCTTCTTCCCCCTTCTCGGTGAGCTATACTGGTCGAGTGCTCCGTCGTGCTCTCCTGTCAAAACTCGGCTACGGCCGATTCTCCAGCTAATAGTTTCGAAGTTGACGGCTGTACGTGTGATTTGCAAGCTCTGCATTCGAGCGTCGCCCTGCTCCACACCCTCGGCTCTCATCTCGTCGATAGCTTGCTTGGTAGCATCGACAGCATCTTGGCTAAGCATAAGAATCTCATCGTACGCGCCAGCCAACTCGTAAGGGCCTCGTCCCTTGGGTTGGGCAAGGTTGGTAGCCAATCGTTCCTTCGCAGCCAGCACGGCACCCCAAGCCATCGCAATTTGCGCATCCTCAATGTTAACCTCTCGAGACCTCCAGGTCAAAGTCTTAGGTGCGCCCTCAGCGCTGGCAATTCCATCCTTGGCCTTTGCTTCGTCTGACTTGAGAATGGTGGGGTCGATGTCGTTGATCTGCTTGACGAGGTTGGCGTCGGATTGAGGAAAGGCCTTTCGGGCGATAATCGGAATCGGGACAGTTCGAGGGGTCTTCAGTTGGTAGGCGGCATATCGAATAGAGGGGTCGATGGTTTCGGTGAGCAGGTCCTTGTAGAGATCGCCGGTGGTGGCAGAGGCCAGAGCACTGTAGATGACACGTGCCGCGGCATAGTTTTGCAAGCTTGCTTCCCAGCTCTGCTTCTCGAAACTGGCTGTACCGCGGATAAGGTAAGCGTATGCGTTGGCCTCGAGGAGATCATTCTGAGAGGCGCCAGAGACGTCGGTTTGAGAGAGGGCTTCGACAAGCTCCTCAGCAGCACGGGTGGCCTTGATGAGACGGGAGGCGATATGCGATCGAAGTCGGCCTGTAATTCCCTTGGAGTCGTTATCATGGCCAGACTTCATCTTCATAGTCTGGGCCCAAGCTCGTTCGCTTGTAAGGAGAAGTAGATGGACATATCTAAACTATGGTCAGGCCAGTTTGTGGTTGAATAGTCAGAAATGTGCCTACTCGTGGTTCTGAGCGATCTGCTCCGCGGTAACCTTTTCATGATCGCGAAACTTTCCGCGATTTCTTGTCGCAATGCCCAGCTTCTTTCGACAAGATAGAAGACGCTTGGTGCAGCTCTTGTGGTAGGTCGAGTAATCACCATAGAGGAGAGCCTGGTCGCGGCCCTGGACAACGAATTTGGTGATGTCCATGGCTGCGATGTGATTGGGAAAACCAACTGGGCAGTATTAAATTGCAATCAGCAGTTTTGGACGAGCAGTCTGGGGCTCGAGGTTGGGCTGATGCGATGGCCGAAGGAGTGAGGTCGATAAAAGGACTGGATGAGGCTTGACGTGGAGGTTTAGCGGGGAGCAGCAAGGAAGGTGGGCGAAATGGCGGGGCACTTTCCTCGTCCACAAAAAATCGATTAATTGAGCAACATAAATTGTTAGTGGCGGCGCAGTTTGATTATTGTATGTAATTGGTGATGGCATCGTTAGAGACACAATCTTGAAGGCAGCATTGTCTGAATATCATGTATATTATTGTAACTTATTTTTGCAACAATGTTGATTCAACTGGCAAGTTCATCAGCACCATGAACAATTGGTCTCAGTTCATGATGGACTGATAGATGGGGCAATAGACATATACATCTCCGAGGCCAAACACCTTAATAATAAACAATGGCTTGTCAAACTTCTTTCACATGTTTTGAGTGTCAGAGTTCTGTAAACTCAGAAACAGCCACTGCTAGATTGCATAGAGATAATATAGGTACTATATATTCAACAATTGGTTAGGGAGTCATGTTAGTTGAGCCACGTATTGGGGATGTATAAGTTGAATTGTTTACAATTCCTTGATTATTTTCACATCACAAGTTTAAGTGACCCATTATTAGATCCATAGATTACACTCATTGAGTCAATCTTGATTGATATGTAGTCAGAATTGAGAGGGAGAAAAAGCCTCGAATACGTCCCGTCGTTGATCATGTGCTCTACAGAGCCTGAAGCTAAACCGGGATAGGCAGAAGGTGCCCACCTTTATGGTGAACTTGTGGCTGCGTGACCACTGCAACTCAGATCTTGACTGTGAAAGTCACGCTTTGTCACGCGCCAGGGGACGTGCTTCCCCAATCCCCAAAATCTACTAACATACAAGCACAGCACACCACAGCGCTCTATGCGCAATACCTAAGGCAGCCTACCTCTACCTCAGGTTACTTTACAATACAAACTCTTACTCTTCCTCCCTCGAGTCTCTCCTCCATCTTCTCTTCTCCTCTAAATGATTCAAGGGTTTGAATCATCCTCGACTCGGTTGCGATAGAGGCTCATTCTACTTCCACTTCTGCCTCTGTGAAACTGGGGTGCCCTGTTCCGTCCCTCTTCTTCCTTGCCCCTCGTCCCTGATAACGAATATAGAGGCGGCTTATCATCGCATTGCTTCGCCTTTGCACATTCAAGATCAAGCATCATCTCGTCTCGACATTCAAGACCAAACGCAATTTCATCTGGACGTTGGGCACGTGAACGTGAACTTTACACTCCTTCCCTTTTACTCTTTCGTTTCTCGTATCTTTTAGATACTTAATAGTCACCTCACGGTACAATACTTCTCATGAGAGTAGCACCTCTTCTCATTCAACTGACACGCCCAACACCTTCAACAACCTGCATCCTGCAACTAGCCGCCTGCCACCCGCGGCCACTTTAAGAGATGGCTACAAATGGTACGTTCTCTCGTCAGTCATGAATCCCTCTGGCTCTACATTATCAGCCACCTTTTCAACCTCCAAATCCATTTCACGTTCCATATCTGACCTTGTCTAGGCCAGCCATCTCGCTCCGCAAGCGGTGTTCAACAACCATGGAACCCGGCCGCTCTGCTGCAGCCAAACCACAGAGCGGCTTCCAGCCCGAACCTTGTAAACACCACGCATGGGCATTTCTCTCCTGCTAATCTGCAGCATAACCAAAGCTTCCAACAGCGACCTCACATGAACATGAACAGCAACAACAACTCCATGGTCTTTCAATTCTCCAGTCCTAATGATACCCCATCTGCTGGCCCCTCTAGCCGATCTTCTACTCCTGGTAGTAGTTATGCAAACGGTTTCAATGGCGCAGGTAACCTTATTGAGCGCATGAATAATGTTCAACATCGTTCGGTGGTTCCTCAGCCAAAGCGACGGAGAACCGAGGACAGTGAGGGAGTGCATCAATTCATGACTCCGGTCCAGGGTGGAGGCGGAATGTTGGGACAATATGTTACAGATAAACGCAAGGAAGCTAACAGCTCAACTGCTTCACCTTCTATGATGACAGTTGATCTCACCAGTGGTAAGCACCTGCTTCTTCGCCCTGACCAAAGACCTTTGCTAACACAGCCAGGAAATGACGATGACGATGTTGTCGTGCAAGATCCCCGAGAAGAAGAAGTATGCTACGGAATGATCAAAGCTCACCTGAGCTGCACTCAGGTTCCCTCGCCTAAGCCGGGTACGAAGAGTATTTGGGGGCCGGGCTATCAACCCGCCATCAAAGTTGTGCTCAAGCGACAGATTAATGATCCCTCGTTCAAGATACAAGCATATGATCACACACGCCAGATCATTGGGTTGGTTGAAGCTAATAGTGCCCGAGCTGTAGCTCCTCTTCTCGATTCGAACATCCACTTGAGAACGGATGTACGAATTCCACCCCACCCGAAGAAGCCTGGCGACGAGCCTGGACAACCCACCTCACGATCATACGACCTCGATATTGTTATGTACGGTCCGATCAAGTACGCGAGGAACGTAGGGGCACACTTGAATAAGTTTGGCCAGAAGTTGCTAGCCCCTTACCTTGTCCAAAAGGGTATCCGAGTTCAAAACCCGCACGTTCTTGAATATCGTCCTCCACCTCCGAGGTCTTACCCGACCAACCCTGTCCACGATGGTATGACTTCTGGTGGTTTTGGAAGCACGTTTACCAACCGAACCGTGGAGGAGATTCGTTCAGAAGTTATGGGCGTCTTCGATTCCCTCACACGAAACGACGACTTGCCGGAGATGGAACCCAGTCCAGACATCTTGACGCCTCTACTTAAGCACCAGAAACAAGGATTGTTCTTTATGATGACGAAAGAACGGCCTCGTGAGGCCCAGGCTCAGGAGAAAACAATGGTTTCCTTTTGGCAAGACAAATGGGGACAGAATGGCCAAAAAATATACTTCAATGTTATCACCGGACAGAATCAAGCCAAGCCTCCAGTGGAAACTCGAGGAGGGATCCTAGCTGACATGATGGGCCTTGGCAAAACGCTGAGCATTCTGTCTTTGATCACAACCTCCACCAACGAAGCCTACACGTGGGAGCGACAGGTACCCGTCCAGCCAGAAGCACCAGAGCAGAAGCCGACCAAGCACGAGGTTTTATCACAGCAGCCAACTCTTGCTCTGACGCCTTTGATGCAAAACGCAAGGTCTACTTTGCTCGTCTGTCCTCTCAGTACGGTAACGAACTGGGAAGAACAAATCAAGCAGCATATCCGGCCTAACTCTCTTACTTACCATATCTACCATGGCCCCAACAGAATCAAGGACCCAGCCAGGCTCGCAACATTCGATCTTGTAATTACGACGTACGGCTCCGTATCGAACGAACTCAGTTCTCGTCGAAAAGGAAAGGAAGGCCAATATCCCCTGGAGCAAATTGGATGGTTCAGAATTGTGCTGGACGAGGCTCATATGATTCGTGAGCATAGCACTCTTCAGTTCAAAGCTATTTGTAGGCTGCAGGCCGATAGACGATGGGCTGTTACTGGTACGCCTGTACAGAACAGGTTAGACGATCTTGCGGCTCTTCTGGCTTTCCTTCGACTACACCCTTTCCACGATCGAACCAAGTTCCTCCGATATATTGTGGAACCCTTCAAGGCCTGCGATCCCGAGATCGTGCCCAAACTACGAATTCTCGTCGACACAATCACGCTGCGCCGATTGAAAGACAAGATCGATCTGCCTCCTCGAGAGGACCTTGTTGTTAAACTTAATTTCAGCCCGGATGAACGCAGTATCTACGAATTGTTTGCGAAGAACGCCCAGGATCGTGTGAAAGTGCTCGCGGGGACCCATAACGGCGGTCAAGCACTCGGTGGCAACACTTACATACACATTCTCAAGGCAATTTTGCGACTTCGTCTGCTGTGTGCACATGGAAAAGATCTGCTCAATGACGCTGACTTGGATGCATTGCAAGGAATGTCTGCGGAAATGGCAATTGACATAGATGATGACGACGACGATAACAGCAAGCCAGCTCTGTCCGATCAGAAGGCACATGAGATGTTCACTCTGATGCAAGAGACCAACAACGACGCATGCATAGAATGCAGCAGGAAGCTTGGTTCTAACGAGAGCTCCAACATTGAAGCAGAAGGACAGGATGATATCCTGGGTTTCATGACACCCTGCTACCATGTCATATGCCGATCTTGCATCAAGATGTTTAAGGAACGGGTCAAGTCGGTGACAGCACCTGGTGCGAACAGCGGAAACTGCCCAGTTTGCAACGCGTATGTGCGACACTGTTTCGTTCAGCTTCACCGAAGGGAAGTGGACGCGGAGCATGACGGTCCAGCCAAACCGAAGTCTCGAAATGCTGTCAAGAATTTCGACAAATATGACGGTCCTCACACCAAGACCCGTGCTTTGCTCGAGGATCTTTTGAAGTCAAAGGCGGCGAGCGAGGCAAACCCGCACGAGCCACCATTCAAATCGGTTGTCTTCTCTGGCTGGACATCCCATCTGGATCTTATTGAGCTTGCTCTCGATAACAACGGCATCGTATTTACCAGACTGGACGGAAGCATGAGCCGCACACAACGAACCACCGCCATGGACAGATTCCGAGAGGACAACAGTGTCCATGTAATCCTTGTGTCCATCATGGCTGGTGGATTAGGTCTGAACCTGACTGCTGGAAACAGCGTGTACGTGATGGAACCGCAGTACAACCCGGCGGCTGAGGCCCAGGCTATCGACCGTGTCCACCGACTGGGACAGAAACGACCTGTTCGCACTGTTCGATACATTATGAAGGACAGTTTCGAAGAGAAAATGCTGGAGCTTCAAGAGAAGAAAAAGAAGCTTGCCAGTCTGAGCATGGATGGCCAGAACAGGACCTTGGACAAGGCTGAGGCGGCCAGGCAAAAGTTGATGGATTTGCGAAGTCTTTTCAAATGAGTGACGAATGGATTCGGTTCATGGAGCAATAATGACCGCATGAAACAGGCGTTTTCGGTGTGATTTTCTTTTTACTGTTATTACTTGCTATACTCGACTCTCACGAGATGATTTTCATTCTTCTGGGTTCGCATCATGGGATTCGTGGGCTGGGTGGCATGCGACACTACAAAATACAATCCTGGGATCTGCTATATGGCATGGCGTAACTGGGACCCGGACTTTTAGGGGAGGACAAATGGGACCTTATGATATAGACAATTAACGAATTTAAGCACGTACTTCTCATATCATTGAAATGCTCGATTGACTGCCAAGGTTGAATGATTCAGTGGTATCTTAGTTTTACAATGAACCCAATCTACTAGCCCCTATAACGCCTCTCCCCTACCAACCGTTTTTATCTGACAAGTTCCTATACTCTATGTCGACTCTTCTTCCTGCCGCAGACCAGCGTACTCTGTTCCTTGGTTCGCAGTACTTAAGCGCGCACAAAGACTCAGTAACACCACCGTCTCCGTAGCAGCATAATGGTTGAGCGCATCAAGCAGAATTTGCAAATGACGGCTAAAGTTGCCCTCCCATTTGCGAATGATCTCAAACAGATTATCAATACGGGCGTCTGCATCACCACCGGCAGAGTCCCCGTTGGCTGATGTAGAGCCGCGTTGAACTGCCTTGGTCATTTGGAAGCGCTTCCACTGGTCTGCTGTCATGGTTGTGGGCTTGTTGGTGCCCGAAAGATCTGGGTCTGACTTTTCGAGCTCGCGGGTGAGCCAGTTTGTGTAGGCGGCGAAGATTGTGCATGTCTGCATGAGTTTGGAGTGGATCTGAAAGCCAAGTTAGTTATAGTTGGAAGTGATTGAGCATCGTGGTGAGACTTACTCTCAATAGTTTGCTGTTGGTGAGCATGCATTCCTTGAGACATGTATCCAAGAAGTCGACATGGTCCTGCATAAGCTCATCGACGGTTCGCGTCGGACCTCCAGTGGTTGAATTAACATCCTCGTCCTTTGTCTTTAACCGGGACATGAACTTATTCCAGTTTGGTTCAATGACCTCGGCCGTACAGAAGTAGAGTAGTTGCTGTACAAAAACTAACATACGGGCACGAAGCGTCCAGACGCGTCGTTTCCAGATTTCGAGTTTTCTCGAGCCGCCTTTGTGCGCCCAGCTAACACCGCGAGTCTGTGTTTGCCAGGTAGTCGAGAGTTGTGACTCAAGATAACGTAGAGAAAGGAGGTAACGGAAGAGGGCTTGGTATCTCCACACAGTCTTTCGGCTGATAACGAGTGAGACGGGGAATGGGACAGAGTAGTCGAGTTGTAAAGATGTAAAGCCCACAGCATTCTTGTCGTTGTCAACAGGCTGGTTAGCAAGAGGCTGCAGCGCCTCGCCCTGCTCAATACCAGTGATGTTAACAACACGCTGCAGAGCTTTTGTAAGGATAGTCTCATTCATCTCAACCTTGACATCCTCTTTGAACGGATCAAGGGAGACAAGACTTCCAGGCTGACGCAGGACAAGATCCAGTAGAGATTGCAGCTTGCCGGTGTTAACAGACTTGACGGGTTTGCGCAATTCAGAAGCGCCCAGCTCGAGGAAGTAAGAGAAGTAGTCTGATGGGTCGAGGAAGAAGTAGTGCTTGAGAGAGCGTAGACGCGCGGGTAGTGAGTGAGCTGTAAGGAGTAGTTGCATAAGGGATTCGTTGGCGTGAGCGTAGGCGTTATTGACGTTTTCGAGGAATCGGTTATCGTCGAATGAAGCTGGGACGTCTTTGGCAACTTTGCTAACATCAACGCCACCGCACTCGCGGACGACGTTTAAGTATTTTCCAGCTAATAGAACCTTGTCCTTGACACCCTCGAGTTGTGGCGGAACGTCGTGGTCTCGTATTGTGTATCTTCTCTCCCAGTATTCATCGGTATAATCCTGCTCCAGCCTTTCACGGCGAATGCTTTTTTGCTCTTTGATAAGGAATTCTGCGTGGGGATCATGGATTGAACCATGATGGAGCCATCCGTTAAGCATAGACATATAAGGCTTGCTAGCATCCCGCAGTAAAGTTGTTAGCAGCGCTCGAGCTGATGGATCTCCCGACAAAGACTCCAGTCGTTTTGTGATCAAGCCAAGAACCACGCCACCTTTGTATATCTTTTTACCAGTCATATTTCCTGGCATCAAGTCGCCTCCATCTTGAAGCCTCTCAAGGATGTTCTCGAAATCATCGCCACTATCTTCAGATTCGTCGGTCTCATCATCAAGCAGAGCGTTCTTTTTGAGTAGCTCATGAGCAAGTGAGTAAAGCTGTAGCATCATCTGGCTGGTGGACATGGTGTGGATGTTGAGCACATGTACAGTGAACGTTTCGCTGGTGAGAAATTGAGTCTCAAGCTGCGCAATCATAACAAGATAGTCTTGTAGGAACTTGCGTATTGATGCGCAAAGAGCGTGGTTCACGGCGCCAAACTCCTCTCGACTCTGAACATCAACGAAAGCTTCGAGGGCAGAATAATATGTTGCCATCTTGAGCATTGATTGAGTCAGGTCCTGCAGACTCGGATCAAGGCCTGGTAGCGTTCTGAAGCTGGGTCCTGATAATCTGTCTCGCTCTTCATTGGGGTTATATCCCTTGGCGAATCTGATATACTGTCCTTCATATCCCATGAAGACGAAGAGGAGATCCTCTACTATCGCAGCTTCTTGGAGCTCCAGGCTCAGCTCACCCAGAGGAGTTGGCTGGGGCGCTTGTGGTATGGTCGAGGCGAGAGGTGGTATGGATATTCGACATGCTAGTGGTGCTGTTGTATGTGGTAGGAGGGTTGCTTCAGGGTTCCATGGTACTGTATAACGAGTCAGTCTTGCGATCTTGAGGTCTGATTCAGAGTGACAGACCCATGGGAGTCTCAGCTCTTGATTGCCGAGCTTCTGGTATATCATTTCTCGGTGCTTTTGACGTATTTCTACTTTCAGAAGCAGCATTGCGCCGATGTGCTCGTTCTGGACTTGTGGTTCTCGGGACCACGCGCTCAAGTTGAGCTTCAAAGCTGCGCTCCGTCACCCTCCTCGTCTCGAAACGGCGCTCTTCATCATGACGACTCGCAGCTCTAGGATTCGTCGAAGCGGAACGTTTATGAGCACCAGAAAAGTTTGGCTGAGGCGAGGGACCCTTGCGAGAATCGGAGCGTTCGGTCTTGAGGTTGGCCGCTGCTGCTGCTGAGACGCGGGGCCTATCGTCGCGGTAGTCGTTGGCGCTTGTTCGGCCCGATGGTCGTGGTGCGCCGGAAGACATTGTTCAGCAGGACTGGACTACATCTGTGAAGGAGAAGAAGCTCCCGTCTTGAGGATTGGGTGTAGTCGCGGATATAGACGCCTCTAGCTTAGAGTTGTTGATTTGGGGGAGCTGTAAGTGTTTGTGCCCAATTGAAACGCGCGACGAGGCCTGGGTCGACGTGACGTGGGGTTGGTTCAGTTGTTTGGTTGCGGATAGAGATAATAATTCATGCAAAGCATAGCAGGATATCTAGGTAGACAGATAGATGCCCGAATTATACTATATGACTTGTAACATTATGATATCTAGATACTGTATACTGGTAGATCAATTAACTTCATCAATGCTACCTTAGATATAGCTGAATTGATATCTTGTCAGGCTGTATCCAATTCAAAGTGTGGCGTAAAACTGTGGCTGTCCACTAACAAACTGGAAGGCTCCAGCTTCTGTTCTCTTGCAGCGCGGCTGGCTGCTGGCTGCTGGCTGGCTGGCTACGTAGGCGGACTGCTTGCCTGCAACTCCACCAGAGCTCGCATCCTCACTCCCATCATTGATTGACTCTCACTCCTTCAGCCTTCCCCATCACGACTTCTCCCACGGCGACTTCGACTCCATCTCACGAAACCCAATTCGTCATTTCGCTTAGGAAAGTTCTACACACGAACTTGACCTCTTAATAGACTAGGAATCATCCGCCCTTCTTCAGTCTAGCTATCATCACCACACACAAACCGCCAAGATGTTTATGGCAAGATCCGAATACGGCATGTTCACCCTGTCTTTCTATGGAAATCTATAGATCTTTTACACTGCCCGATCTTCGACTAACACTCCGTCAGACCGAGGCATCAACACCTTCTCCCCCGAAGGCCGTCTCTTCCAGGTCGAATACTCTCTCGAGGCCATCAAGCTTGGCTCCACGGCCATCGGCGTAGCCACTTCCGAGGGTGTCATCCTCGGTGTCGAGAAGCGCGTTACCTCGACCCTCCTCGAGACCTCCTCCGTCGAGAAGATTGTCGAGATCGACCGCCACATTGGCTGTGCCATGTCCGGTCTCCAGGCCGATGCCCGCTCCATGGTCGAGCACGCCCGAGTCGAAAGCCAGTCCCACGCCTTCAACTACAACGAGCCTCTCCGTGTCGAGAGCTGCACTCAGGCCATCTGCGATCTCGCCCTGCGATTTGGTGAGGGTGCTGACGGAGAGGAGACTATCATGAGTCGACCTTTCGGCGTTGCTCTGCTCATTGCTGGCTTCGACGAGGATGGTCCTCAGCTGTTCCACGCTGAGCCCAGTGGTACCTTTTACCGTTACGACGCCAAGGCTATCGGCTCTGGCTCGGAAGGTGCCCAGGCTGAGCTCCAGAACGAGTACCACAAGGTGAGTTCTCATGTTGCACCCTTGTACCAACAGAATTGCTGACATTTCTATAGTCCTTGACTCTCACAGACGCAGAGACTCTTGTCCTCAAGACATTGAAGCAGGTGATGGAGGAGAAGTTGGATGCCAAGAACGTGCAGTTGGCCAGCGTAACCAAGGAGAAGGGCTTCAGAATATACACAGACGAGGAGATGGCTTCGGTCGTGGAGCGACTGCCAGCCAACTAAGGACATGTTACTCATGAATCAAGAGAAATTACGAATAGACACAAGAGACACCCAGATTTGAGGGCATCCAAGGCGTATAATGATAGGCTCACCAAAAAGATACATATAGGGAATTTTTGGTGAGAGCGCCCATAGCCTCATAAGAGGTCAATATTATGTATCATTAATGTACTGTAACGGTACTCACTGCAAGCAGCGCGCCAGATCTAGAACTACCTCCTACCCAATGCGACTCATGAACAATACTTTCGTCTCTTTCCCTTCCTTCCTTTGTCCGTTTCAAAATGCCTATGCTTATCCAAAATACGGATACTGAGAGATGGCATGCTATACAAAGATTCAAGAAAGTATCCAGGCCCTATATATAACAAAACATTTCACACCTTGGTTCGACTAGTTGTCATCCTTGAGATCGAGAGCCTCAAAATCGCGTTCCACACTGAGCAGGCCCAACGCAAACTGGGCTCGCTCGACCTTGGGCACGTGAATCTGCCGTCGGATTTCGCCAGTATCGACTTCTTGAATAAAGCGGTCGATTTGCCGGGGAGCCTGCCATCTAGCGACAGGTACTGGCTCGGTCTCAGCGGCCCTAACATAAGGAGGTCCACGGCCGAGTTGCGCGGCCTTCATCCAAGACGACTCGCATCCTGTAGCGATGCGTTCTGCTGATTGCCATCCAGTTAACCTGGTGATGTCGCGCAGGTGCCTTATCACCCAATGGCGTTGTTGCTCGTCTCGATACTAATACAGTGTTAGCCAGATACCTGAGCAATCTTACGACCAATCATCAACATACCTCGATCGCTGCCACAAAGAGGCAGAAGCAGCTCTCGATAAATGCAGCACTAACAAGGGTAGTAATCTCTGTGGCCTGCGAAACATCTTCTGACAAACCAGCTGCTATTCGTCCCAGCTTGTTTGAGTATGGACCTGTCTGAGGTGCCGCCATACCTGCTGCCTGCATGGCTGCAGGAGGCATGGAGGGGTGGCATCGCATGAGATTGATCATACCCATATAGAAGTTCATCCAGATTCCTGCCACAGAGAACGTTCGATACTGCATGGTCATTCCGAACGGCGAGTCTCGCTTGTCTGAGAACTCGGGCTTGAGTGGTTGAAATTCCGGACCCAACTTGCTCTCGTATGCTTCGAACCCTCGCTTGATGGACTCCCACTCCTCTAGAGCTATGTGGTAACTCTCGTCCAAATCACTGTCTTCTGTAGAGTCGCTCTGGGGTGATGTCTCTTTTGGCGGTGTGAAACCCCTTGGAACCTGGAATTTGCCATCTGTGGGAAGAATACCGTTGAACGGCGGTGGTGAACTTCCAGCAGCTCCTGGGGGAGGGCCCCTAGCTTGACCCGCTCGTTTCTTTCGTGCAATATCTTTGGAAGAGAAATCTGCAAGTCTACCAAGTAACAGCATCAAATGGTCATATGAGCCATAGCTTGGGTTGGTAAGTTAGTTGTAGCCCGGGCACACCACAGTTCCTACTCACATGGCTTCAAGTTTCGATATTGGTGCTCGAGGTGGGCACTGAGACCAAGATTCGTAGTTCATACTATAACAGTTGGTTAGAAAGTCAGTATTGGAAGATAGTGCGAAGACTTACAATAGTCTAGTACCAGCCAGCATGCTTTGGTAAACGTCCATTTTGCAGTACCACCAGAACAGATCTCGTACGTTCTCGTAATGCTCGATGTCTCTATCGGTTACCGGACTGGATGGATCGATGCCTTGATTTTTCCCAAGCCCATAGTCTTCCGCTGTGATGTTCTGACCTGAGATTGCTTGCAACAGTTCGTAGTCGTGATCGTTGAGCTCGCTCTGGGACGGTATGCTCAAACCAGGGAAGAAGCTGTCCATCTGGTTCTGGTTTTGTGCATCCTTTTCTGCCTGCTTAAAGCGTTTGACTGGCAAGAACTTCCT
Organism: Fusarium incarnatum; assembly: GCA_004367075.1. NCBI lineage: Eukaryota > Fungi > Ascomycota > Sordariomycetes > Hypocreales > Nectriaceae > Fusarium > Fusarium incarnatum. Next base: position 464,116 of record QGDZ01000027.1, read on the forward strand.
TGACATCTCCCTTAGAGGTATTTCGCTGAACAAAATCCGAGCTCCTAGAAGATGGTTGCACCACTTTGTATGATCCGACGACCAAACCTCGAAGTATGACAATAATAGTGTCGCAGCTATGGTTGCAGGCTGCGTTCGTCTCAGGGGTGTGTTCACGTTCCTAGCAATTCTTCGAATCGCCAAGTGGTAGTGTTTCATGGCGGCTGTAGCCGGGATGTTTTGTAACTTGGCTATTTGCAAGGCACCCAAAGCAAGCATGGAGTGAAGTAATGCAGGATGGTTCAAGGATATGACAGGGAAGGTATCTGGGAAACGATTAGTCCTGTATGTTTAGTTCTTCATGAAATAACTTACAACTCCATAGGTTGTTAGCGCCTTTTGGTGTAGGATCGAAGGAATTCTCTCCAGTATGGTCGAAAGGGTGTCTTTCGTATAGTGACATGCTTGGGCCTGTTACTTGGATGAAGTGCATAAAGATTTGCAACATCGCAGGGTCCTTGAGTTCTGTTATTCTGGCTGTAGCTGTGTAATCAGACAGAATGTTACACTGGGCAAACGTCGAAAAGGTCCTAACTCTCGTGCCGTTCGTGTCCCATGTTCCATTGAACTGCTTCATAACAGGTCCCAGAAGTTGTCGAGGATCATGTGTTTCATCATCTGATTCGCCCATTGAGGCATCGTCCTCTGGTATATCAAGTTCTTCGTACTCGATGCTAGGGGCGGGTTCTGTTTGGTTCGTGTCCATACTTCCCTTTTTGACGGGCAGGGGCTCTGCCTGGACAGCAATTGGGTAAGGTGGGCCGTATTGCCCATTGAAAGGAAGCATGCCATACTGATCTCGGGGATCTGGCGGTGGCCTATTGTAATGCATTGGCGGTTCAGAAGGCGCCATCCCGTTGGCTTGGTTATAAGGATGGGAAGCTGATCCAGCGTTGAAATCGTATGAATTTGGCCCTGGTTGCATAGCTCCTTGTCCATGAGCATAGTGCCCATAAGGTGCTGGTTGGTTTCCATTGTAGCCAAACGATGGTGGTTTAGGAGCAATCATTGGCAATGGGCCTTGAGAAGACGGCTTTGGCTGTAAGTAACCAGGATGTGCAGATCCGGGAGGATAGTAAGCCGGACCATAAGGACCTCCCTGTATTGCGCCCATGGGGTGCTTGAAGATGACTCGTTGGTTGTAGCCCTCGCATTGTCGCTTAGATTTGATACAATTGTTGCATATTGGCCTTCCTTCGTCACATTTTATTCGGCGCTTTCGGCAAGCTTCATAAGAGCTTGAGTTAGTGTCGCTATCCTCATATTGTGCTTGTAAAGGGTCCCTCAGGCAACTTACTCAAGCATCCGGTTTTTGTTCTTTTGCGAATATTGTTCCTCTTTCGATCTGGGTCGTCTCTTCCTTCGTCTTGCTGATTGGAATCTGCAGGAGCCTTTTGGTTGGCAGATGCCGATGCAGAGGTAGCCTGGTCCCGATCCATGATGTACGGTTTCCCAGACAACTTTTCAAGTCCACGCAATTCTCTCCAGGTTGGTTGACAATTTACATGACGATGTTGGGAATGTCAAGTATGTAATTCAAGGCTTCAATCTTAACAAGCCATGTTACCGAGTCACGCTAGTTGTATAAGTAGCAATCGGTAGATGAACAGCCAGCGGACTTGAACTGGAAATGGCCTAGTCTGTAGGATGAAGGTTAGAGCCGAGCGAACATGGAGAAGAAACAATAAGTGGAACTATCTTTCATTGAGAAACAATGAACAATATTCAAAATCACGACTTGAAAGATCGGTAGAGTAGAAGAAATGGAATGGTGCGTACAGTACTGTTGGTGCGAGGAGAGAAGCAGTGATGTAGTTGGCCAAAAGATTGTATCTTTGGAGAAGATCCAGAAGAGCGCAACGCAAGTAGAACAGAGAAAGACACGGACCGCTGTATGGATGAAGTTAAGTTATGGGGAAGCTTCTGGAGGCAAGTAATGGAGCAACTGAAACATGCTGGTGTGACTTGAAAGTCGGCGGTTTGCCCAATTCAACTGGGCCGTCGGAGCGAGAACTGGTAGTCTGGAATCTGGAGTCTGGCCGGCGACAGGGCAGGGACCTCAGTCAAGGGTATGATGACGAACTTGTGTTCAGTCAAGGTTCTGTCCTTTGTCTCGCCCTGAAGTAAGGTCAGGTCTGGTCTTGTAGATGCTTGTCTGAGATGGCCTGTTGGTTGTCTCTGATATGTATGGTTCTCCCTTTTGCGAGTGAAAGTATTATAGCCCAAGTGATAAAGACCTCTGATTTATGAGAGAAAGAGGGGTCCAGGAGATCGACAGGACTTAGTGACGTTAAATGTCAAGCTTGGTATTGAAGCAGTTGAGTGGATGCCTTTGATGGAGGAACCAAACGAGAAAGGGCCGAGGAAGGGCAGTGATGCGTTGCCGGAGATGCCTGTTGGATTGGTGAGGAGATATTCAAAATAGGTTTGTCTAATTGAGGCAAAGTAGTTTAGAAGTGCATCGGAAGTTGAGATAGAATAAGGTAACCAAGTCGGATATTGTGGAGTGGACGGACGGTGGACGGTGGATGATGGGGATGGGCAATGGGGATGCTTGTGGTGGTTTCCCCCGTTCTACTGTGGGGGGGCAGTTCTTTCTTTCCGGTGATGGTTGAGTGCTTGGATGGCGCCTTCCCCTAAATTGGCATGGTAGAATAAAAGGAAAGTGCACTACACTAGGCAAGGTAAGGCAAGGCAGGTTGACTCTGTACCTACCTGCCCTTACACAGTGTTGAAGCAGGCGCTGTAGTGCCGGATAGGTATAAGTGAACTAAAGTTAACCCCTGTTGATGAGCCTAGAGCAAGATAAAGAGCCTACCGGATCTAAATCTACCGTAGCAAGTGGAGAGAAGAGATTCAAGATGCCGAGCGCCCCGGTGGAAATGCCGGTAACTTCCAGGCCCAGAATATCAGATCTCACGTTTCATTTTCCTTCCCTCTTGTTTTTTTACTCTCTATTTTAACCCTCGCAGATAAGACAATAGGGAGAGAAAGGGTGGGTGGCACAGACAAAATTTGGAGAGACACCAAGTATTTTTGCCTGAATACTGAGTTGAGACGAGTCGAAGGTATCTTCACTTTGCTTTTTTTAACCATGGGGGATGGACGATCAATAGCAGCGGCTCCGAGGCACAGCAACAATACTGGTATGAAAGCGGCGTCTACTCTATCCCCGAGAATAAAACCACACTGTTGCACCCTCTGAATACGCGGAGAGGGCTCTGTTATATCATCGCTAGCATAGTGGTACATATTCTGGTGATAACTGTCCAAGTTCAACCTTGCATCAATCACTCGAAGGATCAACATTGATAGCTCCTAATGTAGTTTGCTTCCTAGTCTCAACCGATGACAGGGGTCTAGATTGGCTCAACCAGACCCTCATGAGGCTAAAGAAGAGAACAACGATATCATTGATGCCCTCCTTCTTGCTTCTTGCAGGGCACGCGCTTATGGAACTGGAACTGCCGCTTGATGACTGCAGGCGCTAATAACCAAGACACTATCGTAGTGAAGTTAAACGTTGACCTAGCAAATGTCTTGTAATTTAGCTTGTCTAGGATCCCGTGTCTTGTCCAGGTTGCAGAGCTAGCATTTAGCTTGGCTATTTGACTGTAAATCCCGTCTATACACGGAGAATGATGCGAAAAGATCTATCATAAAAAGGCGTCTCTGTTTGATGAAGAATAAGCAACCGACTACAGTACCTACGTAGGCTATACATTTCGTCTACACTGTTAGGTATCAAATTGGCGCCAAGCAAAGACAATATGAACCTCAAACCGACCAATGCTACGTGCTCAACCTATACGTAATTTAATTCTATTGTCAAGAGATTCAAAGTTTATTAGCTTGCTCTGTCAACCTTATTGGAAACTCCGCCAATTCCGATCTCTATTCAACTTGGAGTTCGTCTGCATCTCCCAATAGTAAAAGAGACCATCTATGAACCAGTAATGACGGCACAAAATTCCCTTCTTACACAGTACAGTGCCTGTTTCTTATTTTGGCAATGCCAGCCCTAAATAAGGCTCACTGTGACGATCTGGCTGCTCTTCCTACACCACCATCTCGGGCTCTATCTCGAAGTCCTAGACCGCCCTCAAGTGTAAGCTGCAATTTTAATTCCTCTAAATGATAGTTAATAAATCTCTTTCGTCTACTAACCCCATGTATTATCGGGCCCTTTTCGGACGGTTCCTTTTCTTCCCGTCCGCCGAAGCCTCCGAACGAACGGCTGCCAGAATCCGATCTTCCCTTCCATCCCATCCCATACCTAGCCAACCTTAACTTATCACTGTACTGAGAAACCTCATATGCATGTTTGTTACACAAGGCCCAGTCAAGAGTCTAGCCTAAACATGTTCCTCTTTCCACACATGGATTATTTTCAACCCCCCTTTCGTCTCCGTTGGGCCCCCAGATGAGTTGCTAACTACAAACCGTTGGTCCATGAACGTTTATGTATTGCTCTCTACGAATATGGGATCCCTTGTACGCTTGTAACCAACGCTCCTTTTATTTCATCCTCATGATCCTAGAACAATTACTTGACGCGAGCATCGACTAAGCTGTATACGGAATGTTGGTGTGACACAAACAAAGCACGGCGTTGCACACCCTTCGTTTCCCGTCTTGTCTTGTCTTGTCTTGTCTCTCTATTCAAGAAAAAGGGTACGACCATCTCATCTAATCACAGCGCGAGCACAACACAGTACAGTAGAAACATGTTGCTCTTTTGCGTAGCCTCAGGGTTCTCTGCATCATCGTTCGGTCTTGGTCTTGGTCGTGGTCTTGAACCGGCATTGATCGCTATTGGAAGACCGATCCTTGCCGTCTATTATGCCGTGAACCCCCCGTGCAGTGGTTTTGTTCTTCTGATGTTGGACCGTGAATATGATACGATGACTTCTTTCATGCTGAATCGACTAAAGTTGTCTGATGAAGTAGGAGACAGAGACATGTCTGAGACTATTTCAGAACAAGTCGGCGTTGAGAATTGTCTTCTCTGCTACAATCAGTTGTACAGGCGCTTCTGGGCAGATGTCGTGGCGATCAAGGCCTTTGGAGGCCTACGGCTATGGTATACCTGTACTTCATACTTTGTGTTTGTTTCACCAGTAAGGACTTTGTATCTGTACCTGGGCCCGTGGGAAAGGAGGAATCTGTAAACAAAGGGATATTCTCGCCAACATCGATCTTCATTCCTCCCGTTGTCAGAGACTTGAAGCTCGGATCGCGAGTTCGCTACGCGATGCTGGCCGCGAATGACCAATATGTCAACAAACGGTTGGCCAAATGGTGCGCTTATCCTCAGCAGTGGATGAATCCATATTGCCTCGGGCACCAATTGACTGCCTTCTTAGCCGTAACGCCACAGCATGGCAAGCTTTTCCATCCATGGATATATCGGTCTGGTCCCTGTCGTGCTTTGTGAAATCTTCAAAATGGACGACGCCACCTTGATCAGTGCAGGCCAAGGTCCATGTGCCTCGTGTCCAGATGAAGCATTCATGAGAGCACGCTTGATCGTGGCAAATCAGGTCATCTCAAGTCATCGGAATCGTGCATTGATGAGAGGCGGTCTCGAACTGACTGAGTCACTCCTAAGGTTGCCGAATGCTCGAGGCCTGATGGCCGCCACTGCTCGTTCGGTAACTGTATGTGTGTCTTGAGGCTCTTTTACTGTGGCAGGTCACTAATCATGCGATGATACTAGTTGCCAGTCAACTTCTGCACATAGCCGCTATCGTGAATGGCACAATATGCGAGTGGTGATATGGTCGATGCATGCACAGCGATGGACGGCAGATTATAGGACTATGCCAAGCCATATCATGGGGCCTGAGTGACTGTAAAAGCAGAAGATACCTCTTCTCGCAAGCTTGCATCCCACCGATTTGGATGGGTCATGACATTCGGGGATGCAGACGAGTGATTCCGCTGGGATGACGACAGGACAAGTATTGATGCTTTCGAAGGCTGTGAAACCTCTCTAAAGATCTCAACTCTTGAGTCATCATCTCTAATTCTCAAAGACGATGTTCTGAACCTGGTCTGAGAAACGAGCCTGGGTAGAGACAACATGCTGCTGAGCTTGTTTGGTGCGAGCATGGAGAGGCTCTGACTCGTTCTCTTCGTATGTAAGCATACATGGGCCAGGACATGGTCACTGGGTTGTTTTTATTTCTCCTATTGCAAGTCATAGGTGGACCTTGTATCAGGCATGAGAGTATTTTCAGTCGTTGAGAACAATTCTTTCATCAGAAATGTAAATCCAAACTGATTTGCGAGGGTCTAAACTAAGTTGAGATACTAATGCAATGACAAGTCTATTATCCATTCGTATCATGGCATTTCGGCTTAATAAGTGACTTGGATAATATATTCTCATCAATCCGCTCTTTAATACTACAGCATTGCTTCGATTAACATCAACAGTGGGTGAAGTTGGCTAACACCCAAATACGGCAGGTGCACAGACCACTCGGTGGATCTGCCCAGACCCTTGAAGTACGTACCTCGACTAGCAAAAATTCAGATCTCGAAAATTATCAACGACTGAGACTTCATCCATCACATCTTTCATCAACAAACAAACCAGACATTAATTAAAAATGTTCGCGGTTCCAGGATGGTCCGTCGCATCAGACGGCCTTAAGGCTGAGACTGTTTCAAAGAACAATAACAGCGCGCCCGGCGCAAAGTCCAACAAGCGCAAGCGCAACAACAACGCTGCTGCGCAGAAGAACGTCGACTCTTCAACTGTCGCGGATCTATGGGAGTCTGTTATTGAGGGCAAGAAGCCTGAGAAGCAGGAGCAGCAAAAGTCTGAACAGTCTGCTAAGAGGCAGAAGAAGCAGGGCAAGGGAAAGAAGCCTGAGGGTGAGAAGACTGAGGGTGAGAAGCAGCCTCAGGAGGTTAAAGAGGATGGTGATGCCAATGAGGCCGAGGCTCAGCCCAAGCCCAAGAAGCAGAAGAAGGATAAGAAGCAAAAGCAAAAGCCCGAGGAGACCACAGCAGAGGATGTTACTTCGCCCGCAAAGGACGCTGTCGTCAAGGCACCGCTACCTCCTGCCCCTCCCAAGCTCACTCCCCTCCAAGCTTCCATGAGAGAGAAGCTCATCTCAGCGCGTTTCCGACATCTCAACGAGACACTCTACACCCGCCCCTCCGAAGAGGCCTTCAGCTTATTCGCTGAATCACCCGAGATGTTCGATGAGTACCACGAGGGTTTCCGTCGCCAGGTTAAGGTTTGGCCTGAGAACCCCGTCGACAGCTTCCTCAAAGACATCCGCGCGCGCGGCAAGGCCCGTCAACAAGGCAAGGGCAGACCTGGAGCTCCCCCTACGCCTCTTTCCAAGACACCATTGCCTCGCACACAGCAAGAGTGTACCATTGCGGATCTCGGATGTGGTGATGCTCGTCTTGCAGAGGCTCTTCAAAAAGAAGGCAAGAAGCTGCGCGTCAACGTCAAGAGTTACGATCTTCAAAGCCCAAGCCCTCTAGTCACCAAGGCCGATATCGCCAACTTACCTCTCGCCGATGGTTCTATCAACGTTGCCGTCTTCTGTCTCGCTCTTATGGGCACCAACTGGGTTGATTTTATTGAGGAGGCTTACCGTATTCTACACTGGAAGGGTGAGCTCTGGGTCGCCGAGATCAAGAGTCGTTTCGGTCCCATTCGAAATAAGAACGCCCCCGTGACTCACAGTGTCGGCAACCGCAAGAAGAATGCCATTGCTGGCAAGAAGGGCAAGGGCAAGGGTGCTGATAACGATGCCGAGCACGACGAGGACTTGGCTATCGAGGTTGATGGTGCAGACGATCGTCGCCGAGAGACTGATGTATCAGCCTTCGTCGAGGTGCTTAGGTCACGAGGATTTGTCCTCCAGGGCGATCGAGAGGCGATCGATTTGTCCAACAGAATGTTTGTCAAGATGCACTTCATCAAGGGCGCATCACCGACAAAAGGAAAGCATGTGAAGGAGCAAGAGCCCCCCAGGGGCAAGAGGCCAATCATTCGCAGGATAGATCCCATTGATGCGGAACCAGAGGTCAACGAGGCCTCTGTCCTGAAACCTTGTGTCTACAAGATCAGGTAAACGCAAGGGTGGTTTGAGATTCCATGGGCATTTATAGATTAGTTACTGCGACGAGCAATACCCGCACCAAAAGCTGATGAGCAATTTGTACTTCATAACAACGTGTAATTCTTGTATCTTGTTACTCCTAATTATCATGCTCCAACGCAAACGTCATACCTGCACTCGCTGTCCATGTCCTTGAAGAGAACGAGATCTTTCTATCTGTCCGCTTTTAAAACAGGTGCTAAAACAGTCATCTATCATTATGCTCCCCGTTCCAAGTTAGTTATTTTCCATCCTGACCCCGGTATCGCCCAATGCGAGTTAGTATTGACGCCAGTTATACCGTTCCGAGTTTTTCATAGCCTAGAAGAAAATCAAACCGGCGGCGACGTCGGGGTCGCCCTCGGCAGCCTGAAGAGCCTGTATAGCTTGCTCTCTGGTTGCGCCCATCGATACAAGACTCTCGATAGCTTGTGGCGAAATGTTGGTTCTCGGGGCAGCAGGTTGAGCGGCCGGCTGAGCTTGAGGTGCAGCAGGCGGTGCCTGTGCAGGTGGAGCGGTCTGCGCCGGCGTAGCTGAAGGCTGCTGCTGCTGCTGTTGACCAGGAGGCACAACGGCTCCAGAACGCTGACCGATTGTCGTACCATCAGGGCCGGGCAAAGTCGGCTCTCGTACAACTGCTTCTTCTTCATCCTTTGGAATCTCAGCCTCTCCCAAGAAAGGAACCTCTTCGCCTTGGATGCAAAGTTTGTCCTTGGCTAGATCAATAGTAGCTTGGTATCGCTTCAGCATATCAAGGCCAAGCAAAAGATCGACCGACTTGCCCTCCATGACAGTGAAACTGCATGGCAAGAACAAGTTGCCTATTTTGATCTGAGCTGAATGAACACGGCCGATAATGTTGGCCGTGCCGACACCACGGGCTACACCGGCGAAGCGAGTGTCAACGAGTCTCATGATTCCACATGCCTCGGCACATTGAGGAGACATGATAGTAGCTTGAGCACCGGAATCCACAAACGCCTTCACTGGGTGGCCATTAACTTCCACGTCAACATACAACATGTGGACTCTGCCAAACACTTAGAGAATATCGAGTCAGCAATTGGGTCACATCGTAACATGTCATATTAAATTACCTTCGGGGTTATGTTCCATAGCATTCTGTAAGTTCTCCATAACTCTCTCTTGGCGAATCATTTCTTCAATCTTTCTCTGGTTGTCAATGTTGAAAGGGTCGTCGTTCAGTCTCTCGATCTCCCGCTGACGCTCTTGCCGCTCACGTTGCTCCCGGTTCTGGCTATCTTGGAAGATCTGTCGGAAACGTTCAGGATTGTCAACTGCAGCGGCGAGTTCGGGGTGCTGAGACTGAAGCTGCTGTCTCAACGCAGGCTGACCAAGGATTTGAAGTCGAATGAGTTCCGGATCTTGCTCATTTCTAGCCGGTCTCCTAGGTTGAGGGCGTCGAGCTTGTTCCGGTACGCCAGTGCTACCTCTCATGTCTCTAACGTGCAGAGCCAACATTTCTCCATCAGCAATCTGCAGCTGTTCCATTGTTTGGGCATCATCCGAAATTAAACGGCCGTTGTGATAGATGTGTTGCGAGGTGGGAGGAATAGTCGATTCTGCTTGGATAGATTCACGAAGGGTAGCCAACGTCATGTCGGGGAAAATCTCGAGGGTGAGCAGGCTATCCTGCTCCCCAGCCTGAGGGTTAAATATATTGAGGGTGATGCGCCTGTCGTCGAGGTTAGCATAGCTGTAGATGACGTAAATGCATACAGGAGTGAACCAACATTGTAGCGTGTCTCTTGGTTTGTTATGTATTGTTGTTGTTGTTGTTGGAGACGAAATTCAGTAGCTGGATTTGACCAGGCAGGGATGAGACGGAAGACGTCAAGGAGTTTCGGAGAAGTGGCTGGTCGTGAGAGGAGTAGGTGTAGGCGTAGGCTTGGACGTTGACGTGGGTGCGGGACGTGGCTAATAAAATCGAACAACAGCTCCAGCAAGGTACATATGGTAAGGGTCCTCGAAGTACTACTAAGCTTGTGGAGAGTGGCTTAGATTAATGACAAGAGTTCTTTTGAATGTATGCCAGCCTAGATTTCATACGAAAACAAGATTTGTAAGAAAGAAATCTCGAATTGATGCAGGGTTGGTTGGTGAAAAAATAGATCGGAGGAGAAGAGTAGATGAAGATGGATGGAGATAGATGCAAGTAGAGCAGTGAAGGTGCAGGCAGGTGCATTACATTAACAAATGAGGTTCAGCGATAGCTACTGGCTGGAGCTAATGATGAGGGGCCGTTTCGGCAAGCTGTTTTGGCTTTGGCTTTTGCTTTTTGGAGGGCTGGAGGGGCAACTTCCTTCTCCCCATCGATGGATCTGGGGCTTCCTTCCCTTTGGATTTGAAGCTTTTAAAGCGGTGACGCTGGGACTATGAAATGTTGATGACACGGGCAAGATTTGCCATGATCACGAAACACAAAGAATAAGATTGATTTCTGGATAAGGCAGAATTCTGTACCTGTTTCTGCCTGCCTACGAATACAAACTTGGTAGTACAGGCAGTTCATCCCGTCTATCATCAAGTCTGACTTACATCATCCTCTCTCCACCCCTCCATTTCTGCCCTACAGGCTACAAGTCAGCTCGGGCCATTGGAGTACAGACAAACTTATCAACCAAGCTTGCTTTAACAACAACCTCCGATCACGCATCTGATCCAATAGAATATCATATTTATCCCACCAAGCAAAATCCTTTTCAACCGTCACGCCCTGTTTGCCATTATTAGTCAGCTAAAGCAAAAGTTTGTGTGGTATTCCTCATGTAGGTACCTCCAGGCACGACTGCGTGTACGCACACTCTCGGCCAGGGATAATAAGGCAACCTTGAGAAATAGACGGAAATCTACGGAAGCTTACTATGGTCTCGTTTCCAGAGGCCAACATGACAGCGGGGAGCCAGGCGTCGTGGCGATGACGAATCGTTGCTCTTGACGCAGGCAGACAAAGCAGACAAGATACTATGGAGTTGTGGCATATAGCAATGCTACTTCACAAGGCTCCTTGTCCTCACATCTCCAGTAAAATTCGTTATGTTGGGGCAGCATGCAACAATCAAGTGCCAAAGCAGACTCCTGCATAGCACCAACGCTTTACCTACATCTTGCATTGTTCGCCCTTTTGGTTGGCTATTGACCCATATCCTTCAAGGACATGCAAGCGAGTGAAAATTGTATTCTTTTGGGTTCCCAAACAACAATATTGGCATTCTGCGCCAGGGTCTAAAATACTTGAGATCGTATGCGGCTGCTGCCGTTCAGGGACCCTTAACTGATGATCGGCTGGGTTACTTTAACAGGGACTAGGAGGCACAGAATGATCTCCTGCAGCGTTTCAACCTGGCTACATAGTGACATCCTTGGTCAAATATGCAGGCTACAGTTGTGTTCCGGCTTCCCGTTGACTGGGTTGGGCAACCTTTACAGCTATGTATAGGACTGTTTGGATGCCCGCTGTTCGGCCAGTCTCGTAACTATCACGAACAATCCGACTGCAAGAGGGCTGATGGGGAAATAACCCCAGTTAACACGAATGGTCATAAACTTGCAAAATACCAAGGAAGACACATCATATTATTCGGGTGACCGCTGTCTCAAATGCAACGTCAACGTCCAACGGCAAGAAAATGTTTCAGTTATCAGCGAATCGCCTGCAGAACTTAATCACTTACCGTTGGGTGTTGACTCTTCGTGACACATCTACCCTAGACATGACATGGGAATTTTTGCTTGCCCACAACACCAACGCAGTTATGCGTCCGTCTTCGATATCCATTTGTTTTTTGCTGCTACTTCAAAGTTGACGGCATCTGCAAATTCCCGTGTTTTCTGCTTGTTTGCCTGTCTAGGTCACGCGACTTGATATGTCATGTGCCATGCCCAAGCTACCACTGAAGATGGAGACGGAACAAGCTCTCCCCGCTCATGAACCCATCCTGACCAGAGGGGAGAGAGGATAGACCAGACGCAGTTGAACGACAATACGGACACTATCTCTTCCACCCAAAACACCTCGAGGAGTGGTAGTAATTATCACGAGTTTTCGAATGTGCAGCCTCACTTTTGACGACATTGTATGAACTGTCATACCGGACCGGGCTACTATAAGGTAGACCTAACCTTTACCCACTGGCCCCATTACATTACGGCGCCGGCCTGCATCATCCGATCGCTCGGCATTCGTGGGTCCACCAGAATTGAATGAGCAAACAGGAATCTTTTTTGTCCCATGACGTTTCATTCACTGTCAAACGAGGTCGAGTTTCTGTGATTCAGTAACTCAGAAAAAATCAGAGAAACATCTGATCTGTAGCCGTGGCTCATCCAAGGCACAAAACTCACTCAACCACTGAACGCCACAACCAACGTCTGTATATCATCGTCAAAAGTGCACCGGCGAGACTTCAATTCCTCTCATCGCACCACATCATATCATTCAAACAGCCTCAACTTCGCCAAGTCAAAGTCAGGCTCGGCGCAGTCGTTGGCGATAAAACCGCAGGACCCTTCTTCTGCATCAGCTCTCTTACTCCTTGACAAAGGCCCACAAATATCGTACTCAGAGCAGGCGCCGACTTATACTGAGGTAGTGCCTCTGTCAGTATCATTCCAACCATTCACTTCTCAGCACGACCAGGCGAAACTCAGTCCCTCATGGGAAGCATGGAAGTTAAGAAGAACAATGAATTCGCCTCTGCCGCCAGAGATATAATCTTCTCTGGCGGCCTCACGGATTCCAGGGAGAAGAAGGAAGACGACGATGATGGCGCCATCACCGACGGAGACGCTGATGATGACATGGTCAACTCCAAACGAAACTTCTCTGCTATAAGAATCCAGAAGAGGAATTCAGAAAGTGGCCTTCTGAAAAAGGTCATTCCATTCCATTGGGCTCCTATGCTTCAGCCCTTGACCGAGAATGATATCGACACATGTGTGACCCTCGAAAATGTCGCACTCTCAGAAATATACAGATCTCCACGGGACAAGGTGAGTTACAAAATTTTCAAGACTCGGCCGTTCTGAGAGGCCGGCTGGAGACCCAGAATGTAGTCAGACTCTGTTTGCTAAATAACGAAACCAGATTGAATACCGTATCCGAAAATCAGGAATTTGCTACGGCCTGTTTAATACTGTTAGGCCAACAGATGTGAAGAAAATCACACTCACGACGATGCAGCACAGTCGCCAGGTCGAGGGTGGTCGCTGCGACGGAGCCAAACATGTCATGTTTGGGCACGTTCTCGCTACCCTTGGAACCCACCCGGTCATTACTGATGCGGACATGGCTATGCCTGAGAGCTGGCGGGATTCAAAGGCGTCCAAAGGTTCTCCTCTAGGCCACCAATCCTGCGGGAGGACTATTTGTCTCCACTCCTTCATCGTGTCCCCAGAGGTTCAGGGTGTTGGTATTGGCAAAACGGTGATGAAGTCGTATCTGGAGCTCATGAATGATTCTGGTATAGCCGATCGAGTTGCGATTATCTGCCAGCCAGTAAGTTACTGTACATTTTTCTTCCTCAAGATACATGTTGTTAACAATCTGCCTAGTACGCCATTCAGTTCTACAAGTGCTTTGGATTCAAAGATCTTGGCCCTAGCACAGAAGCCCTTGTTGGTCAAGGCTATCACTCTATGGTAAGGTCCCTCAATTGCAATATTTCTCGGCTGCTAACAAGTTCCCAGGTGCTCGAACTGCGCGGCCCCAAGAGAAAGACCAAAGAGGAGCCTACGCGTAAGAACAAGGAAGATTCTAAGGATGCCAAGCCTAAGAAGCCATCATAATAGGTTTCTGTAGGCTTGTTGTGAGGTACATGAGTTGTGCAAAGACTCTACTCTCTCAGGAAGCTTCAGGTATTTGCTTCATTTTTCGCACATAAGATATCACTAAAAGAGCCGCATCGTCTGCAATAATGAGATAGCTGGTCTACAAAAACCGCATTTGCGCGTTGAATTCCATTTTTATTCCCGTCCCATCTATTTAGTGACCCTTTTGATATCATAACCTCGTTTTCCCAGTTTTTCTTTTCAATGTACCATATTCCATTTAGTCGCTGGCCTTGTACTTGAGGCGGTACTCCTCAGTTCGCTTGATGTCGTCCTCAGAAGCAAAGCTCTTCATGCCAGCAATGATATCGTCCAGAGTCAAGATAGCGAAGATGGGGATGTCAAACTCCTTCCTCAACTCGCCAATGGCGCTGGGGCCAGGCTTGGTCTCATCACCATCAGTAGCAGGGAGCTTCTCCATGCGGTCAAGGGCAACAACGATACCAACGACGATACCACCCTCCTTTCGGATCTTGTCGATAGCCTCTCGCTTAGCGGTACCAGCAGTGATGACATCGTCGACGATAAGAATCTTCTTGCCCTTGAGAGGAGCACCGACAATGTTACCTCCCTCACCGTGATCCTTGGCCTCCTTGCGATCAAAGGAGTAAGAAACACGGTCGAGGTTCTCGGGAGCAATCTCACCAAGCTTCACAGCAATGGAAGAAGCAAGAGGAATTCCCTTGTAAGCGGGGCCGAAGATGATGTCGAAGTCGAGACCGTTCTGCTGCTGAGCCTCGGAGATGGACTTGGCAAAAGCGGTGGCAATAGCGCCGGCGAGACGAGCAGTGTGGAAGAGGCCGGCGTTGAAGAAGTAGGGTGAGATGCGCTTTGACTTGAGCTCGAAGCTGCCGAACTTGAGGATCTCGCCGGCGATGGCGGCCTGCAAGAATTCTTGCTTGTAGGGGGCGAGTTGAGCCGACATTATGAGAGTTGAGGGTGGGTATTTAGTGTTGAGATTTATTAAAGTGAGATGAGTTAAGATGAGATGAATATTTTCTAAAGCAAAGTTTGCGATCCCCTCCTGTAGCTCAGTCAATCAGTGGTGTTGAGCCGGAGCCGGACTTGGCCTTGGACCCTTCTGGTGGTTCAATGTATGGCAGCGGGGTTGAGGTGGGGTGAGATCCAGATAAAAAAGTACCGTTTTAAAAAAGACTTTTGACATGTAGATGTTTGAATTGGTATGTCAATGTCATTTGTATTGTTTCTGAGTAGATACATATCTTGAACTTCTATAAAGAAGTCACTTACCGACAGTATACCGTCATTATCCCCCGTCAATCAATAGTATTCCATCACCAAAAGCATCATGGATGTCTAGTCCTCGTCAACCGAAATTCTTATCCCACACAAAAAGTGACTTCTCTTATCGATAAGACTGACCGCCACGACCCACCGAGAAAAAATATTCGTCCAACTGAATTTTGCCATCTCTGATACCAACTCTTCGAGCGACGAGCGACCCTTCTCCTCCGTCCGCCTAACTTTTTTTTATACTTATAAAAAAAACTTCCAGGACAAGTCCAATACAAAACCAGATCGCCCAAGATGAAGACGACCTGGAAGGATATCCCGCCGGTGCCTACTCAGCAGGAGTTCCTGGACATTGTTCTGAGCAGGACTCAGCGCAAGCTGCCTACGCAGATTCGCGCCGGTTTCAAAATCAGCCGTATTCGAGGTATGTTCTTATCGCCACAAGCAAACACTTGCGCAACGGATCGCTAACCTCTTCTCTCTCTGCAGCTTTCTACACTCGAAAGGTCAAGTTCACCCAGGAGACCTTCTCCGAGAAGTTTGGCGCCATCCTCGAGAGTTTCCCTCGTCTTCAGGACATCCACCCATTCCACAAGGATCTTCTCAACACACTCTACGATGCCGACCACTTCAGAATCGCCCTCGGTCAGCTGTCAACCGCCAAGCACCTGATCGAGACCATCTCCCGCGATTATGTCCGTCTTCTCAAGTACGGCCAGTCGCTTTTCCAGTGCAAGCAGCTCAAGAAGGCTGCCCTCGGTCGCATGGCCACTCTCATTAAGCGACTCAAGGACCCCCTCATGTACCTCGATCAGGTCCGCCAGCATCTCGGTCGTCTGCCCTCGATCGACCCCAACACCCGAACACTGCTCATCTGCGGTTACCCCAATGTTGGAAAGTCTAGTTTCCTCAAGAGCGTTACTCGTGCCGATGTCGACGTTCAGCCTTATGCTTTCACCACAAAGAGTCTGTTTGTCGGTCACTTCGACTACAAGTACCTCCGCTTCCAGGCTATCGATACCCCTGGTATTCTAGACCACCCTCTTGAGGAGATGAACACTATTGAGATGCAGAGTATTACCGCCATTGCTCATTTGAGATCCGCCATCATGTACTTTATGGATCTTTCTGAGCAGTGTGGTTACACTGTCAGCGCCCAGATTGCTCTCTTCAAGAGCATCAAGCCTCTCTTCTCCAACAAGCTCGTCTTCGTTGTCATCAACAAGATTGATGTTACCCGCCCCGAGGACCTCGAGCCCTCACTCCAGGAAGAGCTTCAGTCAATCCTCAAGTCTGGTGAGGTTGAGCTCCTCCAGCTCTCTTGCAACACCCAGGAGGGTGTCCAAGAGGTCAAGAACGCCGCTTGCGAGCGCTTGATCGCCGAGCGTGTCAACCAGAAGCTCAAGGCTGGTACCAACAACAGCGGCGAGATTGGTGGCCGTCTGGCTGATGTCATGTCTCGTATCCACGTCGCCACGCCCATGGGTGGCCAGACTCTCGAGACATTCGTTCCCGAGGGTGTCAAGGACCGCAAGAAGTACGACCGTGAGGACCCTGAGCGACGAAGAACCGCTCGTGATGAGCAGGATGAGAACGGTGGTGCTGGTGTGTTCAACGTCGACATGAAGGCCGACTACATGCTCGAGAACCCCGAGTGGAAGTACGACAAGATTCCCGAGATCTACGATGGAAAGAACGTCTACGACTTTGTCGATCCCGACATCGAGGCCAAGCTGCAGGCTCTCGAGGAAGAGGAGGAGAGGCTCGAGGCCGAAGGCTTCTACGAGTCTGATGAGGATCTTGAGGACGACGAGGATGCCGAGGTCATGCGCAAGGCCGAGCTGATCCGCGAGAAGCAGCAGCTCATCCGCAACGAGGCCCGCATGAAGAAGCGCCTCAAGAACCAGGCCATCATCCCTCGCAAGCAGATGAAGAAGTCTCTCTCCGAGTTCGACGATGCCCTCGACCAGCTCGGTGTCGACACCACCGAGATTACCCAGCGTGCTCGCGAGCAGTCTCGTGGCCGTGGCCGCTCCAGGTCTCGCATGGGTACCGAGGACCCCGATGCCATGGATGTCGATGGCGGCCGCACTGCCAAGGAGCGTCTCCGCTCCATGAGCCGACCTGCCAGCCGTGCTCCCATCAACCGTCGCGACGAAGGTGTCCCAGACGAGGCTCTCCGAAACAAGGCCGAGCGTATTGCCAAGCTCAACCAGAAGAAGAGAAACCGCATGGCCCGACAGGGAGAAGGAGATCGACACACCACTGCCTCCATCACCAAGCACTTGGTAAGTTCACACATTCAACCCTCTTTCATGATAGAACCGCAACTAACACAATATTCTTCAGGTCGTTGGCAAGCGTGGCATGGGCAAGACAAACCACAGATAGAGAGCCAACACTGGGCCTCCCTTTCTTCCATACTTGGTTGTCTTTGTCTCTTTTCCGGCATAATTTCGCGGATTCGCGGGCTGTTGGGTTTGCCTGGGAGTTAGGGCGCATGGGAAAATGAACTGTGGTTCCGTCGCTGCGTGCATGCGTGCGTACGTACTCGACAAGGAACAACAAACTTACGTGTCGTGTCGTTCGTTGCTTGGGATGAAGAAGCTCTGTCCGAGTTCAGCTAGATAGTAGATATCACGGCGCCTTCTTGAAAAGTACTAAAAAAGGGGCTGCCACGTTTTCTTCCTTTTTAAACAAATCATGATTTATGAAATTTAAAAGTTTCAATCAAATTCAAATATCTTTCAGTTTCTCGCCAGTATGCAATTCAACAATATTCATTTGAGTACTCGTGTGAGATGCTATCGAAAGAGGTATAATAAGATCGTGCCCAAGACGCACCATCCTTTAGGCCGCTGTTCTTGACAGAAACTCTGACAATTGGCCCTGCAAAAATATCAAAACAATCCTCCGACCCTACTGACTCTGCAGCGGTGTAGCCTTGTTCCTCTTTTGTCATATTTACTGGAACATTTGAGACTCTTACTGCTCCTCGGCGACCTGGATACCTTCCCTCAAGCCCTCAACCTTGAGCTCCTCACCAGTGGCGCGGCGGTAGATATCCTTGACGTCGTCGGTGGTTGTCTCGAAGTGGCTGGTAGCATCGTAGCTCTTGGAGATGAAGATGTTGTCCTTGGAGCCGTTCTCAAGAGGCTCGTAAATGGGAATAGGGGGACCCTGTAACGTGTTAGCATACGTTGTTTATCATTTCATGTCGGGCAACATACCATGAACTGCTCCTCAATCTTGCCAAGGCGGTCAAGACCAGCCTGGAGCTCGACGTGGTGGTTCGCTGAGGTCTCGGCAATGGTAGAGACGATGGCGATCCAGTAACCCTTTGGGCAGACGTTGTGAGCAGAAGAAACGCAGGCAATGTAGACGTCTATAGTCATTAGTGAATGTGCAGAAAGGGCTTGGGTTGATGGCATTTACCGTTCTTTCGGCCAACTTGAGACTGGGGAATGATAAGCTGAGCGGAATCGGCATCGTTGGTGCCAGCAAGAGGGTGCTTCAGGATGCAGATGGCTCGGAGAACGTGGCCAACGACCTTGGCCTTGTTGGGGAAGTAAGAGGGGTCACCAAGGATCATCTTGGCCTTGGTCTCGAACTTCATCTCCTCGACTCCGGTCATGGTAGCCTTGATGCCAACAGCCTTGTCACCATCGTACTGGACCTCGTCGATGTTGGTGTTGAGCATGTAAGTGCCGCCGTAGATGGCAGACAGACGGGCGAAACCCTGAGGAAGCTCGCCAAGACCGTAGAGAGGGTAGATGTAAGGAGACTTTCCGTATCGAGCAACAGAGTTTCCGTAGAGGCGGATGCGCTCGATGGCCTCGGGAGCCTGGCCAGGGGTGGTGATGTAGTCGTCGGTAAGGTAGAGAGCCATGGCGTGGCCAATGAAGTCCTTGGTGGTTGTCTCAAGACCGAACTTGTCGTAGACATCCTTCATTGTGCAGTTGTTCATGTCAAGACCTGTGTAGAAAATCGCATGTTAGCAAATTGTCCAGATCTACTTCGCAAGTGCACCTTGCTCTCATTGTCACATGGGAATACGCACCCTTGTGTGTGGCGGGGTCCTTGGGGTCGAAGCTGCCAACCCACTCGATGAAGGACTTCATGCGTCGCTTCTCGAAGAGTCCCATAAGGGGAGATCGGAGAGCCTCAGCGGCATCGGAGGGAACCTTGGCAACGGTGGCCTTGTTGGAGGCACCCTGCTGGACGTAGCTGCCAGCGACTTGCTTGAACTCAAGGTATCGTGTAACATCGGTAGAGACGAGAATGTTGGTCAACTCGCCGGAGGACATAAGGAACTTGGGGACGAGGTCGATGTTCCAGTCGTTAAGGCGGCCATATTGCTTCCAGGGCTCCTCGCCCTCGCGGAAGTTTCCGTACTTCTTGAAGAGCTGTATTCAGAGTTAGACATATCGATTCAGGAGGTAGGTCGGTTTCAGAGTGGGTGGTAGTTGCGTACCGTCTCGAGGTTCACGGAAGCGGCCTCTCTAGAAAACAATTAGTATTCGGTGTTGAGTAGTTAGAATACACTAGACTTACCCTCCGTAGTGGTCGTTACGGTCGATGTGTAGGACCTTCTTGCCCTTGACACTAAGAACACTGTTGAAGCACCATCAGCCGACCGCCTTTATATAACCATCACCGCCTAGCAGCTTGCGCCAGTCTGGAACACATTTGCGACATGGCAAAGCGGTCAAGAAAGGTCGGAATTGTTGCTGTATGTCTTACCCAGAAAGAATACACTCGGTCAGTCCTGAGAATCGTCAGCGTCGAGCGTCATGAAACTGCCTTGCCAGCGTCGAGTTCGAAGCTTTCCGATGCGGGGATCCTTCTGCTGGCAGAAAGAGGCGGGGAGGGGGAATAAGACATACCAGTGCCCAGCACGACGACGTCATATTCAGGAGCAATCTCATCCATGATGGCTATTGTGTGGTGTTGATAATTCGATGAAGTTTTAGGTAGGTAGGAAACAAGCAAGAATGGAAGGAATAGGTATGGATGGAGACGGAGACGGAGATGGATGGGAAGCTCGAGAGGATGCAGTTGCGGTGGCGGGGTCCAGCTACAGTAAGTTAAGTTAAGTCCATGTCCAGTGTGGAGACTAACCTTCTGGCTCTCTCTCACCGAACCTCAAGGTAAAATACGGATAACGCCCCCAAATACAGCCTCTTACCCAATTCATCTCTATCTAATCTCAAAGTTTCTCGTCTACAAGAAGCCAAAATTACACTGAGATGAACCTGCAAGCATAGTTCTGTGACTATTGTACGCTCATCATCTACTATTTCGCTTCACTGAACCCCTATATTTCCCTTTCTCCTCAGGAACTGTTCATCAATGTCAAATTTAGCTTAGCAGTCGGCTCAATATAAGAGACCCAGCAACGACCCCAGTATCATTATCGTGTAATTGGAACTATTAGCTCAACATACAGGGTCCTTGACCTTCTGCCACTTCTTCTCCTTTCCTTCCATTGCTACCTATCCACCCCTAAACGATTCGTGTATTACTTACTTCATGCTGTGGAGCGAGCCCCCTTTCGTAGTGAAAGATGACAAGGTCCTGACTTACATGGTAACAAAGCTCATTACTATGTTGGGACATTGGCTTGCAGAGCAAAATATCCCATGTCTGACCTTGGCCATCTTTAAATCTCGACCTTAATAACACGTTGCAGGTTGTTGACTTCCTTCTTGACGCAGAACGTGGAAACGTAGAAAGTCGTTATTGAGAGTTCATATGCTTGCATATACATTTTTACTTCGTCAACTGTATCTTACATATCCTAGATGTACACGACGAATAGGTCAACATGTCCCTCTATCGGGCATCGTTAAAACCACTACCTCCCCCATCACACAAATAGTACATAACATCGTCTCGCATGTGGCAGGTTCTTATTATTTCTTCAACTCCTTCTCAATCTTGGCCTCCTGGGCTTCTGTTGCAACAGGATCGATCTGCTTAGCCGCCTCGGACTCTGCCTCTGGCTGTGTCCACTCAGCAACGTTGACGTCGTCCTCATATGCCGACGGTGTGTAGACATTACCCTCGCCGCCTTCGAAGTTGATCTCAGGATCGTTCGTAGCGACCTCGACGGCATCTTGCCAAGTGTAGTATCGCTCCGTCAAGACATGCTTGATAGCTCGCTGTGTCTTCATGACCTATTTCCTCCAAGTCAGCATTCCAATATTATTTGATAGTCCGGACTGCGAATATTCGTACCTCCTCATCTCGAGCGTCAATCTCCCGCTCACCGAATCCGATCTTTGTTCGGAGTAGCTCTGCCCTTGATGTAGAGAGCATGTTTCTCTCCTTGCAGCATACCCACCAAAGTGCATGCAGGTCATCCCATGACTTCTTTCGCAGCTCCTCAACACTCCACGCACGTCCATGCTCCTCTGTTTGCTTGGGAGTTGCCAGCAGCTTGCCTGCCTCGGGGAAGAATCCCCACAGACCATGATTAGGGTCAACCTCAATCTTGGGCTTGAATTCGCGGGGCTTCGGTAGTGGAATGTTCGACATGGAAAGAGGCTCGCGAGGTCCGGAACCATACAGACTACTAACACCTCGCTTGGGGTTGTTGTCCTTGGTTTTGCGCTTGCATTGTGGTGCGGTCGTAGAGAAGTGGGCGACTCTAGGGACCGTAGATGAGATCCTTGATGAAGAAGCCTGGATAGCTCGGCCGGCCAATGGCCGTATCGTATTAGAAGCTGCCATTGAGGAATATGTTGCCTGTCGTGGGGGATCAGACGAGGCTATTCGCTATTCAATTCGTCCCACGCATTCGCAAATTTTGGGATCCGTAGCTCGCGGAGCATCGGTGTCGGCGCTACATTACGCCGATCAGTGCCGCTTCATGGCTGGTCACGTGCCATCTTTCTGCAACACTGGCATCAAGCCTCACCGAGTCTCACCTCAGACCTCACCGAGCCTTACCAAGAGATGGATCTCAACAGTGGGTTCTATGGACGGCACTTGCAGCACGGATAGTTTGGTACAAAGTACATGAAGTTTTGGGGTGGGTGATGCGGGGGAATACTCCAGATGCCCCATTTCATCTTTATCTTCTAGAACAAAGTTGCTTGTCACCAGTTCCTGACTAGGACAACCATAAGAGCCACCTTCTTTATGCGGGGGATAGATCCATCGTCAGGGACGAGCACAGCTTGAAGATGTCAATGCCATCATA
Organism: Fusarium incarnatum; assembly: GCA_004367075.1. NCBI lineage: Eukaryota > Fungi > Ascomycota > Sordariomycetes > Hypocreales > Nectriaceae > Fusarium > Fusarium incarnatum. Next base: position 486,598 of record QGDZ01000027.1, read on the forward strand.
GGCTCCACGATTGGAGATCGTTGCTGGTAAAACGTGCGTCAACTATGATTCCTTTGATACCATCGCAACAACGAGTGTTTCGTTCTCAAACTGTTACTATAATAGCATGGCAGCGATGTGGTATAAACACAGCTGACCAGAAGAACATGACTGTACGCAACGCCAGCAATGTTAAAAACAGATCAACTAACTCAAAGCTGAGGCGTAACACGTAGTAAACCTACCAAGTGCATTGAAACCACCCTATACCACAACCTTTAGAACGAGCCAGCATCAGCTCTATGCGTTCGTGATGCTACCTTCAGGGTAGTTGGATCTGCACCCGGCATAACTCAGTTGGCCAACCTGCAACATCGTGGTTTGGTCTACTTTCAGGATTACACGTGTGCAAGTCCCAGGTGTTCCTGCAACGACACGCACACATGCATTCTCCCAAAGAAACATCCAGTTCATCTCGCCAAAAACACCTGCCAGCGAGTACTGTCCCACTGACAGCTCCTCGGATATATTCACTACTGTGCCTTGCGATGTCAGGAGGGTAGCAGTCGTGTCTCGGCAGCGTGGGGGTCCATACTACATCCTTGGATGTCGGCTGTCTTTCGTAATGGACAATGCCTGATTCAGGGATTGAGGTCATGCTGGACAAGCTAAAAAGACCATGCAAGTCAGAAGGACTTCGGGGGTGGGTGGTTGTTGCGACCAACAAACTGCAACCCTAGTTGCTTCACCGCGCAACCAGGCGCCTAACAAGGGATGATCTGCCGTAATTGTCGCGAGACAATTGACACTTCACAGTGTCTTCCAGTTTGCAGTCAGTCGATTTGCAGTTACAGTACTCTTTCCCCCTCCCATGGTCCTGGACAAATACTGCACTGCCGCGGCATCCTCCGTCCCGTAACCTGCAACCTGCAACTGCATCCTGCAAGCCGCAACTTTCGAGATCCGGCACATCTCTGTCGTCATATGGTCGCAGGCTCGTTGCTAGATGAAAACACCATAGACAGATCTTCTTCGTACTGGGTGCACCGAAGCTTTTAGAGTTATTTCTGGCGAGATTGGGATAACCAAAATGCCGCTTCCTATGAAAGGGATGTTGATAGCCTTTCTCCCTCTGGATACGTCCCCCTCTCATCATCTTCCACCTCTTGCTGCAGGGTTGAGCTGTCTGATAGAAAAGGGTATAGATCTCAAACATCCAGACACCGCATCCAGCCATGTTAAGTTTACCGACACAACTGACTTTTCACAGTACAACGCACAGTACACAACAAACCTATTCCTTTTCAAGAGAATCGTTTTTGATGGCAACTTGCACTAAAAACCATTCTGGTGTAGATACTGGCCAGGAACAGCCAAGTGCTGGTGGGGGGCCTCGTGGGAGCGGACACCATAAACAGCCAGCCACGCCTATCCGGTAGAGTTCCGCACCATCACTCCTCGTAAACTGCGCCGGTGATAGTGGTGGTGGTGGTGATGATGCGAGAAGCTTTTGCTGTTGGATGCAGACCCCGTGAAAATTTGTGACGTAAATGACTATCATGTGGTTGGGAAACTGTCGATTACTCAATTTATGTGATTGACTCCCTCAATTGGCCGTATGCTTTCCAGAAAAGGGTTGAGTAGGCGCCGAGGCAAAGCACTTTTGTGCGAATTCCGCGAGAAAAAACTGTTTTCGATGGCTTATCACTAGTTTCGCCTAGGCACTGACTGATGCAGTTCTGTACAGTTCTGTACTGATGTGAGGGATATATGGCGATTTGTTTCATGCTCATCACGATGTCAATAATTTGGAAACTCCGAGACTAAACAGTTATGACTCGTGCAGGCGCGTTATGCACGCGCAGTCTGGTGGTAATAGTGCATCCTTCACCAGTTCCGATCAACGGACACGGCCAATCGCCGCTTCCAAACAAGAATTGTTGAGTACAGTATAGCACAAACTGTCGTACACGCTGCATGCACAAGGTTTGGAATCTTTCCCATTAATGTGTGGCGCTGAAATGAAGCCATCACGACGTGCTTCTTCCTATCGTTGTGTGCCCAGAGCGATGTGGCTCTAACGGGTCTCCAAGCTCTTCAAGGAGCGGGAAGGGACCCAGTAGAAAGAAGCTTGGTGCGTTGAGGCTCAACATGCTTTCCACAGCACCACCAACGGCAGTTTTGTGCCTCTCCACCAGGCCCGCTTCTCCAACGATTGCCGAACATGGCTTTCTGGTGTGGCATTCATCTTCTATGTGTTGGAACGAATAGCGACCTTGTCACCGTTTTCTTTGAGGCGAAACCGCTATGCCACCCAACCCACGCGATCGTTTCAAAGGCAAGGCTCCCTCAGAGCTATCCTTTAGATTTTCAGGAGTCCAAAGCATCAGTGTCCCAGTGTTGCTTGTCAGCCACTGCGATTGTGTCGGATACCCCAATATAGCAGTCCCGATAATCCGAACAGGGATTAGCCCATCAAGGTTGCCTGGTACGGATTATATTAGGAAGGGCGAACATTATCATTTTACTAGCGAGTCCTGTAGGCGAGTAATGACATCTTAACATTCTGCCGGCGGCACCCGGTCAACTTGTTTAAACACGGACAAAAATGCCTAAATTGTACAGGAGTGCCCTGACTACGCCATTTGTCAGCGCGGAAATGCAGGGGTGGCCACGATACCTTTCACAGCACTCGAGAGGCTGAAGTCTTCAGTATCGCGAGACATCGATATTCATGCACATGCGTATTCCAGCACAATAGGATCATGTCAATGGACGAAGTGTGTGTTAACAGCATCCAAACGAGAAGCTTGGCGAGCCATAATACCACTGGGGTCGAATTGCCATGGGGGGCGAAACGGCGGTATGTATGGAAATTATCTGATTCGAGTCGGTGAAGTCTCGGAAAATTAAACAAAAAGTAGAATTAACGTCATCGCTGCCATGGGAGTGTTGTGCGAACTCCTCTGTGTGAGACTCGGGGTATGTCTCTTGGTATTCCGGGTCTGGAGTCAAAGTTTACATACCCTGGCAAGTGACATTCAGGGAAAACGGTAGGTAATAATTGCGCAATCCTCACTCAAGGAAAAGGACCATCGAGTTGTCGCCCAAGAACTCAACAAGATTGATAACGGCAGAGGTATTTTGCCTATTCAATCACAGTGCTGGCAGTTGTGTGCCACCTGTCATCGCATGGACAATTGTCTGCCGCATCTCGCACATGCCCAGCATCCGCACGACTCGATGTCCCAAAACGCGACGCCACCGAGCAAGGGGTGGGGTAGATTTCTCTAGCTTCCCAAGAGAACACAGGGGGTTGAGATTCTTCCATGCCTTAATTAGTTAGTGCGAGAACCGCGAGTTGCTGTTGTTTCCCGGGAATGATGCTGGCATCTCGGTGTTCCCGCCCCTATGGCCTTCTCCAAAGTCCCTTCTTTGTTTCGAGTTGGCTAATCATCGTCCGATCACGGAAGTGACTCGGGTTTCCTGGCAACCAGATTTAGTAGCCGAGGCATCGAACCTCGGGACTGCATCAGGAATACCGCATCACTTATTCTCGTGGCCAAATGTCGTTGCTGTATTGTGATCTGATATGTTTTTGATAGACGAGCATCAGCGGCTCAAAAGACGATTTCTCCAACTATGGAGTCAGCCTCCTCACGGGAAGGACTCCACCACAACCTTCTGGAGCGAGAATAGAAGCCTTCGACTTCCCACCCAGGCCACCCTCGTCCTTCAGCAGATGCAATGGCGGGAAGATGAGGGGTTCCAAGGGACCATGCTCCACTGAGATCTGCTTTGGTGGGAACACCCGCTGTGCTTGCGGGAGCCATTGAACGGTTGGCGTTAACAATAGGATTAAGGACCCTGCAAAAGTCAGACTTTGTGCCATTGTCGAATTTCGTTGATATGGCTACAGGCGTGCCTGCGTTCAGGGAAAATGGCTTTGAGTGCAGACAAGATTCCTAGGTGCCGACGACCGGCTTCGATTAAACCAGGCGACTGTCCGACAGGTTCCTTTTCCCGCGGACCATTATCTCCATCCCGGGAGTACCTGGTACATTCGGCGAATTCTCCTGGTCTTCTTTTCCTCTTCGTCTCCACTTTGCTTTTTCGACGGCCTTGGCAAGTCTCGTAGGAACTGCAATATCCGCTGAACCGTCCAACGTCGTTTTTCTCTTACACAAATCCTTTCTTTTGATCGCGCCATGTTTGAAATAATTCTAGGGTGGTAGTGTAAATGCGTATGCGTTCATAGCTGTCAAGCGCCATGCAAGTTGTGGTGTTCAGATGGATGCAATGACAGCATGTCTTTGGAGGACCCTTGGCTTCACAAACTGGGTTATGTTTTCGCTTGACTCGTGGATCCTGCATATCATCTCAGGATCCTGGCCTCTTCGAGTCACGAGACAGAATGTGCCCCATTTAGACATGGTCGACTTTTATGAACCATATTCGCTTGGAAGTTGTATGTTCGTGACCTCTATCGAAATGAGTTTGATCGACTGGCATAACTATTGTTCTTTGCCGCCAAGACATGTCGCAAATAACGGAATTGAATTACCCTCGACATACATGCTTGGCATGGTGGCATAGTAGATGATTCAGATAGACTGCTTGACCTGTTGCCATCCTGGCCTTGTAGTTGCAGTAGTTGCGAACCATTGGTCTTCTAACGATATATGCTTCTAACAGCAAGTGGCTGACAGATTTTGGGTTAACGTTAGAGCCAGAGTTGTGCTTGGTGGCTCGGCGGAACAACACAGCTCATATCCGTCTTAGCTTTTCACAATTCCTATCGGAAGAGGAACTGGACAAATAGAGGCGTGTATATCCGTGAAAATCTGCTCACGATCCCATCACAGTAGTGTAAGGACTAGTCGCTTCATTTTGCTCACAAGATCAGGCAAAACCCAGGGAACAGTCGTTAAAATGAGAAACGCTGCGTCAGGTCGATGAATCCCGGCGCGAACTCGGTGTCCGAGTCGTGTATGAGGTAATGCGGTGAAGACTTGGACTGGCGTGAAGCATCGTGACCTTTGGGTGTGTACGGTACCGGCTACGACACCGGGAATCGAAAGACTACTAGTGCCAAGTACCTTGTACAAGAAGCAAGCAGGCATGCGGTACTGCCAACTAGCAAAACAATGCGTACCCGTTACCATAACACCCAGCCTCCAGTATTCCCTGCAGACGCCCCACCCCCTGCGAGCAACTTGCCCTTTCGACCTATCGAGTGTACAGTATCGACCGTGCGAATCTTAGAACACAGGACCGTTTCTGAAGTTTTTCGACGCGTCGTGCATCATCCTGGATCTGATTTTTGATAACAGCGTTTCCCTGTCGGTGTTCAGGATCGCGAGACGTGCGGCATCGTTGCGAATGCCGCCGGGACCCTGTCAAGACTATGAGCTTGTCATGAAGGGAAGTGGTTGTGTTATAGTGATGCTGGCTGAAATGGTAGCACGGCTCCATGGCTGTCCCAAGGTCTTTATGTAGGATGAGGCAAACTTCAGACAACCTAATGCCTTGCGGCGATGTCGGACGGTAAGACCGGTACAGTACAACTTTTCTAGTGGTGTTGCGGAATATTTCAGGTACATCCATGGGCGCTGAAGGGTTCACTGAAGCTGAGAGCATCTCACAGGTACCTGAGCGAGGGGTTTGCATGTCAGGTTCGCGCCTCACCAGGTGTATTTTTCCTCCAAAATCCTGAATCGGTTTGGCGCTCTGGTTCGTATGATACATGTACCGACTGCATAGTAGATCGCCCGTAGGAAGTGTGTCTAGCAGAGGCGGAACGCAGACTTTTCTCTCATGACATGACGACTGGTAATCTGGAAATCAGTGCAATGTAATCTGCGTTCTGTCTGTCCTAACTTTGATCAAACAGCCTGAGTCTTGTCGAATAGCTTTCTCTTCGTTGAATGACTAGCGATTTCACGTCTCTATCGAAGAAGTGTGGATACGACGAGGGTACCTGGCTTCCAACTGACACGGCAGCAGTCGGTAAGTGACCAGCAAGTATATTTCACCGCAAAGTGTTGGCAAGTGAATTGGATTATCGAGCCCCCGATTCTGGCGGCTTAGAGCGGCAATGGCATGGCACCTGCGCTAACATCCAAGTCGAACAGGCCAGAAATCTGGCCGTAGACCCGATTTGATTCAGATTGGAGAGGGACTAGGGGCGTGTAGTAAGTAAAACGAAAAAAATTCGAATCATCCAAACTCGAAGAGGAACAAATTGGACACTGCAAACAGCTGGCGTCCAGTCGAAGCGTCTTCCTTGCTTGGCATTTACCTCGGTAGCAGGTACTTCCGCGTTTACTCCGGTCGCTACTTCGCTCTTTATTTTCCCGCCTGTGCTGTAACTCGCAAGTAGGCATCGGGAGGCAGTAAGGAACTCGATTGTAGTAGTGTGAGAGACGAAATAGTTTGGTCAGTTAATGGTGGTGCAGGTGCAGAGATCACCTTCTATATTTCCTGCACACTGAGCTTACCCCTAAGCAGGTAGCCGCGCTGCCAGTGATTGACAGTGCTCGTAGGTGACTCGAGGTAGCAGGTACATGCACCTGCCTCAGAATTTCTCATCAGTTTCCTTCCTGCCTTCCGTTGTTCTCTCGTCTTCCATCTTTCCTCATTTTCTCCCGAAAAAAAAACTTTTCCCTCTCACAAGCTTTCTCTCTGTTCTTGTAACATCATCGACTTTTTTACTTGGAATTATTGCAATTCCTGCGAAGGGAATTCTTTTGTCGATTCTCTCATCTTTATTATCGAGATATCTCCAACGTTCTGCGCGTCTGGCGCCTGGCCCCATCAAACACGAGCGCGACCCGCGACCCTTCTAGGCTATTTTTTCGCCCTTTGCTCCAGATCCCAGCCGCCATCTATTCTGATTGTGGTTCCTTTGCTTCGCTGTGGGCCCACAGACGTTATCCACTTCCCACCTACCTCTCTTTCATTCTCAGGCCCTGCATTTGCAACTTTCTCAAGGCGTGCCAATTGCAACAGGAACTCCCGTCGCGAGTATCAGTTGTAAAATACGTACTGTGCGCGACCAAGGCATTTCCAACGGTTTCGCAACTCCCTCGTTTTCTCTTAACTTTCTTTCGCCGCTCTCTCGTCATTGCGTACTAAGCAAATCAGAGAGGAAAAAACTAAACTTTTAGAAAAAGTTAGTGCTGCTACTGCATCACTCTTTTTAATCCACACCCGCACCAACCCACTTCTTTTTTTTTCTCCCTCCTTCACTCGCACCTCTTCTTCCCACACCCACCCACCCAAGCAGAATCCACAAC